>JAVGWX010000016.1:17078190-17618190 GCA_036924085.1 Ariolimax columbianus
CACCTATCTTCAATTTGTTGAATAGGTGGTACCTCAGTCTATTGTGGCCTGTGCGAAGTCTGAAGACCACGACCTGCTCTCTTCTGTTCAACTGGTAATAGGCATCGTTTTTTGTGTAGCCAGTATGTTCTGTTTCCCATTTGGTCATGTATCTAGCTCTAATAAACCTTTTCGGCTCTTCGTAGGTCACACTAGGGTCTGGTTGTGGTAGTCTTGCACCTTCTTTTACCAGTCCAGGTTCCAAATCATTCTGCATATTGAGGAAGCGACAATATACTCGACGATATCCTCTAATCTTACCCCAGCAAGGAAGACTGGATCACAATTGGAGAAACGATTGCGCAGCACTTTAGTATATGCCCTACCTAATATCAGCGCCTTCTCCTTACCGCCCGCTTCGGGATATAATTAACATGAAATTAAACAAATTAAAAATAAAGCAAAACACCCAGTACAATCGAGTCACTAATTTCACTAACACCTTTTCCTGCCGAAGACGGATGTATCGGACCGAAAGGTACGAATATCGCAGTCAAACTGTAAACTAGCGACACAACGCAAATCCGTTCTCGGGACTAAATCCTGCTACTTGCAAAGCCCTATTCGTGGCTTAGTTGGGGGAGATTGAGAATTAACGCAGAAGAAGAAGAAGAAGAAGAAGAAGAACTAACACCTTTTTAAAAAAAAAAAGATTTTTACACACAGCATGAATTGTTATAAGATGGTTAAATTTCTGCAAAAGTTATTCAATGAAGACCCTATCTTTTATTTCTATCCTATCTTCATCTTCTTTCATTTCACTTCTTTATTACAGAATCCTCGTCTTTCTATTTATGTTCAGACCAACCGATTTGCCTGCTTTATTCAGTTCGTTCAGAATTATTCCACTTCCGCAATGATGTGGCTGAAGATCGCATTGTCGTCACAAAATACAGGTGTGAAAGCATCTCGCTATCTATGTTGACGTCTCGATCCTGCCAGGTGTGAGAGCATCTCGCCATCTATTTTGACGTCTCGATCCTGCCAGGTATGAGAGCATCTCGCCATCTATGTTGGATCCTCAATCCTGCCAGGTGTGAGAGCATCCCACCATCTATGTTGACACCTCGATCCTGCCAGGTGTGAGAGCATCTCGCAATCTATGTTGGATCCTCGATCCTGCCAGGTGTGAGAGCATCTCGCCATCTATGTTGACACCTCGATTCTGCCAGGTGTGAGAGCATCTCGCCATCTATGTTGACACCTCGATCCTACCAGGTGTGAGAGCAGTGTTGACACCTCGATCCTGCCAGGTGTAAGAGCATCTCGTCCTCTATGTTGACACCTTGATCCTGCCAGGTTTGAGAGCATCTCGCCATCTATGTTGACACCTCGATCCTGCCAGGTGTGAGAGCATCTCGCCATCTATGTTGACACCTCGATCCTGCCAGTTTAGAGACGTAAAAACTTTCAGGACAGCTGTGAACAGTTTTGGGGAGATGGTATATCCTTGTCAGTATAAGTAAAGAGAAGAATTTGTGAAAAAAGAGTGAGTTGAGCAGCCCTAGTTCATCTTCTCTATAAGACGGGCCTACTTGTCGTCACCTTTGTCAATCTGATACTAACTCCTCCATTATGTCAACCTTATATTCACTCCTCCATCATGTCAACCTTATATTCACTCCTCCATTATGTCAACCTTATATTCACTCCTCCATTATGTCAATCTGATACTAACTCCTCCATTATGTCAACCTTATATTCACTCCTCCATTATGTCAACCTTATATTCACTCTTCCATTAAGTCAACCTTATATTCACTCCTCCATTATGTCAACCTTATATTCACTTTTCCATTAAGTCAACCTTATATTCACTCCTCCATTATGTCAACCTTATATTCACTCCTTCATTATGTCAACCTTATATTCACTCCTCTATTATGTCAACCTTATATTCACTCCTTCATTATGTCAACCTTATATTCACTCCTCCATTATGTCAACCTTATATTCACTCCTCTGGATCAAAATATGAGCAGCACATGAGCTGCAGTGGTCAGCGACCCATAGCTGACTGCTAGCGTCAGGGCCAGAGAACCAGAGCTGCCAAGACCCTTCTACACCTCCACGCGGTGATCCTGGATAACAGACTGCAACAGGGCAGACTGGCTAAGGAGAAGGGATCGAAGAGGGAATACTAACCCAGTACTAAAAAATGCTTGCTGAAGTCGGATGTATTGGACCGAAAGGCGTAAACATCGCAGTCAAGCTGTAAACTGCGACACAATGCATTCCGTTCTCTGGACTACATTCTGCCACTTAAGCCCTTATTAGGGTTTGGTAGCGGGAGATTGAGAACGAACAAAGCCAAAGCCAAGTATATTCACTCCTCCACTCTGTCAACCTTATATCTACTCTTTCACTCTGTCAACCTTATATCAACTCCACCCCTGTCAACTTTATATCCTCCCTTCCCATCAACGTTATATCTATTCCATTTCCTTCCATCAATTCCTTACCTTGCCAGCAGACACCCATTCGCTTCCATCAATTCCTTGCCTTGCCAGCAGACACCCAATCCCTTCCATCAATTCCTTACCTTGCCAGCAGACACCCATTCGCTTCCATCAATTCCTTGCCTTGCCAGCAGACACCCAATCCCTTCCATCAATTCCTTACCTTGCCAGCAGACACCCATTCGCTTCCATCAATTCCTTGCCTTGCCAGCAGACACCCAATCCCTTCCATCAATTCCTTACCTTGCCAGCAGACACCCATTCGCTTCCATCAATTCCTTGCCTTGCCAGCAGACACCCAATCCCTTCCATCAATTCCTTACCTTGCCAGCAGACACCCAATCCCTTCCATCAATTCCTTACCTTGCCAGCAGACACTAGTACTTCACCAGTCCCCAACAGACAAACCAACCAGAATAACACATCAGAAGACCACAACTAATACCAATGCCATTTATTTCACAGATTTCTGGACACAATCATACAATTTCATTCCACAATTTCCATACAAACTTTCCAAACTGTCAGTTATTTTCGTACAAATTGCACTTTAGTAAATACTATGGAGTCATAGCATGTAGTCTAATCAACAGTGAGCTGGCTTGCTAGACTGGGATTACAGTGTGCTAAAGGGAACCGAGATGGTAGTCCAGTCAGGCAAAACATACTGACCAAAACGTTGCATCAGGGTCAATACACTGACCAAGACCACAATCTCTCTTCCATGTAGCGTTCCCGGGAAACAGGCGGTTTTCAAGGCAGCCTGGCTGACGAGATGTGGATCGATGTGATATCCGTAGTAGTGAGTGCGACACAGATAAAGCCATGCAAAGCACAACCACCAGTAGGACCGCGGCCCACCTACATCAGCACGCTCAGGATGTAAAAAAAGCTACTACAACCCACCACTTAACGTTCTTTCCAGGGCACACAAAAGAGTAAACTTACTCATTGTGGGCATTAAACAACGACAATAATGGTTTGAAATCATGGACGGACAGAAAAATCCGGAATGCAGTTCGTGTCTGGAACAACCTCTCCTCCAGTCAACCCTGCTGTAAATGGGTACCTTACGTATGAGTTGGAGAAAGTATAAACAGCAAGGAGGGGAACTGCCCCCCCCCCCCCTCCCACCTCATATAGGCTGCGGCTTAGTGCATGAAGAGTTATCTTCATCCCCAACAGCAATTGTTGCCATGAGATTGACCTTTACCTTTAAATACTATGCCCATAATGAAATATGATCAACCGAGCAGTTAAATCGCTTTCCGCAGACGGGCTAATCTGATTGTATATAGGTAACTGACTCTATTTAGAACTAGGCAAGCTAAGACAGCCACATTGGTTATACTCAGTTTTAAAAAAAATATAGAACCAGTGCAACCTTACAAGCATGTTGCTCAAAGTCACTAAAGAAGGTTGTGTGTGGGGCTGGTAATGTGATTATGAAAATGTATTGCTATTAAAACCGATTCTGCAAATTCTCGAAATTCCTGTTTCCTGTGAACGTAACTTAACATCTTTATACTGGTTTAGATGACTCTGCAGAGTTCCTTGATCTAAAAAACTATGAGCATTTAATCTATTCTTGAATGCGTTAATTGAACCTGCCTCCACTATTTCCTGTGGCAATGCATTCCCCACTCTCTGACTAAAAAAATATTTCCTAGTATCTAATCTGGACGTTTCTTTAATTAATTTGTAGTTGTGCTTTCTTGTTCTTGTAGGAGTTTGCATTTTTGAAAAACTTGTTATAGTCTAATTTATCCTTTTCTTTGATTATCTTATAAGCCTGTATTAAGTCACCTCAAATTCTTCTATTTTCTAGACACTGTTTGCTGATTATTCTAAGTCTTCCTATCAGTTTTGTCGCTCTTCTTTGTATTCTTTCCAGTATATTGTTGGTCTGTTGTGCCAACCTGTCACATGTAATTGAATAACTAACTGTAAATGCTTGAAAACAGGCTTCCTGGTCAGCTGCAGTTCAATGTTCAATGACTGCATGAAATAAGAATGTTCTGCCTCAGATTTATTGAACATTCAATGTTCTGCTAAAGAACACTCACAGAAATATTCATAGTAAGATCTAGTAAATAAGAAATGTTCGGCAAAAATCTAATAAATGAAAAATGTTCCAACTAAGATTGAATGACTGATAAATGCTCCAACAAACATCTAATTGCCCAACATAATATCTAACAAATTGTACATTTTCCAACAAAGATCACATGAATGGCAAATGTTCCAATAAAGTTGTACATAATGATCAAAGATCGAATGAAAAAGATCTAAAGTTAGGTAATGCTCTCAATTGACGTTCTAGGAGGTCTAGTGTAGGCACCAGGGGATGATACTAAGGAGCAGAGAATAGGCCCACTATGCCCTACAAAGTCAACATTTATTTAGCAAATGCAATTTACTTTTCACTATACGTGCCACGCCTCCTAGCCAGTCCATTATCATCTGAGTGTTCTCCCGGGGTCTTTGTGTACGACAAAGACAAGAATACCCTGCCCCAACAGCGAGCATGTCATAAGAGGCGAATAACTGTGTGACATGGCATAACACCAGCCAAGGTTAGGTGGTTTGTTAAGAGCAGCATAGATGGCACCTAACAGGCTGTGGGTCTACTTAGCTCTAGTGTTTGAGTCTATTAAGATGGACTTGCACATCGTTTAACCACCCTCTAAGAAACTGGTTGTATACAGACACTGCAGAGTCTTCTAAACCAGAATAAAGACATTGTTAAATCTTCCCCCTCAATTGAATATCTTCACTACACATTCCTTCAGCATTCTATATTTTCCTTCTGTAATCTATTTCTTCTCTCCACATTCTACGTTATCTTCTCTCAGTATTCTATATCTTTCTTCAGCATTCTATATCATCCCTCAAAATGATGCTATATCTTCTCTCAGTATTCTGTAAAATCTTTCAACATGATACCTTATCATCTTATCTCAACATTCTATATCTTCCCTCAACATGATGCTATATCATACTCTAGATCCTATATCTTCCCTCAACATGATGCTATATCATACTCTAGATCCTATATCTTCCCTCAACATGATGCTATATCATACTCTAGATCCTATATCTTCCCTCAACATGATGCTATATCATACTCTAGATCCTATATCTTCCCTCAACATGATGCTATATCATACTCTAGATCCTATATCTTCCCTCAACATGATGCTATATCATACTCTAGATCCTATATCTTCCCTCAACCTGATGCTATATCATACTCTAGATCCTATATCTTCCCTCAACATGATGCTATATCATACTCTAGATCCTATATCTTCCCTCAACCTGATGCTATATCTTACCTCAATATTCTGTATATTCCTTCAACATTCAATCTTTTCTCAATGTGACACTATTTCTTCTCACAGTATTCTATATCTTACCTCAATATTCCATCTTACCTTAAGATAATGCAAAATGTTCCCTCACAATTCTAAATCTTTACTCTACATGATGCTATACGTTCCCTCATAATTCTATACCTTCTATCAAAACGTGAAACATGATTGCAAAAAACAATCTGGATCAATCAAATAGAATCAGAAATAAAGAAATGTAGCATCAAGTGCGAACAGCACCATGTATGGAATATATTGACAGATATAGAATAAAATGGTTGGATATAGACCAAGAATGATTTCAAACATACCTGCTATGCGAGTCTATAACACAATTCAGACATAGAGAAAGATGATTTACAATATTTAACAAACACGACAGAGGAATTGATTAAAAATAGCAATAACCACACAGATGTTAAATGAAAGAAGATGGCACCTCCACATATCATCTTGTTAGTTATTCATCGCAAGCGATGATGGCAACATCATCAGACGGTTCTTGTCTTAATGATGTAACTTGCGCTGTATTTGGATTATAGTGAGGATGAAGCTGCAACGGTCATCAACCTCACTATCTGGTCCCGAACTACCGTGGGCCAGTGGCAAGACTTAAGGCAAGACGACTGGAGGTAATTCAGGATGCAGGCACTCTGGTCCTACTTCTTTGAGACCAGGGGACGCTTGAAACCTACGGGGCTCAAACCCATGCCGTTTCCGTTCATCGGATTGAAAGGCGAGTGCCTTACCTCTCGACCTCAGCGACCCTTATTAACATCTTATGACATAAGTGACAGATGATATTTAACTGTTTGCTAATGGGTTATAAAAAGTTACAATTATTGACTCTGATAAAACATTGTTTCGTTACATATTGTACATGATACTAGAGAAAGTCAGTAAATAGGTCACAAATGGTTATTTTTAAAAAGTAAATGAAATACGATCTTGAAGACAATTTATTATTGCACTTACATTGTTCCTTATTTCTTAACATAATTTCCACTACCACTGATATGCTTATCCTATCACTTTATCAGTGCACTAAAACCTGCGGCTTAGAAGTTGTTGGTCTGCTGTCTCAGCCACATTTGCTCTTCACGTTCAACCTTTACATGATTCATGAAATCTTACTCATAAAGGTGAGATCATTCATTATGCTGTAGGCTAAACCATGCGAACGCATTATTGCAGTTACTAGACTGTCTATTGTTACTCACCTGTCACCTCGAATCATCTCCTCCATCCGCCACACAGATCTTTCTGTTGTAATTTGAATAGGATGACCAGGCCGGGCTTCATCCGCAATTTTGTAGCGTCTTTGAGATAATGTATTGACCCAGTTTTGTACCATTTTACCCGACATACACTTCTCACCATCTTGATATTGATGGTCCGTTCCTGCGGATCCCAACTTCGTATCCAACTGAACCTGTCTTGGGCCACCATAGTCCAGTGCGTAGTAAGTTATCCTCTAGAGGCATCTCGGATGCTGCGGCATACAGCAAGGGAGCCTGACCAATGCAATGGAGGTCTTCCCCGCAATCTCTTCTTACCTCGGGGGTACCAGACTGCTGTCATTGTGTTGCATCGACCATCGTTTCATCATAACATGTGACCTGCTCATCTATATTCGCCTTGTCTGTATGATGGATTACCGCATCATTCACCAGGGACAATTATCTTTAGTCAGAATTGTGGAGTCCATGCATACATTGGTTCCGGAGATTTATTCCGACCAAGCGTCTCTCAATTTGTCCTCCAGTGATTTTGTTAGTGTCAAATCCACGTCTCAGCACTGTAGCACATCGCAAAAAGTACAGTGGAACTGAAGAGGGAGCCTCCTAGGTCCTAGTCATGCACCCGTCCAGGACCGTGTTAATAAACGAGAAGGCCACCCAAATTCTCACCATAAACAGGAAATATTTCCTCATAAATATCTGCTGCAGAAAGTGCTTTTACAAAAAACTAATGCACAACAGCACAGTTTTCTTTAAGTGTACACTCTAAGAGCACGGACACCATTATGTATCTGAGCTGTGCATGTGCATGTGATACCTAATATCTGCTACCTACAGTAATTACAAAGCTGGATGTTGCTGCCACATAATGTTGTTTGTCCATCATTTCCGAAGAGGACCACATTGTCATCTGTAATGAGATGATAATATGACTTGTGCGTGAGTTGGATTTAAGTGAGGGAGGGTTGTACACCGTCAGCCTCACACTCTTGTCCTGATTCCATTTGATCCAGTGGTAAGATATGATCAAACTGACTGGAGCAGTAATCCGGATGCAGTGAACGACCAAGTGGATCTATTGTGTCTAGCCTTGCTACAAACGCTCCACAGCACGTTGCTAGTAGTCACCTTGCTGTCCGTTGACCAGTCAGTGGTTCTTCCGTACAGTTCGCAAAATCCAGTCTTCACATACTTAAGAAGACAAGCCCTATATCACCGTGGGCTTAGGTAGACAAGCCCTATATCACCGTGGGCTTATTAGATCCATCAGATACCCACACTTAGTTCAGCCAGTTATGTCAAGACCGTTGCCCGGGATATGGCTGCTGCCGCATGCTGGTATCTATGTGGAGCCACAAGTGAGAGCTGAGTGCCAGGTGAGGACCAATAGTAGACAAACTACCGAAGATAGGGCACGACATGTCCGCCACTAGATTTACTATCGCTCCCTGACACCCCGCCGCCTAATGACACCTTTAGAAACTATCAACTACATTTTTCATCTGTCCTATATCAGTTTGTGACCTATTTACTGACTTACCCTAGTACAATCAAAATATTACAAAAATGCACCCTATAATGATAACTTCACACAGTACTGGGGTACAGTTCACATAGAACAAGGGAGCAAAAAGTAAAAAATCACAGCAATCTTCCAAGTATTTCATAAAAGGTCACCAAAGAAGGCTGTGCATCGTGCTAACAAGCTCCTCATTTAAAATAAAATTGCTACAGAAACCAACAATGTTAAAGACAGTCCTGTATTACAGAAAATACTTCCTCTCAGGTGGGACAACATCCAGTCTGTGCCCTGTCTTCACTCGGATCAAAAATTTGGCATAAAGAAAAGAGAAGGGTACCTAAGACAAAATATAAGGAAGGACCTTAGAGTTTAAGAAATTAAATGCAGTAAAGGTTCGAACTGAATATGGTTGACTAGCAGCTCATGCCGAAGGTAAATAATACATGAATGCTTTATGTCAGTGGTTCACAACTTTCCCAGATTGTAGACCCCATCAAGCCAATGAGCCTTTCCCAGATCGTGGACCCCATCAAGCCAATGAGCCTTTCCCAGATCGTGGACCCCATCAAGCCAATGAGCCTTTCCCAGATCGTGGACCCCATCAAGCCAATGAGCCTTTCCCAGATCGTGGACCCCATCAAGCCAATGAGCCTTTCCCAGATCTAGAAACACAGTCAAGCGAGAGATTGAGAATGAGCGAAGCCAAGTCAAGTCATATCATCCAGCATATCTTCTCTTTGTTTTCCCATATCATCCAGCATCTCTCCTCTCTGTTTTCCCATCTCTCAAATCATCTAGCATCTGCTTCCTCTGTTTTCCCATCTCTCATATCATCCAGCATCTCTCCTCTCTGTTTTCCCCATCTCTCATATCATCTAGCATCTCTCCTCTGTTTTCCCATCTCTCATATCATCTAGCATCTGCTCCCTCTGTTTTCCCATCTCTCATGTCATTGAGCATCTCTTCTCCATTTTCCAATTTCTCGTATCATCCAGCATCATCCATGTTTTCCTAGTTTTCCTGTCTCTCATAATAGTAATAGTGAGAACTGATAAGAAACCGCATTAGCTTTCTATGTTCTTGATTCTACCTCTATTATCTTGTGGAAAAACACTGCCCAAGTATTTGAATTTTCTAACTTGTTCAAGTTCTATCATTCCACATCCCAGGATGTAAAATTGAACACTAAATCACAGAAACCTAATTTTAAAATCAAGTTTAGGTTCATTGACGTCCACAGGACTCATCACAGACAGAAGGGGTCCACAGACATCAGGTTCAGAACTATCTATGCTCCAAAGGGAGCTTGAGAAAGTTTATCTGTACCAGTTTTGTTCTGGAGATATGGTGAGACTTGGAGAGTGGTAGTAGGTGTCTACTTCTGAATGGTGGGATTTGAAGAGTGGTAGTAGGTGTCTACTTCTGAATGGTGGGATTTGGAGAGTGGTAGTAGGTGTCTACTTCTGAATGGTGGGATTTGGAGAGTGGTAGTAGGTGTCTACTTCTGAATGGTGGGATTTGGAGAGTGGTAGTAGGTGTCTACTTCTGAATGGTGGGATTTGGAGAGTGGTAGTAGGTGTCTACTTCTGAATGGTGGGATTTGGAGAGTGGTAGTAGGTGTCTACTTCTGAATGGTGGGATTTGGAAAGAGGTAATAGGTGTCTACTTCTGAATGGTGGGATTTGGAGAGTGGTAGTAGGTGTCTACTTCTGAATGGTGGGATTTGGAAAGAGGTAATAGGTGTCTACTTCTGAATGGTGGGATTTGGAGAGTGGTAGTAGGTGTCTACTTCTGAATGGTGGGATTTGGAGAGTGGTAGTAGGTGTCTACTTCTGAATGGTGGGATTTGGAAAGAGGTAATAGGTGTCTACTTCTGAATGGTGGGATTTGGAGAGTGGTAGTAGGTGTCTACTTCTGAATGGTGGGATTTGGAAAGAGGTAATAGGTGTCTACTTCTGAATGGTGGGATTTGGAGAGTGGTAGTAGGTGTCTACTTCTGAATGGTGGGATTTGGAAAGAGGTAATAGGTGTCTACTTCTGAATGGTGGGATTTGGAGAGTGGTAGTAGATGTCTACTTCTGAATGGTGGGATTTGGAGAGTGGTAGTAGGTGTCTACTTCTGAATGGTGGGATTTGGAAAGAGGTAATAGGTGTCTACTTCTGAATGGTGGGATTTGGAGAGTGGTAGTAGGTGTCTACTTCTGAATGGTGGGATTTGGAAAGAGGTAATAGGTGTCTACTTCTGAATGGTGGGATTTGGAGAGTGGTAGTAGGTGTCTACTTCTGAATGGTGGGATTTGGAGAGTGGTAGTAGGTGTCTACTTCTGAATGGTGGGATTTGGAGAGTGGTAGTAGGTGTCTACTTCTGAATGGTGGGATTTGGAGAGTGGTAGTAGGTGTCTACTTCTGAATGGTGGGATTTGGAGAGTGGTAGTAGGTGTCTACTTCTGAATGGTGGGATTTGGAGAGTGGTAGTAGGTGTCTACTTCTGAATGGTGGGATTTGGAGAGTGGTAGTAGGTGTCTACTTCTGAATGGTGGGATTTGGAGAGTGGTAGTAGGTGTCTACTTCTGAATGGTGGGACATGGAGTGGTAGTAGGTGTCTATTTGTGAATGGTGGGACATGGAGATTTGTAGTAGGTGTATATTTGTGAATGGTGGGACTTGGAGAGTTGTAGTAGGTGTATATTTGTGAATGGTGGGACATGGAGATTTGTAGTAGGTGTATATTTGTGAATGGTGGGACTTGGAGTGTGATATCGGTAGCATGACAGCTTCAACAGATACAGGAACTGGGTGAGAACTCTGCACTACAAATAAAGGGGGATTGTCTGTGTGTGTGTGTATATGTGTGTGTATGTATGTATATGTATATATATATATATATATATATATATATATATATATATATATATATATATATATATATATATATATATATATATATATATATAAGAGAGAGTGAAGGAGAGAGAGAGAAAGAGAGAGAGAGAGTATAGTCGGTAAGAGAGAAAAAGACAATAAAGAGATGGAAAGAAAGACAAGGGTAAAATGTGAGAGATCAAGAGAGTGGGGAGAAAGTAGTGGGGAGAAAGTAGTAGAGAAAAAGTGAGATTGAGGATATTAGACACAGATTGTGGGAGAGAGACAGATACGGAGAGGAATAGAGAGCAAGAGAGTAAGATGGAGTGTGGAGATTAAGAGAGACGGTGAGACCAATGAAGTGATAGACAGAGAGAAATTAATAAAGTCTTTTATAGATCTGGCAGAAAAGAATGAGAGAGAGAGAGAGAGAGAAAGAGAGAGAGAGAAAGAGAGAGAGAGAGAGAAAGTAAGAGAATTACAAAATAAGACATGTTGGCAAGCACAAGAGAAAGAAAGAGAATAAAAGAGATAATTACAAATACAAGTTCTTGATATAAAATACTGTATATGTTACAAACAACCAAAATTACTAAGAACAATGAGGAAGAAAGAGAGAAAATCAACTCTTCCGAAGCCTCTCACAAAATAATAGAAATTAAACAATGGTCGAGGATGAAGCCTTTTCCAGCAATCCAGGGTCAGATCCTGACCTCACAATATTTTGATTTTCACCATTTTTGTAACTGGAAGAAAAAATACAAAACATTTACGTCAAGTGGAATACCATTTGAGTATATAAAACTTGTGCCAACAGTATATAAAACTTGTTCCAACAGTATATAAAACTTGTTCCAACAGTATATAAAACTTGTTCCACCAGTATATAAAACTTGTTCCACCAGTATATAAAACTTGTTCCACCAGTATATAAAACTTGTTCCAACAGTATATAAAATGTGTGCCAACAGTATATAAAGCTTGTTCCAACAGTATATAAAGCTTGTTCCAACAGTATATAAAATGTGTGCCAACAGTATATAAAGCTTGTTCCAACAGTATATAAAGCTTGTTCCAACAGTATATAAAATGTGTGCCAACAGTATATAAAGCTTGTTCCAACAGTATATAAAGCTTGTTCCAACAGTATATAAAATGTGTGCCAACAGTATATAAAGCTTGTTCCAACAGTATATAAAATGTGTGCCAACAGTATATAAAGCTTGTTCCAACAGTATATAAAATGTGTGCCAACAGTATATAAAACTTGTTCCAACAGTATACTTCTTCTTCTTCTTCGTCGTACGCAGTCAGACAGTAACCATTATTTTTTAGAAAAAGCGGCGGTCATCCTGAGGCTGTCGACACTGCCATAGAGCTTGTCTTGTGGTTCCACTGGTGATGGCCAATTCTGCTCTCTCTGATCCTCGTATGTCGGGCAGTTCTGCAGCAGATGCTCAGCGGTCATTTTCTCGGTACCACACGGGCATTCGTCGGTACCACCTATCTTCAATTTGTTGAATAGGTGGTACCTCAGTCTATTGTGGCCAGTGCGAAGTCTGAAGACAACGACCTGCTCTCTTCTGTTCAACTGGTAATAGGCATCGTTTTTGGTGTAGCCGGTATGTTCAGTTTCATGTATCTGGCTTTAATAAGCCGTTTTGACTCTTCGTACGTCACACTAGTATCTGTTTGTGGTAGTCTTGCACCTTCTTTTGCCAGTCTGTCTGCCTCCTCGTTGCCTTGGATGTTGCAGTGTGATGGGACCCACTGTACCACTACCCTTTTTGGTGCGGACTGCTGGCATAGTTGACAGAGTGCTGCTCCTAAGTCATTAAGCTCAGTGTTTTTCTGGCTTTTCAGCGCTGTGACTACGGCCAGAGCATCTGTAAGCAGGACTTTATGGCTTTCATTTTCTTTATGTGTCCAACAGTATACAAAACTTGTTCCAACAGTATTAAAAACTTGTTACACAAAGTGGTGTTGGTTATCACTTCCCTCCACAACTACCTGTCCTTTGAGCCATTCACTTTCATCATTATCCGTCTGGTTTCCCTTGGAACATACACAACAGATGCTCTCCATCTGTTCCTAATCTGTGCAGTCTTCTTGAGTTTCGACCTCGATTGAACTGACTTCCTCCTCAACCATTCATCACTAGGTGTTTCTTGATTTTCCTACTTGTCTCTTTCCCTGTGGGTTCCAATTCAGCGCATGTCTGGATACACTGTCCAGCTTATTTTTGAGAGTGTCTTCTATCCATTCACACTTTATCCCTCTCAATCTCTTCTCCGTTAGCTGTTGCAGGGTCCCCACATATTTTCTTCCTCTTTCATTCTCAATCTCCCACAACTAAGCCCTGAACAGGGCTTTGTAAGTAGCAGGATATAGTCCGATGAACGGAATGTGATGTGTCGCTAGTTTATAGTTTGACTGTGATATTTTCAGATTTCGGTCCGACACATCCATGTTCGGCAGTATCCCCGCAGATCTGTGTTTGCCATTATCTCTGACTACCCAACAAGAAGTTTGCACCAACGACACTTGTTGATGAAGGTCTACAGTTTGGATGTGATAGTCTTAGTTGCATGCCATGCATCAGAGCCATGTAGCAGGACTGACATTACATTCATAGTTGTGTCTGCTATGCATGGCCTCCGATGTGTATGGCGTAACGGAAATATCTCCCTTGGGACATGAATCAGCATCTACCAGTCCTGCGTGGACTCAGTCCTGCTTTACGGCTCCAAATCCTGGACATTACTGAAACATGAGATGTCGAAACTGGAGGCCTCCCACAAGGGCAACCAGTGGCAAATCCATAACGCGGAGGTCTCTGCCAAAACAGGCCTCTGCGCATTCTCAGAAACACTTAACCCCGCGACCAACTTTCTTTCTTCGGTCATGCCGTACGGCTGGACCAGAAAACCCTGACCCACAAGATACTTCACGGGTCATTCTTCAGCACCAAAAGTCTTCCCCCCGACCGATTGGAGGCGTAGAATAGGCCGTCCCTGTCCAGCAGATATCAACCTCCACCTCTGCTCTGGACGAGGCCTGGAGATGTGCCACAGAAGTGAGTCATGGATGTGGCCGACCGACGCAACGGGTCTCAGATCTGAGCAAACTGATTATTATTATTACTTTACATACATGTGGTTATTTCGAATGTACACAATGAGTAGGTTTATGCTTTTGTGCACCCTAAAAAGGACATTAAGTGGCAGGTTGCAGTAGCTTTCCACGCTTCCCAAGTGTGTTGATGAAGGTGGACCTGGGTCCTCTAGTAGGTAGTTGTGCTATGCTTGGCTTCATCTGCGTGTCGCTCACTACTACGAGGATCACGTTGATCCCTCACCTCGTTAGCCAGGCTGCCGTTTCCAGGGCGTGCTACGAGGAAGCCGAGGTGAGGGTCTTGGCCAGTATATTTTGCCTGACCCTGACTAAGATGTCCGATCAGTATGCTATGCCTGATCAGACTTTAGTCTTCCTCCTAACATTCATGTTAAACAGCCTAATCTTATTTTCCATGAAGGACGCTGCTGCTGTTCCTTATTGGGCAAAGAGAGTTGACATGTTAAAAGACCGACAGGGATCAAGATGCTGAGCACCGCATGAGCTGCAGTGGTCAGCGACCAAATATCTGTCTGCTAGCGTCAGGGCCAGCGAACCATAGCTGCCAAGACCCTTCTAAACCTCCATGTGGTGATCCTAGATAACAGGCTGCAGCAGAGCAGACTGGCTAAGGAGAAGGGATTGAAGAGGGAATGCTAGCCCGGTACTCAAAAAATGCTTGCTGAAGTCGGATGTGTTGGACCGAAAGATGCAAATATCGCAGCCAAGCTGTAAACTACGACACAACGCATTCCATTCTCTGGACTACATTCTGCTACTTAAGCCCTTTCAGGGTTTGGTAGCGGGAGATTGAGAACGAGCGAAGAAGAAGAAGAAAAGACCGACATCCCTGCATTTCAGGAACATCTATTGGGAATTCTTGGTCATGCTGGGAATTCTTGGTCATGCTGAGGAGAACCAACATCACTGCACTTCACGAAGACTCACGGGTAAAGAGTTTTTCATGTTAATTTATGTTACGTTCAACCAAACCAACATTGCTGCACTCAAGCAAACTTACAGAGAATTGCCAGATGTGTGTAAATGTGCTGTTAATGTATAAATCACCCCCAACCTATTCTCCACTTCAAGGACAGGAGAACTAATTGTCTAATTCATGCCCAACATATTCTCCTGAACTTCAAGAACCAGAGAATTAAAAGAACTAATTGTCTAATTCATGCCCAACATATTCTCCTGAACTTCAAGAACCAGAGAATTAAAAGAACTAATTGTCTAATTCTTTTCCAACATATTCTCCTGAACTTCAAGAACCAGAGAATTAAAAGAACTAATTGTCTAATTCATGCCCAACATATTCTCCTGAACTTCAAGAACCAGAGAATTAAAGGAACTAATTGTCTAATTCTCTCCCAACCTATTCTCATGACCTTCAAGAACCAGAGAACTAATTGTCTAATTCTTTCCCAACATATTCTCCTGAACTTCAAGAACCAGAGAATTAAAAGAACTAATTGTCTAATTCATGCCCAACATATTCTCCTGAACTTCAAGAGCCAAAGAACTAATTGTCAAATTCTCGCTCAATATATGCTCCTGAACTTCAGGAACTAATTGTCTAAAACTTTACTAACATATTCTCATAAACTTCAAGAACCAGATAATTAATTGTCTAATTCTTGCCAAACATATTCTCCTTACCTTCAAATACAAGAGAACTAATTGTCTAATTCTCATCCAATATATGCTCCTGAACTTCAAGAACAAGAGAACTAAGAGAACTAATTGTTTAATTCTCTTCCAACATATTCTCCTGAACTTCAAGAACCAGAGACCTAATTGTCTAATTCTCTCCCAACATATTCTCCTGACCTTCAAGAACAAGAGAACAAATTGTCTAATTCTCTCCCAACCTATTATCCTGAGCTTCAAGAACAAGTGAACTAAGAGAACTAATTGTCTACTTCTCTCCCAAAATATTCTCACGACCTTCAAGAACCAAAGAACTAATTGTCTACTTCTCTCCCAACATATTCTCATGACCTTCATGAAACAGAGAACTAATTGTCTAATTCTCTCCCAACATATTCTCATGACCTTCAAGAACCAAAGAACTAATTGTCTACTTCTCTCTCAACATATTCTCATGACCTTCAAAAGCTAGAGCACTAATTGTCTAATTCCCTCCCAACATAATCTCATGACCTTCAAGAACCAGAGAACTAATTGTCTAATTCTCCCTTTAAATAATGTCATCCCCTTCAAGAGCTTGAGAACTTAGATCATTTGAACAACTGTCAAACACAGAAATGATATGCAAGTACCTTGGTCCAGGGGATGTTTCTTGTCTGGATGTCTTGTTTCTTGAAGACGAATGCACCCTTCTAGTCACAGAGTCAGATGGAGGTGGCATCAAATTTGCACCATGAGATGACTTGAAAATAAACAGGTAGAAAAATAACACTGACCATTTTCTAAACAGCTTCTGGACTAAGTCAGATGTAATACATTATTTATTATGTTTCTGATTTCTAGGTAAAATTATTTACTTGCTCTTTCATTCTTTCTATCTTATCTTATCTTATCTTATCTTATCTTATCTTATCTTATCTTATCTTATCTTATCGTATCTTATCTTATCTAATCTAAATCTAATCTAATCATTGTACTAGACCTCATTCTTTAATGAGGAGACATGGCCACTTTTCGTTTTACCTGCCTTTACTTTAACCCTTTACAGTTTTTCTATTTTTTCAGATTCATGTCTTAACCCTTTACAATCCTGCCTAATTGATCAGATTTGTATCTTAACCCTTTACAGCCATGCCTAATTGATTAGATTGGTATCTTAACCCTTTACAGTCCTGCCTAATTGATTAGATTTGTGCCTTAACCCTTTACAGTCCTGCCTAACTTAATAGATTTGTGCTTTAACTCTTTACAGTCCTGCCTAACTGAATAGATTTGTGCCTTAACCCTTTACAGTCCAGCCTAACTGAATAGATTTGTGCCTTAACCCTTTACAGTCCAGCCTAACTGAATAGATTTGTGCCGTAACCCTTTACAGTTTTGTCTGATTAGATTTGTGTGTCAACAATTTACACACCAGTCTAATTGATTAGATTTGTGTCTTAACTCTTTACAGTTCTGTCTGATTAAATTTATATCTTAACCCTTCACAGCCCAGCCTAATTAATTAGATTTGTATCTTAACCCTTTACAGTCCGATCTAATTGACTAGATGTATCCCAACCCTTTACAGCACTGCCTAATTGACTAGCTTCGTGTATTAACCCTGTACAGGTCGGTCTAATTGATTACACTTGTGTCTTAACCGTTTACAGTAATGTCTGATTAGATTTGTCTCTTGACCCTTTACAGTGCAGTTTAATTGACTAGATTCGTTTTAAGAAACAAATCTAATCTAGTAGGTTCGACTGTAAAGGGTTAATAACACTAAGTCAGGTACTCATTTGAATCTGGGTAAATAGCGATCATGAAACTCAGTGGTTTGCTATTCATCTGCCACTCACATACTCATCTCTTGAAGCTTCACCCACATACAAACACCAGGACCAACCTTCTTTCTAGCTGTCCCTGGTGAAGATTCATTACTTCCTGGAGGTGTCTTCAACCGCCTATCCTTGTCATCATACATTTCATCAGATGACCCATTCCAGCTTGACCTCAGTATGGGCTGCCTTGCTACCGCAGACTTTGCTTGCAGCAGAGTGGACATGGCTTTGGCCCGGTTACTCATCCGCATGGATGCAGATCGGATAAAAGAGTCATCCAGAATTTTAACATTACCTGTTCAAAGATAAATCAGACAAATAAAACATTTGTAATGGACCTCACAATTATGCCCCTTCTTCACTTCATCTGGCATACTTGCAGGAAGCCTGTAATATCAGAGGATTGTAAACTTTATTACTCAAGAGACCTAGTGCGTCTAATGTGCTACTATTCAAAGGGCCCAACTCTTCTTTCTCTTTATCAGCGGGACTAAAATGTTACTAAGTCAAAGGACCCAACTCTTCTTTCTCTTTATCAGCGGGACTAAAATGTTACTAGGTGAAAGGACCCAACTCTTCTTTCTCTTTATCAGCGGGACTAAAATGTTACTAGGTGAAAGGACCCAACTCTTCTTTCTCTTTATCAGCGGGACTAAAATGTTACTAGGTGAAAGGACCCAACTCTTCTTTTCTCTTTATCAGCGGGACTAAAATGTTACTAAGTCAAAGGACCCAACTCTTCTTTCTCTTTATCAGCGGGACTAAAATGTTACTAAGTGAAAGGACCCAACTCTTCTTTTCTCTTTATCAGCGGGATTAAAATGTTACTAAGTCAAAGGACCCAACTCTTCTTTCTCTTTATCAGCGGGACTAAAATGTTACTAGGTGAAAGGACCCAACTCTTCTTTCATTTATATCAATGGGTCTAAAATATTACTATTCCAAGGACCCAACTCTTCTTTCTTCTTTGGAGAGCAACCATAGTAAAAACAAATTTAAATATAAACAGATACTTACTCTGATCAGATCCCAGTCTTCTGGAAACAAGCAATTCTGTGGATAGAATAGGATTAACAATATGTAAAGTTTGAAAAAGATACAAATATCTATTCACTATTACAATCTGCATACAAATTATTCCAGGATTGCACACTCAAGGGAAAACTTTTAATTTCTTCATCAGTGGATCTAAAACTTTACGATTCAAAGACCACTTCACTGCTGCTGTTCTTATGTAGAAGTGCATTATAACCATATTTTTATTTTTCAGCACTAACAAAATAGATAGATCCATCATTTTTAATCCTAGCCATAATGTTTAGGAATTTCTTTTTTAAAAGCAGGTCTAAAGACTTCTAAACAAAGAACAATAAACAAAGAAGTGACCATCTCAACTAAAACAAGTATCCAATTCTCTACACATTTTCTATACCTTATAACATGTTGTCAGATACATTGCTTTAATGTAAATTTATAAACATTATGACATTACTAAAATTTATCTGACATTTAACTTATTTTTAATGAGACAAAGTAAAACAATTTACCTAAACAAACAACTACCTTAAAACATGTGTTATAAGTTCTAGTTTATTTTATGTGAATCTATTCGTACAATATTTGGACAACGCATTTATAATTAGGAGTGGAGAGAATAACACCACACAAAAAAGGGAAGGAAGGGATAGGGGGTGGCATGTTTAAGGTGGAGTGTCACCAACTAAAGGATAAAACAGAATATTTACTGTTCAATTATCTCTAGTATCCTGGGGTAAAGCCTTTGAAATGACAAATCTACAAAACATGGCCAGCGTATTGCTAATCCAACTATAAAATGTTATATAAAAGATGTACGAACAACTAGATACAGAGAACATGTTACATATCCCTTGGATGAAATTGAATAAAATACAATTCCTATGAAACTATTTCTAATGTAACTTAACTAACTTAACGTCTTTATACTGATTTAGAAGACTCTGCAGAGTCTCTATACATTCAGTTTCTTTTACTTCACTTGATCTAAAAACTATCTATTCTTGTCTCCACTTTTTCCTGTGGCAATGCATTCCAAGCATTCACTATTATTCTCTGGCTAAAAAAATATTTCCTTGTATCTAATATCAAATTTCTGCATGGGGTAAAGCATTCAAAATGATAATGCCACTAGAAATATAAGCTCATTTCAGGTCCATCTTAACTTAACAACTTTATACTGGTTTAGAAGACTCTACAGAATCTGTATAAAACCAATTTCATTTACATTTCCTTGCTCTTAAAGTTATGCACATCCAATCTATTGTTAAATGCATTAACTGTCCCTGCCTTCACTACTTCCTGCGGCAATGCATTCCAAGCATTCACCGCTCTGACTGAGCAAATATTTCCTAATATCTCATCTGGACCTTTCTTTAATTAATTTGTAGATACGCCCTCTTGTTCTTGTAGGTGGCTGTATTTTGAAAAACTTACTATAATCTAATTTATCCTTTCCTTTGATTATCTTATAAACCTTTATTAAGTCACCTCAAATTCTTCTCTTTTCTAGATACTGTAGGCCGGTTTTTCTGAGTCTTTCCTCATAACTGTATTTCTGGAATTCCACTATCAGCTTTGTCGCTCTTTATTGTATCCTTTCCAGCATATATCTCCTCTACGCTAAGGACTCCACACCTGTACACAGTGCTCCAATCTAGGTCTAATTAATGCTTTATACAGTTTGACTATTACGTCCTTGCTCCCTCACTTTACCTGTATGATCTATTATAACCCCTAGCTCTCTTTCCTTTTCTAACATTCTAATATTGTTCTCTTCCATTCTGTAATTATGTTCCATATTGGATCTACCCATGTGGATGACTGTACATTTGATTTGATTTCACATTTGATTTGATTTAATATCACATTTCATTTGACTTGATTTGACATTACATTTCATTTGATGTTAGTGTCCAGTTTTGATATAGATAGTATAGTACCGGGACGCAAATCGTGTTGAATAAAGCTCTTTTGGTAATTATTGGCACAAGCTTGCAATTAAGTAATGGGGTTAATTGCCCAATGATCTGATTTGCCTTATTGCATCTTTGTTGGATTTCCGCTGTAATTCTTCCATCCGCTGATAACGTGCTCCCTAAGTCTACTTTTCTAATTAGTAGATAAAAATTGATATAGGTAATGGCCCAATGACTGCACCAGGATTAAAAACAAAACAACATCTACGTTATAGTACCAAGGCCTTTGTCAGGGACAAAGAAAAAACAAAAATTTGTAACAAAAAAACAAAACAAAACAAGGGTTTAAATTTAGCAGCCATACCTGGAGGTGGCCAGAAAAGTGTGAAACACTTCGATTTATTTATTTTTACTTTGTTAATTATCATAGCTTTAGTTGTCTCCCTGTTAATGTCCAATCCATGAACCTGACTTTTGTTCTTGATTTGAATCACGAATTCATGTAGCTCTTATTTGCTTTGTTGCTACCAAAACTGTGTCATCTGCATATCTTAAATTATTTATTGTTACTCCACCGATGAGTCCTGGTATTTCCTTTATCTGGCACAAATTTGAGAGTATACATTCGTGTCATACTCCTCTTTTTACATTTATACATGATGAGTTAAGCGTGCCAGATCTTACAGCGGCAATTTGCTTCTAGCATAGGTTAATGAGTATTCATGTCTTTGTCATCCATATCTATGTTTTCCAGACATGTGATTAGTTTCTCATGTTCAACTCTGTTTAAAGCCTTTTTTGTTGTTGATAAAGCACACATATCTGGCAAAGATGGCGCCGTAACTGGCTGCGAGTCTACATTTCTCTACTGTTTTGGATCATTATGGATGCCGCCAGACCACGGATTTGCCTGGAATTCACACTAGTCAACGAGTTACACTTGTGTTCACGGATACGTGGAGTTGTTTTCCGTCTGGACTTTTCGTTCTTTTTTGTGATTTCTTCCATCCGTTTATCCTGGTCTGGACGCCGGCTGAATGGCGCTACGCTTAAACTAGTTATACCTGTGTCGTATCTCACGGGTTAGTTCTGCCGGTTCACCTTCACGAATTTGGCGTGTGGGAATTTTAGATGCTACTATGATGAACTGAATACAGCTGGGGAAAGATGCCAGACTCACTCACACGCTGAGTGTTGTCCATACGACCTCTTGTGGTTATCGAAAAGGCACGACAAACTGCGTTAGATGCCTTCCCACCTTTCTACCCTGCGGGTTACATGTTTACGGAAAGGCTTCGGTGGTAACCCTGAGGCAAAATCTGCATCCTATGCTATCTCCAGTCGTCTCGATGAATGTCTTGCCACTGGCAAAAGGTAGCTTAGGCTCTGTGAGTGAGGTTGACAAAAGGCGCAGTTTCTTCCTCACTTTAATCCAAATCACCGCGCAAGTCACCCATTTCAGCGGACACAGCAAGAGATACGACTGTCCACACGGCTGAACAAAGAGAGTGGTCTTCATCACTTGTGATGGACAAACTATCGAAAGCACACATAATGTTTTTTTTCTATAATTATGTCTATTGTTTTGCTAGTGCTCTTACATAATATTGTTCTGTCTTAATCCGGATTGTTCATTCAGAACTTCATTCACAACTTTATTATTTTAAGCAGTACCTTAATGATATGGCTCACCAGACTGACTGTTATGTTGTTGTTGAATGTCCACAATGAGTCTGATTACTCTTTTGTGCGCCCTGAACAGGACGTTTAACTGGCGGGTTGCTGTAGCTTTCCTTACATCCCGAGCGTGCTGATAAAGGCAGACCAAGGTTATCTAGGCAGTTGTGCTATGCTTGGCTTCATCTGCGTGTCGCTCACTACTATTGGGAACATGGCGATACCTCAACTTGTTATCCAGGCTGCCATGAAAACAGCCCGTTTCCATGGAGGACTGCAGGGAAGTCAAGGTGAGGGTCTTGGCCAGTATATTTTGCCTGACCCATGATCGACATGTCTGATCAGTATATTTTGCCTGACCCATGATCGACATGTCTGATCAGTATATTTTGCCTGACCCATGATCAACATGTCTGATCAGTATGTTTTGCCTGACCAGATGTTAGTCTTCCTCCCCTCCTTTTCTTAAGGTACTAGAAAGGAAAACGAGTGAATTTCAGAGCCCCTTACTGGGAAGGAAGGAATAGGACCACTGCAGGGAAGTCAAGGTGAGGGTCTTGGCCAATATATTTTGCCTGACCCTGACCAACATATCTGATCAGTATGTTGTGCCTGACCAGATGTTAGTTTTCCTCCCCAGACTGATGGTTATAAAGTCTGAACATTTGGTTGCACAAGGTTTCTTGGGTAATGTTAAGAAAGATGTAATCAGGTCCTTTGGTACAGATCCCACATTGTAAATGTCATTACAGAGATCGTGATTTTATCTACACTGAATTCTTCTATATCTTCTGTCATTTCTTTTTAACTTTAAGCGAGGGCTCGACTTCATTGCCTCTGGTTTTTTTCCCCCATTTTAGCTCGGTCTCTCTCGGCATATGGTTTGTCGAGAGCATCGCACAAAGAACGCTCCGTAGCCCCAGCGATGAACCCAGGGATCTCCGGAATAAATTGACATCATGGACCAACCGTTGCAGCTCGATATCGAACCCCGATCGTCTGAACACGAGGCAAACGGTTTGACCACTTCGCCACAGTGACCCCCTTCTCTGTCATTTCTATATTTATTGTATCCATGTCTGCCGCTTTCCTTTTGCTCACATTTTTTGTATCGCTTTCCACATTTCTAATCTGAAGATGCTGGGACCATCATTAATAAATTCTGATGGTCTGTTACCTCTGTTTTTGCCAAACAGTTCCAGTACATATTTCATACAGTTGTTGGATAGATCGTTCTTGAAGTTACATGTCTTCATTCTTATCTTTGACGCAATCTCCGAACTTGAGCTACCATTGTCTTGCGTGAAAGATGTTTTATTTCTGCATGTATAGCTCGTGTGTTGTGCTTCTTACCCAAGTCTTCTATCACAATGCATTTTTATTCTACCAAGAACCTAGAATATTAGTTAAGAATTGAAACATTAAAAAACAAGATAAAATATTTCAATACAAAAAGGGAAAAAGTTTGATAAATATTTTTTAAAAAGATAATATTTGTTAATGTCCTTTTTACCATATATGGGTAAATCATTTAATATCCTGTTGTGAAAGATGCTGATTATATTTTTTTAATTTAACCACTAAATTAAATATAAATTCAAAGAAAAAACACTTAATAAATATTCTATTTTTCAATATTAAATAAATGTTATATAAAACTAATTTTCTCAAATTTTGGTGCAAATTTTTCAAGTAAAACACTACAAGAATATTAGGTCACTGTATACAAACAACAAAACATTCAGATTTAACATTAAAATACAAAAGCAGAACAGTATAACAGGAAACAAAGAAATAACATTGCAATATCTCTAAGCCTTTTTCTACGACACTGGGATCAAGTTTTTCAAATGAAAATACTAAAAAGTATATTATTTAAAAACATAAAAAGACAAATTTACAACAAAATTAAACAATGTAATTGAAAGAGTCGTGGTCATGACACTACACAAGCTACAGTGTTATCTAGGATTCTTGAGCATTTGGTTTTCTTACAAGGGGTATGCTCTTTAAATGCAACATAATTATTCCTCACAAGGACAGTTAGAATGCAGAGGTTATTCTTGAATTATAGGATTTTAATAAAGTACTTACTACACAATTCATGCAGTAAATGAGCATGCTAAATATAGTTAAAGATTCTTATCTCTGGGAGAAAGTAAAACACAATTCATCATGTAAAACAAAAAGCTACAGTAATCACTATACCAAAAACACACAATTTTCCTGCGTGGAGATATCTACATTGACAGACATAGGCATCGTTAGAAACCACATAGACAACAACAAAAAATGTGTGATTTGCAACACTTAATTAAATAAAAACAAATAAAGCACATTAACCTTACAATATTCAAAAAAGATATCCTTGTGTCCTTCATTCAAGAATTATTGCCCCAACAAATAACAAACATATGGTAAGGGAAAGAATCAGAACAATTCTGTAGCGAAGTAGTAGACATATACAACATAGCTCCATAAACAGTTATTATCAAGTTTTGAAAATAAATTGGTCAGTAATCATTTACAAAAAATAAGAGATACTGTTTACGTGGGGTGTGGCATATTAGGAATATAGTGTTATGCCCATATTTTCTTGATCAACAGAACACTAGAACTGGCATCGTCAGGATCCACTAGTTGCGTTTACATTCCAGACTTGCTCTGGTACCTAATTTTTTAGGTTAGGTCAACTCCGGGGCCGTTTGCGACTGAAAAAATGTCCTGTATCAATTGGGGATTGAACCTAGATCACTCTTCTTCTTCTTCTTCGTACGCAGTCAGACAGTAACCATTATTTTTTCGAAAAAAGCGGCGGTCATCCTGAGGCTGTCGCCACTGCCATAGAGCTTGTCTTGCAGTTCCACTGGTGATGGCCACATCTGCTCTCTCTGATCCTCGTATGTCGGGCAGTTCTGCAGCAGATGTTCAGCGGTCATTTTACCAGTACCGCACGGGCATTCGTCGGTACCACCTATCTTCAATTTGTTGAATAGGTGGTACCTCAGTCTATTGTGGCCAGTGCGAAGTCTGAAGACAACGACCTGCTCTCTTCGGTTCAACTGGTAATAGAACCTAGATCACTCAACAGTAAACTAACCACTGTGCGACAACTTCAAACTTAAATTAGCCCCAATTTATGAAAGATGTCTGACAAAGTCTAATGCAGTAATTTCTCAAATGTAAGCTGTAGCTAGGGAAGTGTATAAAAACAAAACATGGAGAGCATTGGTTCAGATACCACATTGAACCAGAAACAAGAACAAAACCGCTGTTATGACAAAAAGGCTTTCATTAGGGACCACAGATACTACATGTGAATTAACACATCCCAGAAAATATGGACTCAAGAAAAACAGATCTTGATCTTAATCTTGATGACCTGTTCCTCACCGTAGCTGCGGGTCCCAATTTCATCTCCAGTGAACCCTGTCTTGGGTAACGGAAGTCCATTACATGGTAAGCCTCCCCCCCCGCCCCCCCCCCCCCTCCAAGGGCGTCTCAGATGCTGTTGAGTACAGCAAGGGAGTCTGACCAACGCATTGGTACCAGACTGCTGTTGCCATGCTCCATCGACCATTGTATCATCACAACATGTGAACGCTCCATCGACCATCATTTCGTCACAACATGTGACCTTCCCATCTATGTTTTGCCTTATCTGCATAGATTATCACATCATTCACCAAGAACAATTGTCATATATCAGAATTGCAGAACTTTGTATATGTTGGTTCCGGAAAGTGATTCCGACCAAGCGTCTCCCAAGAGAAGCCTGGGTCACTCTCAATCTGCCCTCTAGTGATTTTGTTAGTGTCTTTGTCTCCGCACCGTAGCCCATAGCAGGGAGCACAGTGGAATTGAAGGGAGAGACTTGTAGGTCCTGGTCCTGGTAACCATACAGGACCATGTTAATGGACAAGAACTGCCTAGACCATGCGGCAACGTCTTGTCGATTCAGGTTCCAGGTTATTCTCCATATTGAGAAGGTGCCCGAGAAAGACATTCTCGTTGAAATCCACTAGTTGCACTCTGCCAGGAAAGACTATATCAGAATTGGCGAAACGATTAAGCAACACTTTGGTTTTCGAGACATTCATCTCCAGTCCCATTTCCTGCCCTCACCATCGCGTAGCTGCATCATTTGGTTGGCTACTGCTGCTTGACTCTGTAATGAACACCATGTCGTAGACAAATCAAAGGTGATTAAGGCATCTGCCGTCAATATGGATGCCAAAGATGCCCCAGTTGCATCGGCTGATGACTGATTCCAAACATGCAGAGATGAGAAGAGGTGAGATAAGATCCTCCTGACGGACCCCCTTCTGAACTGGTACCATAATTAGATGTTCGATAGGAGTGCAGTTTGTATAACTGTTGACAAGAATTCTATATGATCACAATAAAAATAGATTTAAACATAGTAAAAATAGATATCAACGCAATAAAAATATATATGAACACAAAAACAAAAAATATGAACGCAATACGCATAGATATAAACACAATAAGAATAGATATGAACACAATACAAATAGACATGAACACAATTAGCATAGATTTAAACACAGCAGAAATAGATATGAACACATCTTCTATGATGTGTTGATTCAAATGGGTAATATATATATCGTCATTGATGATGACCTTTTGGTCATAACATGTTTTATTCTTGTTTCTCTTTCAATGCAGTATATAAACCATACCTATCCATGTTCTTATACACTTTATTTTAATCCACAGTACTGCCACAGCCTCGCTTTTATTTTTTGGTGTGGTAGTAAGAATTCATATAAGTACTATAGGTGATGGGCTTGTGGGTTACCAAAGGTTTACGAACTGCTCATATAGTGCACGTATATTTGTGAATTTATATTTATGAATTTGTATTTGTGAATCAAAGAAATACAGCAGCAGTTAACAGATATATAAAACATGCCTTTATAAAGTTATTATAGGATATAGGATATAGAAAATACATTTCATTCTCAAATAATTGCATCTATTTCCTCCATAAACGTGGTGGCTCGTTTCAGGTATATCTCATCCCCATACAGTTTATCTCGTATTTGGGTAAGGGAGGGCCATGTTCGTACACTGATTGTGCCATGGAGCTGGTAGACTTGGAGAACGTGATCAATCATGTTTGAGCACATATGAGCACATGTACGTGTGTTTAACTTTTAATTTATTGAACCTTTGATCTGCAGTGGCATGTTCGTAGTCTGAATATTGTAACTTGATTTCTTGGCAGGGAGCAGAAGTTGTGAAATTACCTTTACTTAAACAACGAGAGACCTACAATAAATAGTCTGACTTTACTACAGTTTACAGCAGTGTTTTCTAACTGTCGCCCGTGGACCTCTGCCGGTCCCCAGAAATGTTGTGCATCCGCGTTGAAAGTGAAATTGCTGCTGAACTGCATATTTACTGCTTGAATTCTGGTAATTTTAAATAGCTATATAATTTTTATTTTATACTATTAGATTTAACAACTAACACACAAAATAACTTTATAAATAATGGGATTGTTTTGTTTTTTTGTCTGAGAAGTCCACCGAAACATTTCTCCTATTTTCACTGGTCCGCAAACAATTTTTTCTATTTTCACCAATTTGTGAGTGCAAAAAGGTTGGGAAACACTGATTTACAGCACACCAGCAATAACAACCAAGGAACAAGAACAACACCAATTTATTGCTTATCAGTAACTTAACTTCTTCATACTGGTTTAGAAGGCTCTGCAGGAGTCTGTATACAACCAGCTTCTTCTATTCTACTTGATCAAAAAATAACCATGCGCATCCAATCTATTCTTGAATGCATTAACTGACCCTGCCCCAGCTATACCTGTGGCAATGCATTCCATACATTTACCACTCTCTGACTAAAAAAATATTTCCTAATATCTAATCTGGACCTTTCCTTAATTAATTTGTAGCTGTGCTCTCTTGCCCATGTAGCAGCCGGCTGTACTTTGAAAAACTTGTTATAGTCTAATTTATCCTTTCCGTTGATTATCTTATAAACCTATATTAAATCACCTCAAATTCTTCTCTAAAAGTGACTGTAGGTCAGTTTTTCTGAGTCTTTCTTCTTAACTATAATTCCGGATTCCCACTATTAGTTTTGTCAATCTTTTTTGTGTGATTGCGCATTTTAAAAAATAACATATCAAATCATCTGAGAGGCACATAGGAAGTGAAGAATAGGATCTGTCACATTATAAGATAGCAGTAAAAGGTGACAATAGAGGGTTGCGCACAAGGCTAGCAAACTCACCACGTAAAACAAATTTCTGCAGAAAACACCACCACAACAGCACATGAAAGTACTTTGAATATAGTTCTCATAAGGGGTTCGCTGCAGTGGTGACTCTGTGCTCCATATGAAGTGACAGCCATATGAAGTGACAGCCATATGAAGTGACAACCATATGAAGTGACAGAGGGACAATGATAAAGTACCAATTGTAAATATCAATATCCAGTTCATTGAACCAACATGCCATTCCAGCAAAACAGAACAGTTTATTAAAGAAACAGACAATAACATTGACATAGCTATAAACAACATGACAACATGAGCACAGCAATAAACAACATGAACATAGCTATACACAACCTGAAGGTAGCTATAAACAAACAACATGGGCATAGCTATAAACAAACAGCATAAACATAGCTATAAACATGAACATAGCTTTAAGCAAAGAACATGATCATAGCTATAAACATCATGAACAAAGCTATAAACAACCAACAACATGAACGTAACTATAAACAACATGAACATAGCTGTAAACAAATAACGTAAACATAGCTATAAACAACATGAACATAGCTATAAACAACATGAACATAGATATAAACATGAACATAGCTATAAACAAACATAAACATAGCTATAAACAACATGAACATAGCTATAAACAAACAACATGAACATAGCTATAAACAACATGAACATAGCTATAAACATGAACATAGCTATAAACAACATGAACATAGCTATAAACAACATGAACATAGCTATAAACAACATGAACATAGCTATAAACAAACAACATAAACATAGTTATAAACAATATGAACATAGCTATAAACAAACAACATGAACATAGCTATAAACAACATGAACATAGCTATAAACATGAACATAGCTATAAACAACATGAACATAGCTATAAACAACATGAACATAGCTATAAACATGAACATAGCTATAAACATGAACATAGCTATAAGTAACATGAACATAGCTATAAACAACATGAACATAGATATAAACATGGTGATAGCTATAAACAACATGAACATAGTTATAAACATGAACATAGCTATAAACAAACAACAACTTGAATGCAGCTATAAACAACACAAACATGGCTATAAACAAACAACAACATTAATGTAGCTATAAACAACATTAACATAGCTATAGACAAATACAACATGAACATAGTTATAGACAACATGAACACAGCTACAAACAAACAACATGAACATAGCTACAAACAAACAACATGAACATAGCTACAAACAAACAACATGAACGTAGCTATAAGCAACATGAACATAGTTATAAACATGAATATAGCTTTAAGCAAACAACATGAACATGGCTATAGACAACATGAACAAAGCTATAAACATGAACATAGCTATAAACAAACAACAACATGAGCATAGCTATAAACAACCAGAACATAGCTATACACCTGAACATAGCTATAAACAACCTGAACATAGCTATAAAGAACCTGAACATAGCTATAAACAGCCTAAACATTGCTATGAACAACCTGAACATAGCTATAAACAACCAGAACATAGCTATAAACAACCTGAACATAGCTATAAACAACCTGAACATAGCTATAAACAGCCAGAACATAGCTATAAACAACCTAAATATAGCTATAAAAAACCTGAACATAGCTATAAACAAACACAACTTTGGGACAGATAGTGCTCATTTGAAAGTAGGATATTGCATCATCATACAATCATGCTTAAGTTAGAGAAAAAAATAAAAATTTAGGAACTTCAAAGGAAAAAAATAACAAGCAATTAAGTGCACAAAAATGATATCCCTGGAATCTGTATTTATTGAAGTGACAATTGCTCAATACATAAATATATTTCAACCATTAAGATCCATTCAACGCAAGAAAGTAACAAGTGCAGAGGACAAGAATAGTTTGACAAAATTGGAGGTATAAAGAATAATTCAATATAACTTAAACGTGATTGCTTCAAAAATATAAGGCTAAAATTAGGTAGCAAATCATTTGAACAAAAAAACTCATTTCTACGTGTACGAGGATAATAAATAAACAAATTGAATGACAGTTTGTCAGTTTTTCTATCTTATATTTTTTGTGAATTAATATATATATATTTGTACAGTTTAGTCAAAGAATCAACGTTATTGCACACGGTTTAACCCATATGTGCTCTGTTCTTCTCCATATTCCAGCACAATGCACGTACTCCGTAGCACCGGCAAGGATCCCGTAATAGATTGAGTAGATTTTTAACGAAATTTTGAATTCAAAATTATTTATATATATATATATCTCGTTGATTCAAGAATAAGACTGATCTATGAATAAACTTATCATGTAAAATACTTCTTTGGTACTTGCTTCTCATGCATCTTCTTCTAAGTAACTTTTATTATGGTTATTGTATAAATACAACTAACTACACCAAGCAAAAAGTTAAATAAATTACAGGGAAAAATAAATTAAATGAAAGAAAACAAAAAAATTGAGGATTGCTTGTGTGAGATTATGTTGCTAATAGAGAGGTGAACTTAAATGTTCTCTGTTAGTCCTTCTTCCAAAATTCAGATGATAAGTCATCTTGCTATTCTGCTTTTGTAAAACTACAATTCAGTTTTTTAGTTTCTTACTTATCATTGGTCTCCAGTTTCACTGCAGTACTTATTTATATTCCTATTTACCCAATTCTCCATTTAAATCAGTGTTTTTTCTTCCACTATTGTCAATCAGTGTTTTTTCTTCCACTATTGTCAATCAGTGTTTTTTCTTCCACTATTGTCAATCAGTGTTTTTTCTTCCACTATTGTCATTCTTTATTGAAGGAAATATACTACTCAAATTAATTCAAGAACCACTTACCAAATCTTACATCATTAACAAATAAATATGAACAAATTACACATTGCAGGTAAAGCTTTTTTTTTAATACTGAGACATGCTTTTGTATTTTGAACTTTACTAGCAAACCCGCCACGCACAATGAAGAGTGACAAAACTGATAGTTGGATTCCGGAATAATAGTTACAAGGAAAGACTCAAAAAAACCGACCTACAAGTGTCTAGAAAAGCGAAGAAGTTGAAGTGATTTAATACAGGTTTATAAGATAACGGAAAGGATTATTAGACTTTAACAAGTTTTTTTAAAATACAAGAACAAGAGGGCATAGCTACAAATTAACTAAAGAAAAGTCCAGATTAGATACTAGGAAATATTTTTTATTCCAAATGTGGTGAATGCGTGGAATGAATTGCCACAGGAAATAGTGAAGGCAGGGATAGATTGTGAAGAATAAATTGTATCCACATAGTTTTTTAATCAAGTGAATGTAAAAGAAACTGGTTGTATACAGACTGCAGATTCTTCTTAACTAGAATAAAGATGTTAAATTAAATTAACTTCGGACAAAAACAATCTGAAATGATAGTGTGACGAGGGGTCACAAGACTATGAGTGAGTGAAATTTAACATTTATATTTATAATAGTAAAAGAGCGCATGAGCTGCAGCGGTCAGCGACTCATAGCTGACTGCTATCGTCAGGGCTAGCAAACCAGAGCTGCCAAGACCCTTCTACACCTCCAAGCAGTGATCCTGGATAACAGGCTGCCACAGAGCAGACTGGCTAAGAAGAAGGGATCGAAGAGGGAATGCTAACCCGGTACTAAAAAAATGCTTGCTGAAGTCGGATGTGTTGGACCGAAAGGTGCAAATATCGCAGTCAAGCTGTAAACTACAACACAACGCATTCCTTTCTCTGGACTACATTCTGCTACTTAGGCCCGTGTCAGGGTTTGGTAGCGGGAGATTGAGAACAAACGAAGCCAAGCCATAACAGTAAAAATAAATAAACTTTGTTTTTCTGTAAACCTTTTGAATGATCTGTACCACATCCATCAAAATTTGGGGCCCCACTTGAGATGTATATTTACAAAACTTCAGCTTTCTAGGTTATCAGGAAGTTTTCCAAAATTGTTAAATAGAAGAACATACATCCAATCATATAAAGTTGAATAGAAGCTTTCACTGCCGAAGATGAATGTGTCGGACCGAAAGGTGCAAATATTGCGGTCAAGCTGTATACTAGCGACACAACGCATTTCATTTGCCGGACTACATCCTGCAACTTGCAAAGCCCTGTTCAAGGCTTGGTAGCGGGAGATTGAGAACAAACGTAGAAAAAAAAAGCTTTTAAAAATGAAAATGATTGCTGTAAAGAATTCAAAATATTCATTTTTAATATGGTGAGATTTGGCAATTAATTTGAGTAGTTATTAGGATCTTGTTTTTATACTTTAATAAACTCAAACTGTCATTATCTCATATCAAATATTGTAATGTTTCATATTGTGTATATTGTGGGCCACTGGATAAGGCTTTGTAAGTCAAACATGTTTAAGTCCTTTACAGTTATATGATTATATAAACTGTTACCATATGGGCTATTTTCTGGGAATTTGCATCATAACACTCACATCTGCAAAGTAGACATCTACACTCAAATGACAAGACAAAGAACACAACAGGAGCACAATGCGAATAACCAAAGACAATGTCAATTTGGACAGACTAGCCCTCACCTTCAACACACACACATGTCTCGGTCAGTGGCATAAAGATTTTTTTGGATGGAAGAAATCAAGAATAATATATGGGTAATTATAATGGCAGTGAGGATAATGCATATCAGATCCACAGATACGCTGCAATGAGAGTGTGCACTATATGTAGGGTGATAGTGATTAACGAGATGAGCACGGATGACTGAGATGTTCGGATACAGGTCTCCTGACTAATAAGGCATGGGTTCAAACATTGGTAAGGTTCAGCTGTTTTTCTACTGGGGGAGAAATAAAAACATAGCCTGTGCACTGCACAGTGACTGCAGATGCAAGTGGTCTTTATTTATCAGTGCTATAAATGACATGAGACCAATGACGTTTTTAAGATTAATTTTGTGCGTTGCAATTTTCTCTCCTATGTCTAGGATATGGACCAAATTTGACATATATATGTATAAATATCTTGTTTATCAGTTGATATGTTGCCATGGTGATGATCATGTGTCTAAGCCATGCTGACAATGTATAAGTTACATTTGAGGCTTTCTGACACCAAGTTTGAATTTTTCTATCGAGTCTTCCACCTTCTGTAACAATTTTCTCCTGTATTTGAACTCGTACGGAGCTGAGGTTATGCAGCGGTTAGTGAACTGGCTTTCCAGTCAAGCGATCAGGGTTCAGTCTCCAATTGGTGCAGGGTTTTTCTTATCGCAAACCGGCTCTTGAGGTTGACCCGGCCTGAAAAAATTTGGTACCAGAATATTCTGGGAAAGTAAAGTTTGCCAGCATGATGTTGACCACATTACCCCTAGTGTACTGTTGGTCAAGAAAAACATGAGCCTAACACCAAATTCTAAATATGCCACACTGGTGTGTTAACAAGATCTTTACATTTTATTTGAAAACTCGTACACACTCACCTAAAGCAGAAGTGGATATTTTGAGGTCGGATTTAGATACAATTTGGGAATGGTCTGAGAGCTGGCAAATGAAGTTTAAAGTAGATAAATGTACAGTCATCCACATGGGCAGATCTAATATGAAACATAATTACGGAATGGGAGAGGACAATAGTAGAAAGATAGAAAATGATCCAGTGGTTATAATAGATCATATGCCGCCGAAGACTGGTGTGTCGGACCAAAAGGTGCAAATATCGCAGCCAAGTTGTAAACTAGCGACACAATGCATTCTGTTCTCCGGACTACATCCTGCTATTTGCAAAGATCTGTACAGGGGTTGGTAGCGCGAGATTGAGAACGAACGAAGAAGAAGAATAGATCTTACAAGTAAGGTGAGTGAGCATGTCTGGGTAGCAGTAAAAAAGAAAATCACCCTACAGTGTCTAGAAAAGAGAAGCATTCAAGGTGATTTAATACAGGTTTATAAGATAATCAACAGAAAAGATAAATTAGACTATAACAGGTTTTGCAAAATACAGCCGCCTAGAAGAACATGAAGGCACAGCTACAAATTAATTAAAGAAAGGTCCAGATTAGATACCAGGAAATATGTTTTTAATCAGAGAGTGGTGAATGCTTGGAATGCATTGCGACAAGAAATGGTGGAGGCGGAATCAATTAATGCATTCAAGAATAGATTGTATGCACATAGGTATGTTTAAATCCAGTGAATGTAAAAGAAACTGGCTGTATACAGACTCTGCTCAGTCTTTTAAACCAGTATAAAGATGTTAAGTTAAATTTGACAATGTTTACACATATGTTATGTAACTGAAACTAAGTAAATAGGTACCTGACTAACTGTTAGAAAAGTCAAGGTAGCCAAGAAGGAGATGCAGTAACCTGACCTCGGCCAACGCTAAGATGTAGTACAAATAAAATCTGAAATTTAACATCCCATAAGACAGTGTGTGCTGTAGGAGCACCATTATCGTATCCATTAGTTATCATCACATAAGAACTGACTACAGTGGATTATAAAACAGCAGAAGAGCAGGGGAATTGTGGGGAACAATCATGATATCTGCAGAGTGAGTTTTATCCTACTAGCAGTAGCCCTTGTTTGCATTCACCTGTGTATCATTTTTTCACATTGTGTAAACTTAGGGAGCCGTGTAGCGCAGTGGTTAGTGACCCGGCTTCACATCTGAGTGGTCCTGGATTCATTCCCCAGTTGAGGCAAAAATGTTTTTTCAGCCGCAACGGTTCCCGGGTCGACCCAGCCTTAAATGGGTTCCGGTTCAGCCTGGTAAGTAAAAGCAGAGAGGGAGAGGAGATGGCTACCCCCTTCATATAGCCGAGCCTTTGAAATGTGAGATTGCTAAGACCTCACACCCCTACGGGAGTAATGCTACGGGTTAACTTTACTTTTAAACTGAGGTAATGGTTATCTCTTAGAGGGTCTGAAGGAGAGGCAGTGATAATAGCACTGCAACCTGTCAGGCATGTTGAAGGAGGTAATTAAGGAGGTTTGGGAGTTTTTTGTTTTTTGGTGCGTTCACCTTATTTCTCTAATTCCCAAGGCGGTGTGCGTTGCACTGTGGTTTTTATTTTGCGTCTGTCGGCCCAGTGCATCCGACTTCAGCATGCATTTTATGTAAGGGTCTGCTTCCTCCTGCATTTTCTAAGGGTTTGCTTCCTCGGGGTAACGGCCGGTGCTGTGATGGGGATCAAACCTTGCACCTTCGGTGGTGAGCCGTACCACTTAACCACTAGGTCACACTGTCCCCAGGTTTGGGCGTGGGGGACAGCAACCTCACAAAAAAATAAAAAAATAAAAGAAAACCTCAACACCCTACAGTAGAAGAGGAGCAACTAATTCAACCCAGATTTAGGAGGTTTGCATATGGGGCTGACTACCTTATCCTAGAGAAACTACAAACCAGATGAACAAGAACAAGACACAGCATTAGGAGACATTTTTGTCAAGTATAAATGGAGACCTAAATTGTGATGACACTGGATATAGAAACTGGATGGAACACACATATTTAAATTTTCTCATTATACTAGGGAGCCACGGTAGTGCGGTGGTTAGTGTACTGACTTTCCAGCCAAACAATCTAGGTTCAATTCCTAATTTGTGCTAGATATTATTTCATTCGCAACAGCTCCCCGGGTGGACAGAACCTAAAAAATTGGGTACCAGAATAAGTCTGGGAAATAAACTTAACGTCTTTATACTGGTTTAGAAGACCCTGCAGAGTCTGTATACAACCAGTTACATTTACATCACCTTGCTCTAAAAGCTATGCACATCCAGTTTATTCTTAAATGCATTAACTGTCCCTGCCTCCACTACCTCCCCTGGCAATGCATTCCAAGCAGACACCACTCTCTGACTAAAAAAATATTTCCTAATATCTAACCTGGACCTCTCTTTAGTCAGCTTGTAGCTATGCCCTCGTGTTATTGTAGGTGGCTGTATTTTAAAAAACTTGTTATAGTCTAATTTATCGATTCTTCTGAAGATGATGGACGTGCCTTTCGTCAAAAACATATGGGCCTAACACCATATTCCCAATATGCCACACTGCATGTAAAAGAGACCTTTACTGTTTTATTATTCTGATATCTGAGAAAACGAGTTATTTACTAGATATTCTAGTATCATTATTGTGCAGCCTCTGTGATGTTTACTCTATGCAGTACATGCATCTGACCTGTCTATTGGTATTGGGTGCAGTGGTAATGAGTTGGAGAGTATTCTAGAGGGGTTAAACCGCACTATACCAAATATATGTGTGAAATTCATAATGAATAATATGATATACAGTATTACACATTCCAGATATAAGTGAGAATAAGAAAGGGATAATATGAATATATATATTGCATTCTCATACATAAATGGGTGGCATTCAGCAATGATATATATTTCATGGATATTTAGAAAAAGAAATAATACACTAAAACTAGGGTGTCCCACATTTTAAATTTGTGGGCTACATTGATAATGCACACACATACCATATTATTATAAATTTACACACTTAAATTAATCAAAGAGAAGTCCATATTAGAAAGAAAATTTTTAGTCAGAGTGATAAATGCTTGGAATGAATTGCCACAGGAAAAAGTGGAAGCATGGTCAATTAATGCATTCAAGAATATATTTATTTTTAGATCGTGGAGTAGAAAAAAAACTGGTTGTATGCAGATTCTGCTAATCCCATTTAAATTAGTCCAGTTAAGTTAACTCAGATTGTCATACAGTACACAGTAATTGGGGAGAGGAGACTAATGCTTGGTCAGGCAAAACATGCTGATCAGACTATGTTAGTCAAAGTTAGGTGAAACATACTGATCAAGACCCCACCTTATCTCCAAGCAGTTCTCCATGGAAACAGGTTGTTTCATGGCAGCCTGGCTAGCTAAGTGGGGATTGACACTTCAATCCCTATTGTGGTGAGCTTACTGAGGAGCCTCACATTGCACTACAGCCAGAAGGACTCCAGCCCAGCTTCTGAAGTATGCCTCAGGATGTTTGTTATTAACACCACTGTAACCCGCCAGCAAAGAAAGTCGTCAAGTGCACCTAACTCAATTACTAGTGACATTAGCAACATCACAGTAATCAATTAAAAGATTCGTTATTTTAAATTAGCTAGATCAGTGACCCCCCCCCCAAAAAAAATTTTTTAGTCCATGACACCCTTAGTGTACCACAATTTGTCCTAGGCACCCCAAGTCAGAAAATAATGTTACTTAACAGTTGCATCGCAGTTGATGAAAATATTGAAATATATCGCGGCACCTCTGCCAATCAGCCACAACATCCCAGGGTGCTGCGGCACACCGTTTGGGAACCACTGATCTAAATAATCTTGGCATTACAAACTCAATTATAGATATTAAATCTGATAGAAATAGTGCCACTAGCTAGATATTGGGCATTTAATGAGATATCTACACTGTCTTTCTATACCAATTATATTTACTTTTTAAAGTTACGAAGTACCAGCATTTTTTTAAATTATGGTGAAAGCCCTGCTGTATTTCTCTACATGACTGATTTTAAGTAAAGTGATTGACGGATGGTTTTATGTAAAGTGATTGACGGATGGTTTTATGTAAAGTGATTGACGGATGGTTTTATGTAAAGTGATTGACGGATGGTTTTATGTAAAGTGATTGACGGATGGTTTTATGTAAAGTGATTGACGGATGGTTTTATGTAAAGTGATTGATGGATGGTTTTAAGTAAAGTGATTGACGGATGGTTTTAAGTAAAGTGATTGATGGATGGTTTTAAGTAAAGTGATTGACGGATGGTTTTAAGTAAAGTGATTGATTATGGTTTTAAGTAAAGTGATTGACAGATGGTTTTAAGTAAAGTGATTGATGGATGGTTTTAACTAAAGTGATTGACGGATGGTTTTAAGTAAAGTGATTGACAGATGGTTTTATGTAAAGTAATTGATTATGGTTTTAAGTAAAGTGACTTGTGGGCCAGATTCACATCTTAGAAAGACGGATCTGACCCAAAGACATAGGTTGAACACCATTGTGCTAAAGCAATAACAATTATCCATAAGGGGAACAGGAAGGTACACAGGTATCAAAATATGATTGACTGATTCGTCTTTTCGAACCAAGTGAAGCAAAGCACAACAGCTATAGTTGGCCCTTTACAGGAAGCCTGTATCCGAGCATGTGCAGTGGTGGTTTCAATAACAATGGGTTACCATGGTGAGGTTGCTAAAATATGGAAGGTATATAATCAGAACCAAATATCATTAATAATAAATATTTAAATCATGAATCATTTTGAGTTATAAATTACCCATTACTCAAAATGATAAAGCATTGACTCTCAAATCTGTTGGTAGGCCACCAATAAAGTATTATTTTAAGTAGTGGTCGCTGCGATCCAGAGGTAAGACACTCGCCTCTCAAAGCAATTAAGGGAAACAGCGGGGGTTCGAGTCCTGCAGGTTTCAAGCTACCCCTGGTCTCAAAGGAGGTGGGACTAGAGTACCTGCATCCTGAATTTTCCAGTCATCTCGAGTTATCATCTTGCCACTGGCCCAAGGTAGCTCAGGACTAGAAAGTGAGGTTGATGACCAGCGCAGTTTCTTCTTCACTATAATCCAAATACAGCGCAAGTTACATCACCAAGATAAAAATTGCCTGAGGGTGTCGCCATCATCGCTTGTGATGGACAACTAACATTATTTAAAATTTACAGTGGAAGACCCACGTTCACCATTTCAATCAAATAAATTATTTTTTAAATTATATTTTGCATTAATTTAAACGACCTCGCAGTAATCCTTCAGGATCCCAAATGGATACAACTATTCCGTAACGTCTGCAATCAAAATGTCTCAACACATGTTCACATCTAAACATTTACTATCTTTCCCTTAGTTTATGGAAAAACTGTATCATCTAAGTATCACTATTGTATTTCTGTCTCAATTTTCTCTCACCTCACATCCCTATCTGTCTCAACATTCTCTAACATCACAATCTGTCCCAACATTCATCCACTTCACATCACAGTCTGTCCCAACATTCACTCACTTCACATCACAATCTGACCCAACATTCACCCATTTCACATAACAATCTGACCCAACATTCACCCACTTCACATAACAATCTGTCCCAACATTCATCCACTTCACATCACAATCTGTCCCAACATTCTCTCACATCACAATCTGTCCCAACATTCTCTCACATCACAATCTGTCCCAACATTCTCTCACATCACAATCTGTCCCAACATTCTCTCACATCACAATCTGTCTCAACATTCTCTCACATTATAATCTGTCTCAACATTCACCCACTTCACATCACACTCTGTCCCAACATTAACCAACCCCACATCACAATCTGTCCCAACATTAACCAACCCCACATCACAATCTGTCCCAACATTAACCAACCCCACATCACAATCTGTCCCAACATTAACCAACCCCACATCACAATCTGTCCCAACATTAACCAACCCCACATCACAATCTGTCCCAACATTAACCAACCCCACATCACAATCTGTCCCAACATTAACCAACCCCACATCACAATCTGTCCCAACATTAACCAACCCCACATCACAATCTGTCCCAACATTAACCAACCCCACATCACAATCTGTCCCAACATTAACCAACCCCACATCACAATCTGTCCCAACATTAACCAACCCCACATCACAATCTGTCCCAACATTAACCAACCCCACATCACAATCTGTCCCAACATTAACCAACCCCACATCACAATCTGTCCCAACAATCACCCACTTCCCAATCTGCTTGATCAGACACTATCATGAGCAGTAACATACCATCACGCTAACACTAAACCTGCCCAAGAAAGTGCACGTAAACCACTGTGATTGCTCCATGTATACCAGCTGCACACGCTGCATGGCCCCTGCTGCTTCAGATATTTGTCATGACAGTCCTTTCTCAGTTTGCCCTTGGCACAAATGTGACATTTCTCATGATCATCTTTCTTCTTAGAGTTCATCCCGAAAATAATGCTGTAGTGTCGTCGTTGTTGAATGCACATGATGAGTAAGTTTACTGTTTTGTGCGCCCTGAAAAGGACATTACATGGTGGATTGCAGTAGCTTTCATCACATTCCAATTGTGCTGATGAAAGTGAACCGGTGTCCTTCGGGCTGTCGTGCTAAGCTTGGCTTCATCTGTGTGCCACTAACTACTATGGGGATCATGTAAATCCCCATTTCATTAGCCAGACTCGGGCTGTCGTGCTAAGCTTGGCTTCATCTGTGCGCAACTAACTACTATGGGGATCATGTCAATCCCCATTTCATTAGCCAAACTGTCATGAGACAGCCTATTTCCAGAGGGAACTGCATGGAAGTGAGGTGGGGTCTTGGTCAGTATATTCATGTGACCCTGACTAACATAGTCTGATCAGTATGTTTTGTCTGACCAGACATTTGTCGTCTCTTCCGAAATTATGTCGTAAGTTACAGCAACACCAGCGTCTTTCAACTCAACACATCCGGATTAAGCTCTGGCTTCCAACTGTGATCCCTATTCTCATAGCCAGACTACACTAGTACAGCCTGTTTTCAGGGCCACTGCCTGAAAACGGAATAGGGTCTTAATCAGTTCTGCTTTGCTGACCCCGATTCAATCAACCAGCTATGAGTTGCTGGCTCCCATCAGCTCATTCCCTGTACCGTATCTTCAGCTAACTCATCATCATCTGTACTACTCAGCAACTCATCATAAAACTCTAGAAAAAAATAAACCTGCCACAAATCCTCATCGTCTTGCACATGTAAGCCGGACATGACAATGGTAACATGAGACAGCTTGCTCAGCACTTCTACTACATGTATGTACAAACTGTGTTGGAAAGTTATGCAGCAATTCATTAAACTCTAAAGATCAAACACAGAGTTGCTGTTGAGAAACACTTCAACAATCTTATTGCTTTAAACCAGTGCTCGGGGACGGCGTGGCCTAGTGGTTAAGTGGCACGGCTCACAACCAGAAGGTGCTGGGTTCGATCCCCATCACAGCACCGGCCGTTACCCCGGGGAAGCAAACCCTTAGAATGTTTGCAGACGATCTGGCTATGTGGACCTCTGAAAAGAATCTCACCATAGCAAGAAATCGGATGCAGACGGCCCTAACATCGCTGGAAGAGTGGGCGAACTCATGGCTGGTCAAAATAAACGAGGAGAAAACCACATGCACAATATTCTCGCTTTCATTAAAACCCCAAAGTACCAAATTAAGTCTAAATGGCAAAATCCTGCAGCCAAACGACAACCCAACCTATCTGGGAGTGACATTTGATCGGCGCATGACATGAAAAAGTCAGATTGAGAGAAACCGAATGAAAGCCAGAGAAAGAATGGCAATCATGAGGAAACTTGCTGGCACAAGCTGGGGAGCAGACGAAGGTATACTAAAGAAACTGTACACTGGAAGAGTGAGACCAGTTCTCAAGTATGGCATTGCGGCATGGACAACAGCAGCGAAGGCGAACTTCGATAAAGTTAACAAACTTCAAAACCAAGCCATGAGAATTATAACAGGTGGCATGAAGTCAACGCCAATTGTAGAACTTGAAAAGATTACAAAACTGCAATCCATGACAGATAGAAGAGACTGCAGAGCCCAGCTGCAGTCAGAGAAACTCAGAAGACTGACTGACCATCCAATGCACCAGAGACTAAACAATTTGGGAAATGGGAAACTAAAGCGGAGAAACTTTGCAGAAATAGCCAAAGCAAAGATGCACGAAGATCCCACAAACGCACTAACAACACCAAAACCCATCACTACTGTACGAAAACCTACCTGGAGGCAGGATATATTTCCAGAGGTGGTAGAAAATATACCAGGTATTGCAAACAAAAACTGCCAGACTGAAAAAGAAAGGAGAGATACTACCCTAAGCTTCATAAAGAAAAGCTACCCAAGCATGGACTGGACCCATGCATACACCGACGGTTCTGTAACAAACACTACACAGAACGGAGGGGCAGGAGCATTCCTGAACCTACCAAATGGCAGAAAAATAACACTGTCATTCGCTACTGGTAAGTACACAAGCAATTTCAGAGCGGAGGCAGAGGCACTGAGGGCGGCAGTGGAAGAAATGGTGACACGCAATGAAAATGAGAGTCATATAGTCCTGCTGACAGATGCTCTCACCGTAGTCACAGCGCTAAAAAGCCAGAAAAACACTGAGCTCAATGACTTAAGAGCAGCACTCTGCAAACTGTGCCAGCAGTCCGCACCAAAAAGGGTAGTGGTACAGTGGGTTCCGTCACACTGCAACATCCAAGGCAACGAGGAGGCAGACAGACTGGCAAAAGAAGGTGCAAGACTACCACAAACAGATACCAGTATGACGTACGAAGAGTCAAAACGGCTTATCAAAGCCAGATACATGACCAAATGGGAAACCGAACATACTGGTTACACCAAAAATGATGCCTATTACCAGTTGAACCGAAGAGAGCAGGTCGTTGTCTTCAGACTTCGCACTGGCCACAACAGACTGAGGTACTACCTATTCAACAAATTGAAGATAGGGTGTACCGACGAATGCCCGTGCGGTACTGGTAAAATGACCGCTGAACATCTGCTGCAGAACTGCCCGACATACGAGGACCAGAGAGAGCAGATGTGGCCATTACCAGTGGAACTGCAAGACAAGCTCTATGGCAGTGGCGAGAGCCTCAGGATGGCCGCCGCTTTTTTCGAAAAAATAATGGTTACTGTCTGACTGCGTACGAAGAAGAAGAAGAAGAAACCCTTAGAAAATGCAGGAGGAAGCAGACCCTTACATAAAATGCATGCCGAAGTCGGATGCACTGGGCCGACAGGCGCAAAATAAAAACCACAGTGTAACGCACACACCGCCTTGGGGATAAGAGAAATAAGGCGAACGCAGAAAAAAAACAAAAAAACAGTGCTCTTCAACCTGGACACTAGTGGGCGATTTTAGCTTTCAGATGGGTGGTAACAGAATAATTCCATTCTGTTTTTAAAATATATTATTATGGCAATGTAGAGGCTACACAATCTGAGGAAACTGGCAGAAAAAAACCAGCAAGCTAACATATGGGAACATTTTAAGAACCTGTGTGTTTTTCCCATGGCAGCACACGACTGTGAGACATGGACAGCTACCCAAATCTCAAGGAAGAGAATCAAATCAAAGTGTTATTGAAATGTTCTCAGAATACCATGGAACAAAGAAATTAAAAAAAAGAAGAATGCAGCCATTTGACAAGAGTTGGACATAGAGGAGAACTGGTTCATAAATTCCATCCTAGACAAACAATTTGAAATACTATGGCCACATCAAAATATACAACAGTCTTGAGAGAACAGTAATGGAAGGTTTGGTGACGTGCAAGAAAGGTAGAAGCAGACCAAGGAGATGATGGCACCAAGATGTCAAGGAATGCTTGGGCATGACTCTGGAGTAGGCTAGAGGTTTGGCAAGAGATCGAGTTTCTTTCAGATGGGCTGTGATGGGAGCTATGGGAGCGATGATGATGACGATGTGTTAAATACATCCAAAATATACAGACAGTGGATGAATGCAAAATTTTCTTCCATTTAGATTGTAGTGGGCGGTAAGAAAAATTGACCCACACGAAAATGATAAAAGTGGGCGCCAAGTATAACAAGGTTGACAAGCCCTGCTTCAAACTGCTAATTACTATTATTATTTTATTGCATTTGTTTTATCATACCAAAACAGTAACACACAATTTACAAACACCTTGATACACACATTATTCATTGAAATCTGAAATCCAGGTGATATAATGCCAACTATATCTGCAAGCTAACTAATGACATCAACCAACGACGGTAGGGGAGTGGTTTGCATCACGTCTCTAACATGTTGTATCCTCATAATAACGGTTAACAGGTTTAAGGCGTGGTGTCAATGCAAAAAGTACTGTAAACACGAATCGCTATAAGTCAAAACACTGCAACTTGAGGTTCACCTGTATATCAATAACCAATATATAGTGTAGGACTCAGTATCTTGATTCAAATGAACAAACTCTGGTCTGTCGTGTAGGAGAAAGGTGTATTTATTAAATGCAGCAAACATCTCTGGATGCAAACACCTAGTGAGATGTGAGAACATGGACAGATAACTATATATAACATGTGCATGCTACTAAAACTCCTCATGTGGAATACGAGGTCTCTTACTGGGTGGGGAAGAAAGAATAAGGCCACTGTTTTATAAAACACAGCGCTATATAAGATATACAAAACACTCTTTATAAAATTCAGTGTTATATAATACAGTATCCTTATAAAAGACACTGCTGTGTAATAAAGAGTATCCTTTATAAGAAACAGTGTTATATAATAGATACAGGACAACCTTATAAAAGACACTGCTTTATAATAGATACAGGACAACCTTATAAAAGACACTGCTTTATAATAGATACAGGACAACCTTAAATAAGACACTGCTTTATAATAGATACAGAACAAGCTTATAAAAGACACTGCTTTATAATAGATACAGGACAACCTTAAATAAGACACTGCTTTATAATAGATACAGAACAAGCTTATAAAAGACACTGCTTTATAATAGATACAGGACAACCTTATAAAAGACACTGCTTTATAATAGATACAGGACAACCTTAAATAGGACTGCTTTATAATAGATACAGGATAAGCCTTATAAAAGACACTGCTTTATAATAGATACAGGACAACCTTAAATAGGACTGCTTTATAATAGATACAGGACAAGCCTTATAAAAGACACTGCTTTATAATAGATACAGAACAAGCCTTATAAAGGACTGCTATATAATACATTTTATTTTAAACTTTAAGCGGTGGCTCGACTTCATCACCTCGGGATTTCCCCATTTAGCTCCGTCTCTCTCTGCAGATGGGTACCCCATCTGTCAAGAGCATCGGACAAAGCACAAACTCCATAGCTCCAGCGATGAACCCAGGGATCTCCGGAAAAAATTGACATCATGGACCGACCGTTGCAGCTCGAACTCGAACCCCGACCGTCTATACACAAGGCAAACGGCTTGACCACTTCGCCACAGAGACCCCCTATATAATAGATACAGGACAACCCTTATAAGAGACAGTGCTATATAATAGATACAGGACAACCCTTATAAGAAACAGTGCTATATAATAGATACAGGACAACCCTTATAAGAAACAGTGCTATAAAATAAATACAGGACAACTCTTATAAGAAACAGTGCTATATAATAGATACAGAACCCTTATAAGAAAATGTGTTAAATAATATATACAGGACAACCTTTACAAAAGACAGTGCTATACAACAGAGTATCCTTTATAAAAGACAGTGCTATATAATAGATACAGATAACTCTTGAGACATTATAATATAACAGATACAAGACAACCTTATCAAACACAGTGCTAAGAACACTCTTGAGACAGTATTATATAACAGATACAAGACAACCTTATCAAACACAGTGCTATATAATAGATACAGAACACTCTTGAGACAGTATTATATAACAGATACAAGACAACCTTATCAAATACAGTGCTATATAATAGATACAGATAACTCTTGAGACAGTATTATATAACAGATACAAGACAACCTTATCAAACACAGTGCTATATAATAGATACAGAACACTCTTGAGACAGTATTATATAACAGATACAAGACAACCTTATCAAACACAGTGCTATATAATAGATTCAGATAACTCTTGAGACAGTATTATATAACAGATACAAGACAACCTTATCAAACACAGTGCTATATAATACAGAGTAAATAAAGTAAGTGGAAATTCAGCAGAATTAAGTGCTGGTTGGAACTGAGCTAACACGTCCCACAGGATACAGTTTCCTTTATAAAACACAGTACTGTATAATAATACATACAGGACAAAGTATCCTTTATAAAAGACAGTGCTATATAATACAGAGTATCCTTTATATAACACAGTGCTATATAATAATAGATGCATGACAGAGAATTCTTATAAAAGACGATGTTATTTAATACAGAGTATCCTTATAAAAGACAGTGCTATATAATACAGAGCATCCTTTATAAAAGACAGTGCTACATAATAATAGATGCAGGAGAGAGAATCCTTATAAAAGACAGTGCTATATAATACAGAGCATCCTTTATAAAAGACAGTGCTACATAATAATAGATGCAGGAGAGAGAATCCTTATAAAAGACAGTGCTATATAATACAGAGTATTTATTTGGTCATGTTCCTTGCTAGGCTACAAAAATGTAATTCCACGTATATAGAGAAATGATCATATGCCCATAACTTGTAAAGAGAAAGACATAGTAACTTGATATAAGTTGTGTTCATCTACAAATCAGCCATAGAATGTTCCGTGAAATATCCAGCTCAAAATGTCTTTCCGTCTACGAGTTATGGCATTTTCAGACGTATGGACACACTTTCAGAAATATAATATAGGTATGATGTAATAAATACAGCACATGCATATATGAAATATAACCAATGATTAAATATTCAAGATCCCTCTAATAACCAGGCACATGATAGTGATTACACGTAAATAGTTTTGTTTACCGTGGTGACTTTTGAGGCGGGAAACAATGTGGGCTGGATGTCTAAATGCTAAATGTTTAAAATAGTAAACTTAAATGCACCATAGCTGCAACATTCAATATATAAGGCAAATGATATATATATTCCCACATGTGCAATCAATGTATAGATATTATTAATAGTTATAATAATGATAATAATAATAATAATAATAGTTGCCCAAAGCAAGCAAAGATATTAAACAGAAGTACAAGGGGTTGTTATAATTGTGGCAAGGTTAGTGACGAGCACAGTGAATGCTTTCACCACATAATTGTCACGATGGGAGAAGGTACCAACAAAACTGGTTGACATCAATGTTGACCGACTACTGTTGGACGCTCGCCTTAGATGGTCATAAGCAGCTTAACAAGCGACAGGTGAAGTCATGTAGAAGCAGATATTTATCAGTACATATCACTTTGTATATTACTCTATTATAAGGAGTCGGATCAGGGCAGAGCAGGTCGCCCTTAGCCTTGGTTGGCCGCTGGTCTAGGAGTGAAGCCCCGACAGGCGAACAGATAGAGCATTGCTTTGCTGATCTGGCAGCTTCTGCAGCTTGCCTTACTCAAAATGTATTGGTATCACCTTTCCCTTGGAGCAAACAAGGCAGACCGAGAAAAGGACTATACTGCATGGGCAACACATGGTGTCTATATTTCTGCCCGGGCTTTGTGCTAAAAGCACAATTACTTTCGTCGGACAAGACGAAAAGAGCCAATGATGAAAGGGTCGGATACAGCAGTGAATGAGCTGACAGCAGACAGCGACTCATAGCTGAGCTTGCATCAAGGCCAGTGACCTATAACTGGCAAAGACCCTATTCTATCGTCAAGTGCTGGAAACAGACTGCAGCAAGACAGCTTGGCTAATTGATTAGAAAATGAAGAGGGAAGGCAAATCTAGTCTCAAAAATGCTGAGCTGAAATCAGATTTGCTTGGGTTAAAAGCAGCTGATATCATAGCCTTGATGTAAAATATGACACATCACAAATGTCCTTTTTCAGGACAAATGCCGAAGAAGGTGACTATTATAATAATATATTTATATATTATAATTAATTGCAAATTTCTCAGATAGTAGCTAATTTCACATTTTGATTGCTACATTCCCGTTCATCACCTTGAAATCTTTCAGAAATGACCTCTTTTATCTCAGTGACTTTCATCAAAATCTTTTTCCCAGTATTATCAATATTATTAATGAAATGCTGTTTATTGCATTGTGTCTATAGTTTCCTATAGAGACGACATGAAACTGTTGCAAATACAAAAGTAACTTCAACATTTCTTGCATTGACATAATATGAAATATTAACATTAATTTTTGTAATCCTTGGATATACATGAATGAACAGCACCCCTGTATCGAAATAAATGTTAAAAAAAGAGGCAAAAAAGTTTGTGCATTGGGCTAGCAATGTTAATGTATAAAACAAACTGTTGCAGATGCCACCACTGTAAGAGTACACAACACGTGTTATCTTTACATAGGCATCTACAGTAGTAGTGTTGTGCTTTATATGAAACACAATGGAGAAGATTAAATACGTTATGTCAACTTGTACGGATTATCTGTAGCTTTCACGCTTTATTTTTTCATTTCCTTCGGTGCACAACCACACCTTTTCTCGTGGGGGTTCCCCCATTAAGAGTTGTATTCTATTACAGATCATGTACATATTTATTTGTATCCTTAGTATCTGGATATCACTTCTCTTAAGTTGACCTAGATCAAAGTTGGGAATGGTCTGTGAGCTGGCAAATGGAGTTTAATGTAGATACATGTACAGTCACCCACATGGGTAGATCCTTCTTCTTCTTCTTCTTCATACGCTGTCAAACATCAACCTATATTTTTTCAAAAAAAGCAGCGGTCATCCTGAGGCTGTCGACACTGCCATAGAGCTTGTCTGGTGTTGCTACTGGTGATGGCCACATGTGCTTTCTCTGGTCCTCGTATGTCGGGCAGTTTTGCAGCAGATGTTCAGCGGCCATTTTCCCGGTACCACAAGTGCATTCGTCAGTGCCACCTATCTTCAGTTTATTGAATAGGTGGTACCTCAGTCTGTTGTGGCCTGTGCGGAGTCTGAAGACCACGACCTGCTCTCTTCTGTTCAACTAGTAATAAGCATCATTTTTTGTGTAGCCAGTATGTTCTGTTTCCCATTTGGCCATGTATCTGGTTCTAATGAACCTTTTGGACTCTTCGTAGGTCATACTAAAATCTGGTTGTGGTAGTCTTACACCTTCTTTTGCCAGTCTGTCTGCCTCCTCGTTGCCTTGGATGTTACAGTGGGATGGAACCCACTGTACCACTACTCTGTTTGGTGCGGACTGCTGGCATAGTTGACAGAGTACTGCTCTTAAATCATTAAGTTCAGTATTTTTCTGGCTTTTTAGTGCTGTGACTACGGCCAGGGCATCTGTAAACAGGACTATCTGGCTTTCATTTCTTTTGCCTGTCAGCACTGCTTCTACTGCAGCCCTCGGTGCATCTGTGTCCGCTCTGAAATTGCTTGAGTATTTTCCAGTTGCCACTGACAGTGTTATTTTTCTACCATTTGGTAGGCTCAGGAATACCCCTGCCCCTCCGATCTGTGTTGTGTTTGTTACAGAACCGTCGGTGTATGCATGGGTCCAGTCCATGCTTGGGTAGTTTTTCGTTATGTACCTCAGGGTTATGTCTCTTCTTTCTTTTTCAGTCTGACTGTTCTTGTTTCCAATACCTGGTATATTTTCTACCACCTCCGGAATGATATGCTGCTTCCAGGGAGGTTTGTGTACAGTAGGGATGGGCTTTGGTGTTGTTAATGTGTTCATAGGGTCTTCACTCATCTTTGCTTTGGCTATTTCTGCAAAGTTTCTCCGCTTTAGTTTCCCATTTCCAAATCAGGTACATCCAATATGGAACATAATTACAGAATGGGAGAGAACAATATTAGAAAGATAGAAAAGGAAAGGGACCTAGGGGTTATAATAGATCATACAGGTGTGTGAGTAAGAAAGTACAGGCAGCAGTGAAAAAGGCAAATGCAATGTTAGGTATGATAGAAAGAAATATTAAACATAGGAGCAAGGAAGTGATAGTCAAACTGTATAAAGCATTAGTTAGACCTAGATTGGAGTACTGTGTACAGGTGTGATGTACTTATCATAAAAGGGATATAGACATGCTGGAAAGAATACAAAGAAGAGTAAAAAAACTGATTGTAGGATTCCAGAATTACAGCTATTCGGAAAGTCTAAAAAAAATTGCCCTACATGTCTAGAAAAGAGAAGAATTTGAGGTTACTTAATACATGTTTATAAATTAAGCAACACAAAGGATAAATTAGATTATATCAAGTTTTTTTTCAAAATGCAACCTACAAGAAAAACAGGGCACAGCTACAGATTTACTTGAAGGTCCAGATTAGATATTAGGGAATATTTTTTTAGTCAGAGGGTAGTGAATGCTTGGAATGCATTGCCACAAGAAATAGTGGAGGCATAGTCAATGCATTCAAAAATAGATTGGATGCACATAGTTTTTAGATCAAGGAAATGTAAAAGAAACTGGTTGTATACACTCTACAGAGTCTTCTAAACTAGTATAAGTTAATTATTAGGGAATCAATAAACAATCTATAAAATCAACAATGAATTCAATTATTCAACCAAAGCCCATCTGTTCTCTGCAGAGCAAAAACCTTCAACAATTGAATGCCAAGGTGCAAACAAAAACTGCCAGACTGAAAAAGAAAGGAGAGATACTACCCTAAGCTTCATAACGAAAAGCTACCCAAGCATGGACTGGACCCATGCATACACCGACGGTTCTGTAACAAACACCACACAGAACGGAGGGGCAGGAGCATTCCTGAACCTACCAAATGGCAGACAAATAACACTGTCACTCGCTACTGGTAAGTACACAAGCAATTTCAGAGCGGAGGCAGAGGCACTGAGGGCGGCAGTGGAAGAAATGGTGACACACAGTGAAAATGAGAGCCATATAGTCCTGCTGACAGATGCTCTCGCCGTAGTCACAGCGCTAAAAAGCCAGAAAAACACTGAGCTTAATGACTTAAGAGCAGCACTCTGCAAACTGTGCCAGCAGTCCGCACCAAAAAGGGTAGTGGTACAGTGGGTTCCGTCACACTGCAACATCCAAGGCAACGAGGAGGCAGACAGACTGGCAAAAGAAGGTGCAAGACTACCACAAACAGATACCAGTATGACGTACGAAGAGTCAAAACGGCTTATCAAAGCCAGATACATGACCAAATGGGAAACCGAACATACTGGTTACACCAAAAACGATGCCTATTACCAGTTGAACCGAAGAGAGCAGGTCGTTGTCTTCAGACTTCGCACTGGCCACAACAGACTGAGGTACCACCTATTCAACAAATTGAAGATAGGGTGTACCGACGAATGCCCGTGCGGTACTGGTAAAATGACCGCTGAACATCTGCTGCAGAACTGCCCGACATACGAGGATCAGAGAGAGCAGATGTGGCCATTACCAGTGGAACTGCAAGACAAGCTCTATGGCAGTGGCGAGAGCCTCAGGATGACCGCTGCTTTTTTCGAAAAAATAATGGTTACTGTCTGACTGCGTACGAAGAAGAAGAAGAAGAAGAATGCCAAGGTCTTCCTGCCCTGTGCCATCGCTTCTAGCTGTCCACATCTTCCCTGTTGCCTTCACCTTTGTCACAAGCTCTCTTCTCCATGAGAGTTTACCTTATATTCTCTATCTGGTATTATTTCTTACAGTGATTGATAAAATATATTGGCTGTCGCTTCAATATAAACAATATGTAACCAATTTTATGAAAACCCATTTAATACAATGTAACTGTAAATTGCAGGAAACGTCGCATTCTGGAATCATATGTACTTAATCATCTTAATTAAAAAATGGATGAACGAGCAGTTAAGATACCTCCTTCTTCTTCTTCTTCTTCTTCTTCTTCTTCTTCTGTGTCCACCTCCGCATTTGTCACTCTGTCCCTCCATGCAATTCCAAAAATACATTGCATGTTATAAAGTGACTTGTAACATAAAGTTAATGTTCTAAGGTGTTAAGTGCATGGTGTTGATAACCTCACTATGTAATACAAAATGCCCCACAGAAAACAGCTTTAAACACCATCTACAGTTTTGAAACAGGTTCTATGGAATTAGGCCACATGTAATGGTGATTCAATGTTCCAACTGGAGTGAAAGAATCCTGAAGGAAAGTGGTATTCAAATAGTGATCCCATGCTCCAATTGGAGTAAAAGAGGATCCTGGAGGAAAGTGGTGTACCAATAGTGATCCCATGCTCCAATTGGAGTAAAAGAGAATCCTGAAGGAAAGTGGTATACCAGTAGTGATCCCATGCTCCAACTGGAGTAAAAGAGGATCCTGAAGGAAAAGTGCTATATCAATATGATCCCATGCTCCAACTGGAGTAAAAGAGGATTCTGAAGGAAAGTGGTATACTAGTAGTGATTCCATGTTGGCACTTGATGATGATTCTTCTTTTACTTGTCCCAGTCGGAGTATAGTGCCACCACTATAATCGACTTCCTTTAGAAAGACTGCACCCTGCACCAAAGTCCCTTGCGTGATTTTGCACTGGTGGTTTCTATTGCAATTTGTTTTACACGATGAGATCTCTAGCACCATGCATAACTCTCTTTAGACACCTTTTACGGATTGCATGGAGGTGCAGTGGTCCTATTCCTTCCTTCCCAGTAAGGGGCCCTGGAATTCACTCGTTTTCCTTTCTAGTACCTTAAGAAAAGGAGGGGAGGAAGACTAACATCTGGTCAGGCAAAACATACGGATCAGACATGTTGATCATGGGTCAGGCAAAACATACTGATCAGACATGTCGATCATGGGTCAGGCAAAATATACTGGCCAAGACCCTCACCTGGACTTCCCTGCAGTCCTCCATGGAAACGGGCTGTTTTCATGGCAGCCTGGATAACAAGTTGAGGTATCGCCATGTTCCCCATAGTAGTGAGTGACACGCAGATGAAGCAGAAGCATAGCACAACTGCTTGGAGCACCCCGGTACACTTTCATTAGCACGCTCTGGATGTGAGGAAAGCGACTGCAACCCGTCACTTAACGTTCTTTTCAGGGCACACAAAAGAGTAAACCTACTCATTATGAGCATTTGAAACAACAACAGCAACGTCCCAAACATCAGGACATCATTATAAATAAAAATTAAATAAATAAAAATGCATACTCTGTGGATAATAATATGAGGAGCTAAGGTAGCGCAGCAGTTCGTGTACTGACATCACAGCTGAGTAATCTGGGTTCGGCCCCAAGTTGGTGCAGGATTTTTTTACAATCACAAAAAATGGCTCCCGGGGTCAACCCAGCCTAAAACATTGGGTACCAGAACAATCTGAGATGTAAAGGCAGCCAGCACGATGCTGACCACATCCCACGTAGTGTTCCGTTGGTCAAGATAACATGGACCGAGCACCATATTCCCAATACGGTACATGGCCTGTGAACAGGATCGTGTTTCTTTTGGCCTAGGGATGAAGCGTCCGTTTCACAATCCCAATGCATCTGGTTCGAATCCCGCCCGTGTCAAGTTTGGCAGATATTGGTTTTTTTCCCTCGCTCCTCCATGAACGAAAGTAAAGTCAACCTACTGTACTGCACACTTGCCAAGAAACTTATAACTGCCATATAGGTTGGTGGTCGTAAGAGGTGAAGTTCTGCAAAGGGCATGCTACTTACTTTTAAATATCAGAACAAATAACTGGAAGGTCAAGAATAGGTCATTGCACCCTACTATTAATCATCAATTAATCAAAAGTTTTCCAGTTCCCTGTGGGACAAATATATATAGGGACTCAGTGGTCTCGAGGTAAGGTGTCCGCCTCGGGTGCCGAGGTGCGTGTTTGAATCACAGTGAAGACCAGGATTTTTTTTCACGTTGATCTGGTAAAAAATCTCCTGATCTCTGAGTGGTGAGATCGGACTCCCGTTTTCAGTGTCAAGCACGTTAAAAATTCCTTGGCAGTTGGAAATTTTAAAAAGTAGGCTTAACAACCGCTGTCCAGACAAAATTCAAGTTAAAAATCGACCCAAGTTATGTGTACCTTTCCCCAGGTAGTTTGTTAAGAGTGAGCAGCTATAGATGGCACCTAACTGGCTGCAGGTCTACTTAGCTCTAGTGTTTGAGTCTATTACAATGGACTCACACATCGGTTAAATTACCCTCCAAGAAAACTCAGGGAGCCGCGTAGTGCTGTGGTTAGCGTGCTGGTTTCGCATCTGAGTGGTCTTGGGTTCATTTCCCAGTTGAGGCGGTAATGTTTTTCAGACCGCAACGGCTCCCGAGTCGACCCAGCCTTAAATGGGTACCGGTTCAGTCCGGGAAGTAAAAGCGACGATGGAGAGGAGATGGCTACCGCCCTCATATAGCCGAGCCTTCGAAATGTGAGATCGCTAACACCTCACACCCCTACGGCAGTAATGCTATGGGTTACTTTACTTTACTTTAGAAGAAAACTGCTTGTATACAGACTCTGAAGAGTCTTCTAAACCAGTATAAATAAGTTAAGTTATAAGTCAATTCATCAAATATTGACTTGCCCACATCTTTTGAAGTTTTTGTGGATTAATGTTTCTGCAGGATGGGGTAGTCAGTTCCATGCCTAACCCTCCTTAGTCTCCTCTTACAACATGCCTGGCAGGTGAGTGTTACTATTCTTTGCTCCCCAAATGGGCCCAAGTTTCACTCAGGCAGAATCCTACTATGCATATTATAAGAAGACGACCAAGTAGTCAACTTTATTAAGTCAAACAAATTGTGACAGAAACCATGTCACCTCTCACCAGGCTTTCTGCAAGCAGACCAACTGTAGTAGTGGCCCATGCTCCTACTACTACTGGATTTTAAAAGAGGCATGATACAAAATATACACAGGTTTTCATTTCGAACTCAACATTAACAATATATCAAATTCAATATTGACATATCCTTCAGCACATTTTCAAATAATTATTATTAATTATTAAATTCACAGTGGTGAAAAAGAAAGGAGAGACACTACCCTAAGCTTCATAACGAAAAGCTACCCAAGCATGGACTGGACCCATGCATACACCGACGGTTCTGTAACAAACACTACACAGAACGGAGGGGCAGGAGCATTCCTGAACCTACCAAATGGCAGAAAAATAACACTGTCATTCGCTACTGGTAAGTACACAAGCAATTTCAGAGCAGAGGCAGAGGCACTGAGGGCGGCAGTGGAAGAAATGGTAACACACAGTGAAAATGAGAGCCATATAGTCCTGCTGACAGATGCTCTCGAAGTAGTCACAGCGCTAAAAAGCCAGAAAAACACTGAGCTTAATGACTTAAGAGCAGCACTCTGCAAACTGTGCCAGCAGTCCGCACCAAAAAGGGTAGTGGTACAGTGGGTTCCGTCACACTGCAACATCCAAGGCAACGAGGAGGCAGACAGACTGGCAAAAGAAGGTGCAAGGCTACCACAAACAGATACCAGTATGACGTACGAAGAGTCAAAACGGCTTATCAAAGCCAGATACATGTCCAAATGGGAAACCGAACATACTGGTTACACCAAAAACGATGCCTATTACCAGTTGAACCGAAGAGAGCAGGTCGTCGTCTTCAGACTTCGCACTGGCCACAACAGACTGAGGTACCACCTATTCAACAAATGGAAGATAGGGTGTACCGACGAATGCCCGTGCGGTACTGGTAAAATGACCACTGAACATCTGCTGCAGAACTGCCCGACATACGAGGATCAGAGAGAGCAGATGTGGCCATTGCCAGTGGAACTGCAAGACAAGCTCTATGGTAGTGGCGAGAGTCTCAGGATGACCGCCGCTTTTTTCGAGAAAATAATGGTTACTGTCTGACTGTGTACGCAGAAGAAGAAGAAGAAGAAATTCACAGTGGAGTATTATAATTTTGAATTATTTCTGTTAGAATCATTATAAAATAGGTCATAGATCATTGGGGGGGGGGGGGGGGGGGGAGAGGGGGGGGGGGGGAGAGAGAGGAGATAGGAAAGTTAGAAAGAGAAAGACTGCATACCAAATTGGCTGGGAAAACAGAGGATCTGAAATTCTGTGGCAAAAAGACAAACTGGCAATACACAAGCACTTTTATGTACAACATTATGGCAACTAAGAATCGAAGTAACAAATTGAGAAACATAGGAACATATTACAGATATATAAGTGTACATAATATATAAACTGGGTTCATTTATAACAAATGGAAACATAGATGGAGTAACATTTAAATCATGGGTCGACAACATACAGCCCTATACAGCAATCAGTCCACCATCTGAAAATTTCATATGCAGTTGACTAGATTCAGCCCAGCAGCTGAAACACTGTATGCCGTGGCTAGATTAAGCCCTCCAATTGGAAATATATGGCCTAGGTTGAATTCAGCCCACTAGCTGAAAATGTTTTATGTTCTGGACTAGATTCAGCCTAACAGCTGAAAATATCATTTGCCTTGGGCTCAGTGGTCCTTAAACATAATTAAAGTGCGTTGTCGAAGCAGATGATTTTAACAGATTTTTTCAATTTCCATTGGTTATGGAGGTAAGGTGTCCGCCTCGGGTGCCAGAGGTCGCAGGTTCGAATCACGGTGGAGACTAAGATTTTTTCACATATATCTTCTGGTAAAAATTCCTCTGATCTCTGGGTGTTGAGATCGGACTCTTGAGCACTTTACAAATCTCTTGGCAGTTAGAAATGAAAAAGAGTAGGCTTAACAGCCACTGCCCAGACACAAATTCTAGTTAAAAATATATCCAAATTATTTGTACTTTCCCCCAGGAATAGTAATCCGCAGGAAGTTTAAAATGCCTGCTACAGACATTAACAACATGCCTGTTTGAATACCAGGATACCATGTATTTCAAGTATATATATATATATATACACGTTTTTTTTTTTGCGTTCGCCTTATTTCTGTAATTCCCAAGGCAGTCTGCGTTGCACTGTGGTTTTTATTTTGCGCCTGTCGGCCCAGTGCATCCGACTTCAGCACCCATTTTATGTAAGGGTCTGCTTCCTCCTGTATTTTCTAAGAGTTTGCTTATCCAGGGTAACGGCCGGTGCTGTGATGAGGATCGAACCCAGCACCTTCGGCTTGTAAGCCGTACCACTTAACCACTAAGCCACACATGATTTCCAGGAACATTTGTGCTATTATTACCTAAAAGTGTTGTAGGGTCAGAAAAGAGCAAAGAATACTAACACTGTCCTTGCCAAGCATGTCATAAAAGGTTGACTAAGCAAGGTTGGGCATAGGGTTGGCTACCTCATTCATTCATGTAGCATGTCCTCGTTCTCTTGATGTGACCAAAGTATTTGCATTTTCTAGCCAAAATGAAATTGATAAACCAGTTCTGCTCAACACTTGCCGAATGTCTACATTTGTTTTGTTTTTTCTCTGTCCAATGTATTTTGAGGATCTTTCTGTAACATTTTGACTCGAAGGCTACCTCATCTTGTTTAAATTTTAAGCCACAAAAACTTCAAAAGATATGTACAAGACAACTAAAAAGTAGAAACAGTAGAACTTGGTGAGTATTCATTGAAGAAATGTGCTCAATAGGGACCTGAAATCTTTTGATTAAAATGATTGATGTTCTATCAGTACTGCCCTAATTTATTATCAATAAATGAATATGGCCGTCGTCCACTCCCTGATATAACCACAGGCATCTTTCCGGAAGAAAGTTGCTGATCCATTTTTTTAAAGTGATTAATACTTTCAAACCATAGTTCTGAGAATTTGATCTTTCCTAAGATAGATATGACCCCCGCACATGTAATAACCTAACAATATAACCAGAGATTTAGTGAATTAAAAACCACAGGGGATGAGAAAAGAAGATGTGTTAGACTATAACAGTTTTTTTTTAAATACAGCCACCTACAAGAACAAGAGGGCACAGTTACAAATTGATTAAAGAAAGGTCCAGATTAGATATTAGGATATATTTATTTAGTCAAAGAGTGGTGGATGCTTGGAATGCCTTGCCACAGGAAATAGTGACGGCAGGGTCAATTAAGAAACTGATTGTATACAAACTCTGCAGTCTTCTAAACTAGAATAAAGACATTAAGTTAGGTTAATGGGGTTAGAATTAACACTGTGATCCATATAGTGGTAAATTAACTGAGATATCTTACACTGCACTACAGCAATAAGGATGTAGATCCACCTTCTTCAGTATGTCCTGGGATATAAAAAGAGCCACTATAAACCCACTACCAGAGAGAATTCATCAAGAGTGAAGAAAAAAACAACATCAGCTAGAGCTTGCCATATGAGCTGAGTCCTACTGTACCGACTGATGAAAATTAGAACCTGAGATCACCAGACGGAAACGGACGGAATGGGCAGCCTTCAACTCCATCATGACAGCAACAGATGCCACAAAGGACACCAGACTACGTGCGGACATCTTCGACTCAGTAGTCCTGCCAGTGTTCTGCTATGGTAGCGAAACCTGGTCTCTAACAAAAGTAGCAGAGAACCAACTGAAAACAGCACACGCATCTCTTGAAAGACGCCTCGTGCGCATAACTCTCAGACAACAGCGACAGAGCGAACTACACAATAGCGACATCTGGAGAATGTCACTCATCAAAGATACCTAATAATACGTCAACCATTCAAGACACCGCTGTGCTGGCCATATATCCAGAAGACAAGATGAAAGATGGAGTACCATAACCACCACGTGGTAACCGCGCGACAATAATTATACCTCGGGGACAAGCTCCCAACTCGCTGGCGAGATTCACTAGAAACATACAACATTCACGACCCCACAGACAGACTACTATCACACTGGATGACAAGCGCCCGCGACAGAAATGACTGGATCCTGAGTTGGGACCCACTCAAAGGTGGCCACCCCTTGGCAACGAACGGGTCAAACTAAGAACCATATTAGCCCAGTGGTAAGGCACTCGCTCTTCGTTGCAAATGTACGGGGTATAAATATCGCTATCTGTGTGCTCCAGCCAACCCAGCTGTAAATGGGCATATGACAAGAGAAGTAATAGTGATAAATCACATAACGGAATGAGTCTTTGCGAGTATGGTTAGCAGCAAACGTGTACACTGTGCAAGTTACTTATCTTTTATATCAAAATGGCCATAACAACTTTGAATGACTTTTATGTGATTATCAATAAGTTCTTCTGGTGATGACATAGAAGGAGGGACATACGTGATGTGTGGTGGACAAAGACTATGTGTTGTGCCTAATGTTTGACTGACCACAGGCTGATGGTGTGGAAATTTAACAGCAAGGAAAGGAACTGGTCACCGTACCTCATACAAGCTGTGGCTTAGTAAACTGGAGTCTCTAACAACTTCATTCCATGACACTAGTGCAACTACTATGGGACAAACCTTGACTTAGTATACTAAAGTCTTTAACAACTTCATTCCCTGACACTAGTGCAACTACTATGGGACAAACCTTGACTTAGTATACTAAAGTCTTTAACAACTTCATTCCCTGGCACTAGTGCAACTACTATGGGACAAACCTTGACTTAGTATACTAAAGTCTTTAACAACTTCATTCCCTGACACTAGTGCAACTACTATGGGACAAACCTTGACTTAGTATACTAAAGTCTTTAACAACTTCATTCCCTGACACTAGTGCAACTACTATGGGACAAACCTTGACTTAGTATACTAAAGTCTTTAACAACTTCATTCCCTGACACTAGTGCAACTACTATGGGACAAACCTTGACTTACATATTGTTTCAAAGTGGAACATACCATGACTATTATTTCAAAGATAGCCCATACAATATCTACTGTTATAAAGACAGCACATACAATTTATATTGTTATAAACCAACAGCCAAGATCCCTACAGCGCCAGCACGACCACACTGTAGCGACTCCAGTGGGGATGAAAAATCCAATTTTAGCCTTTGTGACAAGATTACACAACTGTGGACAAGGTTGGGACCCAAAAAAGATTGACTATCTCGTCAAGGAACTTTGTAATAAGATTACACAACTGTGGACAGGGTTGGTACCCGAACAAGATTAATTACTTCGCCGAGGAATGGGTCGCATGATTTATGACTATAAAAATAGCACATTTCATATATATTGTTATAAAGATAGCACATATAGTATCTATTGTTTCAAAGATAGCATACAATCTATCTATTATTTCACAGGTAGCTTACAATCTATCTATTGTTTTAAAGTTAGCACACAATCTATGTATTGTTTCAAAGTTAGCATACAATCTATCTATTGTTTCAAAGATAGCATTCAATCTACCTATTGTTTCAAAGATAGCATACAATCTATCTATTGTTTCAAAGATAGCATACAATCTATATATTGTTACAAAGATAGCATACAATCTATATATTGTTTCAAAGATAGCCTACAACTTATTTATTGCTTCAAAGATAGTACATGGCATGTCTTAATAAGACAGCATATATCGTATTAATTGTTATAAAGATTGCAGATAGCTTATCTTATGCTATAAAGACAGCACATACTAATTCTTATTGTTTCAAAGATAGCACACATCATACCTACTGTTTCAAAGGCAGCACACAGCACTACTGTTTTAAAGACAGCAAATCAATTACAGTATATATCAAACGAATCATGTCAACGCACAGTACACATTGAACTATCAATTTTTCCCTTGTCCTAGGCAGAGCTTGAGTTATCTATCGGGATCGGATCAGAAATAGACAAAATCGTGCCAGATTTTCTCTTCAGAGGAGCATTGTTTGGCAGAATCAAATGTAAGTTGACAGATTCATAAGAATTATATGAAGATGTAATGCGCTTACGTTGTGTTTTGGACGATGCCGAGTTTTTCAGGTACTGCTTTGCTTTCTTCCCGCTGTAGTCCCGCAAGTTTGCGTCTGCCTCTGTTGAAATAAATAGTTACAAATAGGACCATTATCTGTCAAATCAGTGCTCCTGTTTGGAGCAGAAACTTGGAGAATGACAAAGGATGTTGTTTCGAATGCGCACAATGAGTAGGTTACTCTTTTGTGCGCCCTGAAAAGGATATTAAGTGGCAGGTTGCAGTGGCTTTCCTCACATCTCGAAGGTGCTGATGAAAGTGGACCGGGGTCCTACAGGCGGTTGTACTACGCTTGGCTTCATCAGCGTGTCGTTCATTACTACAGCGATGACGTCGATCCCTCACCTCGTTAGCCAGCCTGCCATGAAAATAGCCCGATTTCAAATAGGCTATGAGGAAGCCAAGGTGAGGGTCTTGGCCAGTATATTTTTCCTGACCTTGACTAACATGTCTGATTAGTATATTTTTCCTGACCAGACGTTAGTCTTCCTCCCCATGACAAAGGTAATACAGAGGAAACTCCAGTTGTTCATCAATAAATGTGTATGGAAGATCATGGGTAAAGGCTGGAAAGACATGGTGAGGAATGAAGATCTATGGTAAAGGAGACAACAACAACAAGTGGAGCAGCAGGTCAAATGTAGGAAATGGGGAATGGATAGGACATGCATTGTGGAAAACATCAAATGTGGCCAGACAGGCCCTGACATGGAATCCACAGGGGAAAAGGAAGAAAGTTAGAACAAGAAACACATGAAGAAGAGACTGTGAAATAAACTTATGAACTTCTGTCCTTCGACCTCAACTGGATAGAGGCAGAAATGGCAGCTTAAGATCAAACTTGCTGGAGGAGGGTTGTCAATAGCATATGCCTGAAAGGAGCAGCAGGCATTGATAATGGCTATTAAAAGAGGGTTGTGCATGGAACTAGCAACCTCATCATATAAAAGAATAGTTACAGAAAACACTATTTCAAGAGCACACAATTTCTTTTGAAACAGGGTTCTGCATTGACATGTACCACTATGCTTTGTAAGGAGCAAAATTGAAGCAGGAAGTAAAGAAAGGTTGCTAAATAACATGCAACTGCATGTGCCAAATAATTTAGTTCTTAAGGCTACACAATGTCTCATTGTTTGTTTGACATTTACAAACAAACAAACCAGTAAAAAAAAACTGTTCCCACCCCGTTTATCCACCTTCACATTAATGCCATTTTTTTTCTCGTTCGCCTTATTTTTCTATTCCCCGAGGCGGTGTGTGTTGCACTGGTGTTTCTATTTTGTGCCTGTCGGCCCAGTGCATCCGACTTCGGCATGCATTTTATGTAAGGGTCTGCTTCCTCCTGCATTTTCTAAGGGTTTACTTCCCCGGGGTAACGGCCGGTGATGTGATGGGGATCGAACCCAGCACCTTCGGATTGTGAGCTGTGTCACTTAATCACTAGCCCACGCCGTCCCCAAATTAATGCCATTTAATGCTTCATCCTAAAATATAATTTTTATTAAGAACACTTCATATCACAGGTAATTTTATTATGTGTCTTATGATGTTTAGCTCATAAGTTTAGCTCAATTTGTTGGTTGTTTGTGAATGCCCACAATGAGTAGGTTACTCTTTTGTGCGCCCTGAAAAGGAAGTTGAGTGGTGGGTTGCAGTAGCTTCACTCCCATCCCGAGCGTGCTGATGAAGGTGGACCTGCGAACTCTAGGCAGTTGTGCTATGCTTGGCTTCATATGCGTGTCGCTCACTACTATGGAGATCACATCGAACCTCACCTTGATAGCTAAACTGTTGTCCTCGACAACAGCCCGTTTGCAGGACGACCAACAGGGATATTAGGTGAGGGTCTTGGTCAGTATGTTTCTCCTGACCCTGGCTAACATTGTCTATCAGTGTGTTTTGCCTGACCATCGCCCCAGCTCAATGTGTTTAATATTAAATTATTTTATTTTGAATAAAACCATTTGACATACAGAGTTAAGGCACCTGACTCAGACTGATAGATACAAATCGACCAAATTATTCACGACTGGACCAAATCCGCAACTCAGAGATCAGACGTCAAACCTCTTTCTTTGACATCATAGATATCGTGCATTTACAAAATACAGATGGGCCTGCTATGTGGTGCGCATGCCGGATAACAGATTGACACGTAGAGTGACAACTTTAGCCGCCCTCACGAGCGACCGAGGATGAGGTGGCATAATGGAGACTCTGGTACACCAAGGCAAAAGAGCGAAATGAGTTACTCAACATTTGGCTACCTGGCATCAGACACACGAGCCTGATTGAATACCAGGATTTTGTGCTGGAATTAGACCCACGGAAGTCAGGTCAGTTTTACCCTCTTAATGAAAGAGCGTTGCTACGGTAATCCTGCTCAACCATAGAGAAATCGCAGGTATCAGACACTTGGTCATTGGCTGACTAAAGAGCTCTCTCTTGATTCGTTGGATCTAATATGGAACGGGTGCTGGTATTAGACCCTCGGAAGACAGGTCAGTTTTACCCTACTAATGACAGGGCGTTGCTTTGTTAATCCTGCTTAATTCGAGAGGAATCGCAGGTCTCAGACATTTGGTCCACGTGCTTGGCTGATAAGCCAATGGTGCGAGGCTATCATCTGAGGGATTACGGCCGAACGCCTCTAAGCCGGAATCCCGTCCTAAATCTCAGCACCACTGCGATGGGAGGCTACGATATGGTTGGGACCTGGGGCTCGCATCTCAGCCCGACCTCAGAAAGAGGTCTCTGCCGCCAGCCGATTAAAGCGGGCGGGGAGCTGCTCGATATTCACCCCATACGGCGTTGAGGTGTGAAACCACTAGTAGAAGACTTAGTTCTCGGTCGGGGTGTCGTAAGCAGTAGAGCAGCCACCTCACTGCGAACTGTTGAGACTCAGCCCTTGATCATGAGATATGTCCGCACACTAGGCGAACAACATCTCCGTGCCATGACCAGGCTTGTCCCTTGGTTAAATGCACTCATGCCTCGCTCTTTACCTCTGTCTGCTATCAGTCATCCCAATGGACGCAGAAGAGATGCAGGACATTGCACCTCTGCCCTATTGTGACAACCTCCCAGGTGGCGGGTAATGCTAGGCGTACCATCACTGCAGATGAGCAGAGAAAATTAAAGGAGCAAGGAGATACCTCACTCACATGCATATGCTATGTTTCTGTCAGGATGTGGCGATCCTGGGACACAGACACACTGGACTGCTTCTCTTCCGAGATACTTGGAAAACTAGTACATACAGTCCATTATATCATATCATATCATTGCCACACCCTATAGACACGAGTGGGGAAGACTCGATAGTCCTGCAAGACAACTTTCCTAAGAGAGACAACTCTGACCAAAAACAACTGCTGCCTTGCAGAAAGGCTAGGGACAGCCAAAGGCTAAGGAGGGCATCCCTACAGAAACGCCTGTTGAAATCGGATGTACTGGGGCCACAGGATTAACAAAGTAACACAGTGCAACGTATATCGCTGTAACCAGCGTACAAAGAAGAAGAAGAATACCAGGATTTTTCAATTTGAGGAAAGAGATAAACTGAGTAGGCTAGTGGTACGTTTACTATGCAACTTACTGTAAGTCTGTACGAGCAATTCGATGATGTGATCCTGTCCATGAATAGCAGCAAGGTGAAGTGCTGTGTAGCCCTGTAGATACAATATCAAGGAGTCTCCTAATACTTTTTATAAACTTTAGAGAAAAGCTAACTATTCTTCTTCTTCTTCTTCTTCGTACGCTCTCAGACGTCAACTTGTATTTGTTCGAAGAAAGCAGCTGTCATCCTGAGGCTGTCGACACTGCCATAGAGCTTGTCTAGTGTTGCCACTGGTGATGGCCACATGTGTTTTCTCTGGTCCTCGTATGTCGGGCAATTTTGCAGCAGATGTTCAGCGGTCATTTTCCCTGTACCACAGGTGCATTCGTCAGTAGCACCTATCTTCAGTTTATTGAATAGGTGGTACCTCAGTCTGTTGTGGCCTGTGCGGAGTATGAAGACCACGACCTGCTCTCTTCTGTTCAACTAGTAATAAGCATCATTTTTTGTGTAGCCAGTATGTTCTGTTTCCCATTTGGCCATGTATCTGGTTCTAATAAACCTTTTGGACTCTTTGTAGGTCACACTAGAATCTGGTTGTGGTAGTCTTGCACCTTCTTTTGCCAGTCTGTCTGCCTCCTCGTTGCCTTGGATGTTACAGTGGGATGGAACCCACTGTACCACTACTCTTTTTAGTGCGGATTGCTGGCATAGTTGACAGAGTACTGCTCTTAAAACATTAAGTTCAGTATTTTTCTGGCGCTAACTATTCAATTTTGTATTCCCTGTTTGACATAATTCTTCTGCATCAACCAATCTCTGGGAAAAACTATGATTTAATCTTTTGTTCCTGTAACTTAAAATTCTTCTCCAACTTTCCATCAAATGGGATAAGTGGATTATTCCTGTAACATATATGGGGTATTTTCTAGAACTTTCATTTATTGCAACTTCTTCTTTTTCTTCGACATTCATTCTCAAACTCTAGCTACAAAGCCCTGGAAAAGTAGCAGGATGTATCGTGAAGAAGGGAATGCTTTTTATCATAGTTTACAGCTTGACTGTGATATTTGCACCTTTCGGTTTGACACATCCGACTTCAGCATGCCATTTCAGGGTACCGAGTTAGCCTTCCCGCTTCTATCCATTCTCCTTAGCCAGTATGCCCTGTTGCAGCGTGCTATCCAGGATCACCGAGTGAAAGTGGAGAAGGGTCTTGGCAACTCTGGGTCGCTGGCCCTGGCTCTAACAGTCACTTTTGGGTCGCTGACCTCTACATCTCATGCACCAATCAGCATCTTGTTCCCTATTTATTGTAACATACATTAGGCATTTCATTTATTACGTAAAATATATATTGTAGATTCTAGGACTGTCATTTATTCCTGTAACATATATAGGGCAGTTTCTAGGACTTTCATTTATTCCTGTAACATATAAAGGACAGTTTTAGGACTTCTGTTTATTCCTGTAACATATATAGGGCAGTTTCTAGGCCTTTCATTTATTCATGAAACATATATAAGGCAGTTTCTTGGACTTTCATTTATTCCTGTAACATATATAGGGCAGTTTCTAGGACTTTTATTTATTCCTGTAACATATATAGAGCAGTTTCTAAGTTTCTAGGATTTTTATTTATTCCTGTAACATATATAGGGCAGTTTCTAGGACTTTCATTTATTCCGGTAACATATATAGGGCAGTTTCTAGGACTTTCATTTATTCCTGTAACATATATAGGGCAGTTTCTAGGACTTTCATTTATTCCTGTAACATATATAGGGCAGTTTCTAGGACTTTCATTTATTCCTGTAACATTTATAGGGCAGTTTCTAAGTTTCTAGCACTTTCATTTATTTCTGTAACATATATAGGACAGTTTTTAGGACTTTCATTTATTCCTGTAACATATATAGGGCAGTTTCTAGGACTTTCATTTATCCATGTAACATATATAAGGCAGTTTCTAGGACTTTCATTTATTCCTGTAACATATATAGGGCAGTTTCTAGGACTTTTATTTATTCCTGTAACATATATAGGGCAGTTTCTAAGTTTCTAGGATTTTCATTTATTCCTATAACATATATAGGGCAGTTTCTAGGGCTTTCATTTATTTCTGTAACATATATAGAGCAGTTACTAAGACTTTCATTTATTTATGTAACATATATAGGACAGTTTATAAGTTTCTAGGATTTTCATTTATTCCTGTAACATATATAGGGCAGTTTCTAGGACTTTAATTTATTTCTGTAACATATATAGGACAGTTTTTAGGACTTTCATTTATTCCTGTAACATATATAGGGCAGTTTCTAGGGCTTTCATTTATTTCTGTAACATATATAGGGCAGTTACTAGGACTTTCATTTATTCATGTAAAATATATAGGACAGTTTTTAAGTTTCTAGGATTTTCATTTATTTCTGTAACATATATAGGACAGTTTTTAGGACTTTCATTTATTCCTGTAACATATATAGGGCAGTTTCTAGGGCTTTCATTTATTTCTGTAACATTTATAGGGCAGTTTCTAAGTTTCTAGGACTTTCATTTATTTCTGTAACATATATAGGACAGTTTTTAGGACTTTCATTTATTCCTGTAACATATATATAGCAGTTTCTAGGACTTTCATTTATTCATGTAAAATATATAGGGCAGTTTCTAGGACTTTCATTTATTCCTGTAACATATATAGGGCAGTTTCTAGGACTTTCATTTATTTCTGTAACATATATAGGGCAGTTACTAGGACTTTCATTTATTCATGTAAAATATATAGGACAGTTTTTAAGTTTCTAGGATTTTCATTTATTCCTGTAACATATATAGGGCAGTTTCTAGGGCTTTCATTTATTTCTGTAACATATATAGGGTAGTTTCTAGGACTTTCATTTATTCCTGTAACATTTATAGGGCAGTTTCTAAGTTTCTAGGACTTTCATTTATTTCTGTAACATATATAGGACAGTTTTTAGGACTTTCATTTATTCCTGTAACATATATAGGGCAGTTTCTAGGACTTTCATTTATCCATGTAACATATATAAGGCAGTTTCTAGGACTTTCATTTATTCCTGTAACATATATAGGGCAGTTTCTAGGACTTTTATTTATTCCTGTAACATATATAGGGCAGTTTCTAAGTTTCTAGGATTTTCATTTATTCCTATAACATATATAGGGCAGTTTCTAGGGCTTTCATTTATTTCTGTAAGATATATAGGGCAGTTACTAGGACTTTCATTTATTCATGTAACATATATAGGACAGTTTATAAGTTTCTAGGATTTTCATTTATTCCTGTAACATATATAGGGCAGTTTCTAGAGCTTTCATTTATCCCTGTAAAATATATAGGGCAGTTTCTAGGACTTTCATTTATTTCTGTAACACATATAGGACAGTTTTTAGGACTTTCATTTATTCCTGTAACATATATAGAGCAGTTTCTAAGACTTTCATTTATTCCTGTTACATATATAGGGCAGTTTCTAGGGCTTTCATTTATTTCTGTAACATATATAGGGCAGTTACTAGGACTTTCATTTATTCATGTAACATATATAGGACAGTTTCTAAGTTTCTAGGATTTTCATTTATTCCTGTAACATATAAAGGGCAGTTACTAGGACTTTCATTTATTCATGTAACATATATAGGACAGTTTTTAAGTTTCTAGGATTTTAATTTATTCCTGTAACATATAAAGGGCAGTTACTAGGACTTTCATTTATTCATGTAACATATATAGGACAGTTTTTAAGTTTCTAGGATTTTCATTTATTCCTGTAACATATATAGGGCAGTTTCTAGGGCTTTCATTTATCCCTGTAAAATATATAGGGCAGTTTCTAGGACTTTCATTTATTTCTGTAACATATATAGGGCAGTTTCTAGGACTTTCATTTATTTCTGTAACATATATAGGACAGTTTTTAGGACTTTCATTTATTCCTGTAACATATATAGGGCAGTTTCTGGGACTTTCATTTATTCATGTAACATATATACAGCAGTTTCTAGGACTTTCATTTATTCCTGTAACATATAAAGGGCAGTTTCTAGGATTTTCATTTATTCCTGTAACATATATAGGGCAGTTTCTAATTTCTAGGATTTTCATTTATTCCTGTAACATATATAGGGCAGTTTCTAGGACTTTCATTTATTCCTGTAACATATATAGGGCAGTTTCTAGGACTTTCATTTGTTCTTGTAACATATATAGAACAGTTTCTAGGACTTTCATTTGTTCCTGTAACTTATATTGAGCAGTTTCTAGGACTTTCATTTGTTCCTGTAACATATATAGGGTGGGGTTTCTAGGACTTTCATTTATTCCTGTAACATACAGGTTCTTTCTAAAGCTATCTATTTTTTCCCACAAAACACAAAGGTAAATTTTTTTTTTTAAACACACTTACCCCCTGAACATCAGACAGCAAATGTTGATTCCAATTGGTTGACAAAGATTTGAAACAAATAAACATTCAAATTGTTAATCAATTTTGTAATGACATTATGATAATTTTTTTTGGGGGGGAAGGGGAAGGGGGGGGGGATGGAAGAATGGAACATTAACTGTTATTTTACCTCGTTACAGGAAGCCAGTGACAAACTTTTATGTGCTTTTGCAGTGGTGGTTTCTGTAGAACTTTTGTTTTACATAATGAGGTTGCTAGCCTCATTCACAAACAATCAGTCCCCTTTACAGCATGAGCATTTTGAGTAGCAATGCAGCGAGAAAGGGACCTGGTTATCCCACTTAAGAAAAACTTAGACCTGTTACAATGATGTCCTTAACACTTTATCCTTGAATACAACGCCTGCTAAGAAACTATCTTCACCTTCTTATAGTTTGGTGCAATAAAAAAATATCTTTCAGCTTCCCGTGGAGCACATGTCTTCAACAAATACACGCCAAGTCCTGTCCTAGATTGTCCATTCCAGCTCTATCCATGTCTTCAATGTGTCCTTTATTTGTTGTGTCAAGTTCTCTTTTCTGTGTGTGTTGTGGATTCCAGAACAGAGACTGTCTTGTAATGCTATAAGATGGTGTCTTTAATGTCTGTCCTTTCCAATGCCAGCATCTTCTTCTAGCGTCATATTCAACTGATGATTTTGGTTCTTTTCAACAGTTTCACATTAGTGATCTTATACCATTTCAATCTCTCTATCCTGTCTGGTTCGTTTCAAAAGTTCCACATTAGTGATCTTATACCATTTCAATCTCTCTATCCTGTCTGGTTCGTTTCAAAAGTTCCACATTAGTGATCTTATACCATTTCAATCTCTCTATCCTGTCTGGTTCGTTTCAAAAGTTCCACATTAGTGATCTTATACCATTTCAATCTCTCTATCCTGTCTGGTTCGTTTCAAAAGTTCCACATTAGTGATCTTATACCATTTCAATCTCTCTATCCTGTCTGGTTCTTTTCAAAAGTTCCACATTAGTGATCTTATACCATTTCAATCTCTCTATCCTGTCTGGTTCGTTTCAAAAGTTCCACATTAGTGATCTTATACCATTTCAATCTCTCTATCCTGTCTGGTTCGTTTCAAAAGTTCCACATTAGTGATCTTATACCATTTCAATCTCTCTATCCTGTCTGGTTCGTTTCAAAAGTTCCACATTAGTGATCTTATACCATTTCAATCTCTCTATCCTGTCTGGTTCGTTTCAAAAGTTCCACATTAGTGATCTTATACCATTTCAATCTCTCTATCCTGTCTGGTTCGTTTCAAAAGTTCCACATTAGTGATCTTATACCATTTCAATCTCTCTATCCTGTCTGGTTCGTTTCAAAAGTTCCACATTAGTGATCTTATACCATTTCAATCTCTCTATTCTGTCTGGTTCTTTTCAAAAGTTTCACATTAGTGATCTTATACCATTTCAATCTCTCTATCCTGTCTGATTCTTTCCAACAGTTCCACATTAGTCTTCTTCTTCTCCTTCTCCTGTGTTTGTTTTCAATCTCCCGGAAAACGGAAAGGCTAGTTTACAGTTTGACTGCGATATGGGCACCTTTCGGTCCAACACATCTGTCTTCAGCATGGTATGTTTGAGTACCGAGTTACCTTCCCTCTTTAATCCCTACTCCTTAGCCAGTATGCCATGTTGTAGCCTGTTAACCAGGATCACCCCGTCCTCTGGACCACATCCTACTGCTTACAATGATCTTTTCAGGTCTTGGTAGCGGGAGTTTGTGAACAAACGAAAGAAGAAAAAAAGAATGAAAACAACTCTCGTCTTTCGTATTCTTATTTTGATACCTTTTATCTGTACCTCGTTTTTGTCTATATTGCTACCAGGTTTATAAGAATGATTTCACATCTTGTAGAAGTGTCTTCCAACATGATTTTCGTTAATTGCATTTTTTCAGTGCTGGATGCTCTCATGCCGTGCTTCACACAGAATCAGGTACATGCACATTTACATATACTCACAGGGAGAGGAGAGTAACATCCAGACAGGTAAAACATTCTGATCAGACTATGTTTGCCAGGATCAAGCAAAACATACTGAACAAAAAAAGTTTGTCATGGTCAGGTGAAACATATTGATCAAGCAGTTCTGCCTGGAAACAGACTATTGTATAGTAGTCATGAGATTACTGAGGCGTCTCATATTGCAATACAGCCAGGAGGACCGTTGCACACGTTCTATAATATGCCTCAGGATGCGAGAAGAGCCATTGTAACAAGCTAACAAAGTGTACCTAACTCAAGTATGAGTAGCATCAGCAACAACAATATATACTCACATGCTGTAATCCAAGCAGGCAAAAATATGAGGAAATGACATAAAATGAATGAATTAATTCAAACAATATAAAATTAGCTTTAATCAATAAAAATCTTGTTCATCCCAAGTGGAGCATAAGTCTTCAACAAATTCATGCCAAGTCTTCCTGATGTTTATTTGTAGAAGACATGTGCTCTACATGGAGCTAAGAAGTTTGAATTGAACTGATCATTGCAACATTATCAATCAGTTAATAAGCTATTAACCCATCAGGTGTGTCATGGTGGAAACATCAACACAAAAGTCCTCCAAGTTCTCTATGCCCAGCCCTGTCAACGAGTGTGGAAAAATCACATACGACCATTCTTCGTTATTATCAACCAAGGACTTTTTTTTTCGTCCTTGATTCCTTCCACCTTCAACTGTTTCCTTTAATATTATTTTTGGGATGGAGTCAAGTCTTGTTACATGCCGAAACCAGGTAATTTTTCCACGTTTTGCTACTGATATAAGTGGTTCCCGTTGACCTGCCAGGCTACGATATTTGCGCCTTTTGGCCTACACATCCGAATTCAGTTGGTGTTTTTGAGTACCAATTTTGTCTTCTAACTGCGATCACTACATTTTTAGCCAGCCTACACTCTACACTATGCAACCTGTTTTCAGGACAGCATAGATTAATTCTTAGTCAGTTTGCTGCACAGGACCCTTGTTTTCACAAGCATGTAGCTAGAGTAGAGCGACCAGGGTCAGGTGAAACATACTAAACAAGATCCTGTCTCACGCCCTTGTTGGTGCTCATGGAAACAGACAGTGTCTTAGCAGTCTGGCCAACAAGGTGGGGAACTAAGTAGCCCATCTTTAGTCATGTCTGACTATAGGTTGGACGACCTTGGAGTAGCAACTCTCGGCTAAATTTTTGGTTTTCCTTGTCCCTGCAGCGTTGTCTTTTCACTTCTCTTTGTTGCATGAGCTAATTTCCACTCAGCTTGAGGTGGTTCTTCAGGTAGCATCTCCATTTGGATCAGTCTGCAGCTATTGTTTCACAAGATGTCAGATCCAGTGCTTCATGCCACACCTACATGCGTCGCTAAACCTCAAGCTGTGGTCAGCCAGCTGTTCTTTTACCGCACTCCAGCTGCCCACAGAGAATATCTTTTTAGATGAGATGAACATGACCTAGCCATTGCAGTCTTTGTTGGCAAAGGAAGGTGTACATACTTGTTACCCTGTCTCTCCATGAGACGCCAAGAATGAATCTTTTGCGCTATAGGTGAAAAGTTGTTAAGCCTATGCTTTTCTTTACCATCGGTTGTCTGAATTTTGCTGCCATATAGAAGCACCCTGATGACACAGGCATTGTAGACCATGGCCTTGGCTGTAAGTTTGGGGTTTTCCCAGACCTCTGTTGTGAGACGAGAAAATTAAGCAGCAGCTTTGCCAATGTAATTGCCTATTTTGGGGTCTAAGGAGAGCTTATCATTAATGAGGGACCCCAGGTAAGTGAACTGGTCCACAGTTTTCAGTTCATAGTTATTGATAGTGTAGTAGTATTTACACCTTGTCCCAGTACATTTGTTTTATTCATGCTTATTGTGAAGCCGAAATCTTTGCACACCTGCAAGAAGCGATCTATCAATCTCTGGAGTTCCTGCTGACTGCAAAGTGACAATTGCAGCATCATCAATAAATAACAAGTCCCTGACAGTAACTTCCCTGATCTTGGTTTTAGCTTTGAGCCTTGCAGAATTATTAAGACGGCCATCTGATCTAGTGTGAAGGCAAATCCCTTCTGTTGCATTACCAAATGTGTGCTTCAGTAGCAGTGCAAAGAAGATTCCAAATAGTGTTGGGGCCAGGACACAGCCTTGTTTGGGGCCAGGACACAGCTTTAACACTTTAAGCGGGGGCTCGACTTCATTGCCTCTAGTTTTTTTTCCCAATTTTAGCTCGGTCTCTCTCGACAGATGGGTATCCCATCTGTCAAGAGCATCGTACACAGCACGAACTCCGTAGCACAGCCTTGTTTGGGGCCAGGACACAGCCTTCTTTAATACCACTGTGAATACTGAATGACTGTGATGTACTACCATTTAATTAGATTGTTCTTTTCTTCTCCTTATAAAATGACACTATTAGCTGCAGCAGTTTGTTAGGGCAGAATGTTTTTGTAAGGTTGATGAAAGCAACATAAAAAGGCTTATTCTGCTCACATGATTTCTCTTGCAGCTGCCTGTAGAGCGAATATAATGCCGTTCGTTGATCTTCCAGATCTGAATCCACATTGTGACTTTGGGTACACATGCTCAGCCAGTTTGTGTAGACTTTGCCAACAACACTGAGCAGTGAGATGTCTCTGTAATTATTAGTCACTTCTATCCCCTTTATTTTTGTATAATGTGACAATTTTTGAATCCCTCTTATCTTGGGGTATGATGGCCTCTTTCCAACTCTGACATAGCAACAAGTGTAGCGGTTTCAAGAGAGCATCTTTACAATGCTTGATCAGATCAGGTGGGATCCCATCAGTGTCTGCTGCTTTGCCTAGGGCCAACTTCATTATGCTGGTTTAGAAGACTCTGCAGAGTCTGTATGCAACCAGTTTCTTTTACATTCACTTCTGAGTAGCGCATGAGCTCAGTGGTCAGCGACCCATAGCTGACTGCTAGCGTCAGGGCCAGCGAACCAGAGCTGCCAAGACCCTCCTCGCGGTGATCCCGGATAACAGGCTGGCTAAGGAGAAGGGATCGTAGAGGGAATGCTAACCCGGCACTCAAAAAATGCTTGCTGAAGTCAGATGTGTTGGACCGCCAGGTGCAAATATCGCAGTCAAGTTGTAAACTACGACACAACGTATTCCGTTCTCTGGACTACATTATGCTACTTAAGCCATTTCAGGGTTTGGTGGCGGGAGATTGAAAACGGACAAAGCCAAGCCATTCACTTAAAAAAATATCTATGCGCATCCAATCTATTCTTAAATGCATTAATTGACCCTGCCTCCACTATTTTCTGTGACAATGCATTCCAAGCATTCATCCCTCTGTGCTGCTGAAGACGGATGTGTCAGACCGGAAAGTGTACACATCGTAGTCAAGCTGTAAACTAGCAACACAAAGCATTCCTTTCTCAAGACTGTATCCTGCTACTTGCAAAGCCCTGTTCAGGGCTGGTAGCAGGAGATTGAGAACGAACGCAAAAGAAGAAGACCCCTCTGTGGCTAAAAAAATATTTCCTGGTATCCAAAGGGGAAAAGATGAATTAAATCAACAAATCTAAGTCAAGTAGAATTCATTGAAAAATGTTGTTCAGTCAAAGAAATGTATATGCATGGGTTACTTACAGATCTCTGATCCACACTAACACCTGGCTTATTAGCAACCAGCTTGATCACCTCAGCTTTGCCACTTTTAGCAGCCCAGTGTAAGGCAGTCTGAAATATAGTAGTAATAGTTGCTGGTGGTGAATGACAAGTAGTGAGTGACATGTGGTAAGTGACAAGTAGGGAGTGACAAAAAAGTAGGTAAAAGGGAAGTGACAAGTTGTGAGCAACAGGTTATAAATGACAAGTGGGGAGTGACAAGTTGTGAGTGACGATTATAAGTGACAGGTTGTGACAAGTTGTAAGTGGCAGATTGTAATTTGACAAGTTGTGCGTGGTAAATTGTAATTTGACAAGTTGTGCGTGGTAAATTGTAATTTGACAAGTGGTGCGTGGTAAATTGTAATTTGACAAGTTGTGCGTGGTAAATTGTAATTTGACAAGTGGTGAATAACAAGTTTGTCCCATCTTTGCCCCTTACAAAGTATAGGACCACATTAGCAGAATGATGAGAAAGACATGATGGCCAGTTTTATAATGCAGCTTGGAACAATGTTATTCATTCGATCATTGAACCTTATCGCTTAAACATGTACGTTTTTTGTGTTTTTTTTCTATGTATGTGAATAAATGAATATATGCTTGTGTGTGTATAAATGAATATGTGTGTATAAAGAAACATCTGTAAGTGTGTATAAATGAATATGCATGTGTATGTATAAACAAATAGGTATGTGTGTATAAGTGAATATGTATGTATGGATACACATGTGTAAGCATATTGCCTTTGCAAATATCTCAAAAAAACAAAAATGTACATCACTAACTTCTTGAAAATTTAAATCATTTTAAATTGATGTCACCACTCACTTCACACAATGTAACTCCCACCATATCATGTTTTATCTCATGGGAAATTATCATTTCATTTCCCTTCACATCATGTACACATTTTATTTGAAATTTGTTGTTCAAATTTGAAAATTGTAATAATTTATTATGTGCAATAAAGAATTTTCCACCAAAAAAAAATAAACATGAAACATATGTTTTAACTGCAATTGGCCTCTTTACAGGAAGTCTGTATTCAAGCTTTTGTAGTGGCTGATTATAATGGCAATGTTTTCGTTTTACATGACGAGGTTTACAACATGATAGGTAGGTACCACTGAAACAATGCATCTATAACTAATTATTTTAATATTATTTTTTTTAAATACGTCACAATGTTTGTTTTTGAAACAATATCAGAAATGTATATACTATACCTACAAAACATACATTTTTTTAATATACTAATAATTAACAATATATTCTCCATTTGTTTTATTTCCAAAGGGAGAATATTACTGACACATGTTTGATAAGATACTGTGAATAATCTCTACATGCCAATAGATCTAAAGCCTTGGAGATGAGGTTTCCAAAGACTTCTAAATGTCATATACAAAGACTGAGTTAAAAATGATGAAATACAAGAAAGAATTAAAACAGCAATAGGGTCTTTTGAAGACCTCTTGGCAACGGTCAAAAGACAGAAACTCGCTTGGTACGGTCACATATCTAGACAAAACGGTCTTGTAAATACGATCCTGCACGGAAAATGCAAGGCGGACGACAATGAGGTCGTCCCAAAAAGAGATGGAAGGACAATATAAAAGAATGGACCAATCTCTGACTAGATGAGGCACAGGCAGTGGCCTGAGGTTGACAGAGAGGGGTGACGTGGGGTTGTGGGAGTGCCTTCATGTGTGCCCCAACAACCTCATCGGTTATGGGATGATGACTTGACTTGTCAATAGGTAGGTAGGTAATCTGCTTATGTAACAAGAGATCATCGCGCCAACCACCCATAAGTATGATTAGTGGCCGATGATGTCTTTCTGATTTGATCTAACCTAGTGGAGAACCATGACGGAGACAGTTAGTCCTCATCCTTGATTTCCATGGCCTGCTTTAAGAGCTGGTGGGCAGGGAGATTTTCAGCAGGGAGGGTGCCACAAGTCTAAATAGGGCCAAACTGGGAAGGTTTAGCATGATGAGTCTGCTCTCACGGCCTGGATGCCAGATGACTTCGTCATTTGAGACCCGGTAATAACAGTGGATCGTAAGAATGCGACTGTCCGCTCAAGTGAAAGACGTCAATGAGCTTCTTATCTGATCACACTGCAGAATAGTCCAGGTTTAGGAAATGTACAGCAGGATTGGGACAACACAAATTATTTTGAGATTGGTTTTCAATTAAAGTCTTTGCTGGTCCCAGGCTCTTAACATAACCTGGAAAATTGTTGTTCTTTGATTGAACACTCTGTGAGAACGGACACAATTTTTGTATCTGAGATGCACACATACACCTAGCGTCTGCTACCTACAGTAATCACAAAGCTGGATGTTGCTACCATCTAATGACACCTTTAGAAACTACCAACTACATATTTCCTCTATCCCACAACAGTTTATGACCTGGCCTACTTACTGACTTCCCCTTGTATTTCTACACATCAATCTGACACCTAACGCCTATACCCACATTAGTCACAAAGCTGGATGTTTCTGCCACCTAATGATACCTTCAGAAACTATCAACTTCATTTAACTTAACGTCTTTATGCTGGTTTAGAAGACTCTGCAGAGTCTATATTCAACCAGTTCCTTGGAGGGTGGTTTAACTGGTGTGCGAGTCCATCTTAATAGACTCAAACACTAGAGCTAAGTAGATCTGCAGCCACTTAGGTGTGATCTATAGCTGCTCTTGACAAAAACCTGGGGAAAGGTACAAATAACTTTGGTAGATTTTTAACTTGAATTTTGTCCGGGCAGCGGCCGTTAAGTCTACTCTTTTCAATTTCCAACAGCCAAGGAATTTTTAACATGCTCAACACTGAACACAGGAGTCTGATCTCACTACCCAGAGATCAGGGGAATTTGTGCCAGAAGATCTACGTGAAAAAAAATCACAGTCTTCACCGTGATTCGAACCTGCAACCTCCGGCACCCAACGATGACACCTTACCTCAAGACCACTGAGTCAGCTTTCCCCATATCAATTTACAGCCTACTTACTGATTTACCCTCGCAACAAAACAAAACTGACAAAGACAATGTACACTGAATGGAGCGTAATGACAAAAAAAGCCTTACAAACATAACCCATTCATGTTAACAAGAACAGCAAATCAAAAATTGCTAACATGTATGCACAGACTATTTGATAGATACTTACATACTGTATTCCAAGAGTTGAGAGTCACACATGAACACAGCATGCCCAGGCAGGTGAATGAAAAGAGTAAAAACTCATGAGTTACATAATGACAGATGGTATAATAGGCGAGTTGTGATTGAGGCCATTCATCATCATCATGTAGCATGTTCTTTGCAGAATGTTGCTCTCAAGACAGCTGATCTGTAAGACACTCGATCCCTGGCCAGCTCTCCCGCCTCTGTCAGCTCTTATGTAATTTTCTGTGCCCATCTCCTTTGTCTGCCTTTTTTGAAAAATACCACCCTTGAGTATCATTCTTTCTAGACCATTGTGACATATGATGTGGCCAAAGTATGTTAATTCTATCTATCTATCTTCAGTCCACTTATGTCGTTAGACGTCATGGGGAGGTGTGACCTCCTATGTTTCATATTTTTTTGGCAAATAAACATCCACTGGTGACTTGCCAGGTCAATGCCAGCATCTGTTAGCCCGTGAAATATACGATCGTCTATTTTTTTTAGACTGGTGGAGGTGGAAGCGTAAATTAAAGCAAGGCAGACCCGCAGCCTGTCAGGCACCATCTAAGCCGCTCCGCTAACCACATAACCACCAAGACCTGAAGTTATAGCACACAGTCCCCTTTTTGCGACACATGAATGTTAATTTCCTAGACATAATGTTGTTTATTAGCCAGTTTTTTTTTCTATATCAAGCTCCTGTAGGATTTCTGTGTTTTTCGTTTTTCACTATTCGTTGTATTTCGAGAACCTTAGCATTTTATCTCGAAGGGTGCAATCTTCTTCCATAGGGTTGTGTGGTTGACCAAATCCGTACGTTGCCATCGGGAAGATGCAAGCCCTACGGATTTTGGTTTTTCTAATATTGTCAGTTCCTTTTACAACATGCATATATGTGCAGTGTTTTTATTCTATTCTCCCCAGAAAGGGGCCCTAGGATTCACTAGGGCAAAGCACACAATTAACAAACTATATTTTTTAACTATTGAACATTGTTATTAAATTTTAATGTTTTATATACAACTACATAAAATCAATCAAACGAATATATGTATATATCTTTTGTTATTGTGATGATATTGATGTATTGGCGGGCGCAGAAAGGGAACTCCAGGAGTTGATTGGTAGATTGGATAGAACGGCCCTGAGTTTTGGTATGGAAATAAATGCTGATAAAACGAAGCTCATGGCCAATAACATAGCAGGGTTTCAATCTGTCATAGAGGCAAATGGGTAGGTACTTGAGGTGGTAAAACGTTTCAAATATTTTGGATCATTGATCAGCGAAGAGGGTTCGAAGCCAGAGGTAATTGCAAGAATAGCACAAACAACAGCGGCGCTGACTAGGCTGCAACCTATATGGCGAGACGAGCGCCTCGCCCTCGGCATAAAAGTCAGACTAATGCGCTCTTTGGTGCTGTCAATATTTCTGTATGCCTGCGAGACCTGGACCATTACAGCAGATATCCAGGGCAGGATACGTGCAATTGAAATGAGGTGCTATAGAAAACTCCTAAATGTTACATATAAAGATCGTGTCACGAATGTAGACATCCGTCAGAGAGTTGAAGACGCTATTGGTCCTTTTGAAGATCTGTTCACAGCTATCAAAAGACAAAAGATGGCCTGGTGCGGGCACGTCGCGAGGTCCAACGGAATTCCCAACTCGATACTCTTTGGATCCGTACCGGGACGGAGATGGCGTCCAAGGAAAAGATGGGTGGACAACATCACTGAGTGGTCAGGCCTTCGTCCCGGTGAGATACGTCAGGCGGCGACAAACAGAGAGGGTTGGCGTGGGATTTGCATGTCTTTATGTGTGCCCCAACGACCCGATGGGTTACGGGATGAACTGAACTGATTGTGACAAGTGCCTAGCATAGGTTTTTGGAGCTAATTATGAACATTTAAAAAAAAAAATTCCAATTGCTGGGGCAGTCAAGGGATTTTTTAGGATGAGGACTACCTCTATATTCTATGCCAAGACCAAACTTCAGAACCTCATTTCCGACACAGCACCCTAGGGTATTGAAACTCAAAGTCACACTGCGGAGGACACCAACGAATTCATCTATCTTGGTAGCATCATATCATCCGATGGACGCAGGTGGTGCTGATATGTCAAGGCGGATCGAACTAGCTGCGTCTGCTTTACATGGCCTCTAACGTGCGTGGAGTAATGGCAAGATCTCCTTTGGGACAACAATCCACATCTACTAGTCCTGCATGGTCCCAGTCCTGCATGGTCCCAGTCCTGCATGGTCCCAGTCCTGCATGGTCCCAGTCCTGCATGGTCCCAGTCCTGCATGGTCCCAGTCCTGCTTTAAGGCTCCAAAACCTGGAAATTGTTGAAACATGACATGTCAAGACTGGAACCCTTTCACATGCGCAACCAACGACGTATCCTGAGCATCCGATGGCATGACTACATCCGTAACGTGAAGATTTCTGCTAAAACAGGTCTCTACCTAGAGGAGGCCCAGAAGAGACTGTCTCCAAAACAGTATGGCTCCAGCAAATAGCAACCTCCTCCTCCGCCCTGGAACCATGTCACATCTGTGGGTCATGGATGTGGTCGATAGACAGGCCTCAAACACCTAAGCAAACATTATTACATTACTACTGGCCGCTTTGCCACTGTTGTCACGCTGTGTGCTGACTGTTTGTTTATTTCACCATAACAGACAAACAACATATCCTGTTTCGGGGATTCAACCCGCTGTCTATCTTGTCAGCACGCAGGCATCGAAACCATTCCCATAACATGGCAAATAACATAATTAAGCCAAGCGATGTTAAATATTTCATTGTTAGCTCCCATTGACAGACTTCTAAATTATGACTGTGCCAAAGTCAAATCTGTCTGTGAAGACATCACAAAGAATAGTGGTCAAACTCAGACCTTTGTCTGCTCCATTGAATTCCAGAGCCATGGACTAACATGGACACACATTCTAATTTATTTTTTGGGGGGGGGGGGGGGGGGGGGGGGGGGTCGCCTTATTTCTCTAGTCCTCAAGGCAAGGTGCGTTGCACTGTGGTTTTTATTTTGCACCTGTCTGCCCAGTGCATCCGACTTCAGCATGCATTTTATGTAAGCGTCTGCTTCCTCCTGCATTTTCTAAGGGTTTGCTTTCCCGGGGTCACGGCCGGTGCTGTGATGGGAATCGAACCCAGCGCCTTCTGGTTGTGAGGCGTGTCACTTAATCACTAGACCATGCCGTCCCCGCCCACATTCTAATGAACTAATCAAAATTGTATTCTGTTGGGAAAATAGATCGTTATGTATGTGCATTAATCCCAAAACAGCAATATGAGTCGAAATTATATGGAGTTGTCCCCTGCACCATCATTCATAGACCTTGTGTAGTGAGCAAAACACCTTGTATGGACAACAATAAACATACTATCAAATTTCACTACAGCATGGTCACCAGCTGTCCAGTTTATTGTAGGCAGCAAGGCATTCAAATTAAACTTGACATGAGTGGTCCGTTGGGGGGGTCTTTGTGTGTGACAAGGATAAGAATAGCAGGACATGAGTTAACGCAACAATGTGCGCTTGACCTGGTCTCGGAAGATCTTTCGTTAATTAACGTCCTTCTTTAAACATCATTGTCCAGTTCTTCGCTGTTGTCTTCAACACACTTTTGTCACCATACACTGCCTGCATTCTGCAATGAATGTCAACTGGTTGACATCCTTCAGCTGTTAGAAACCTAATCAACCTAATCAACGTAAGTTAAAATCAACTCTGGACGGATTCTGTATCACACCCGCCATGTTTTAAACGGCCTGCTGAGGAAACTATGAGTTGAAGGATAAATCAATTTTGCAAACTTGACAGTTGGTATGTGCTGTTTACAGCAGAAGTCATCATGCGCATCATACATATGTTCACTTGCTGCAGTTTGGTCCAGTTTCATTTGAACATGCCTCGTAGATTTGCAAATGAGTGTGCAGACTAACATGTGAATGGTATGTTGTGTCTGCATGATGGAGGGTTCGTCTCCTTTTGGCGTTCATGCAGGCCACTATTGGTTAGGAATTTAATTACCACTATAATTTGTGCCTGGACAGTGGCTAATAGCCCGCTCTTTTAGAGTATCAACTGCCAAGGTTCTGTTGCATGTACACGGGACCTCAGAGTTTATAGTCTGTCTCAGATAGGACTAGGTGCAATCTCACCTCCCTTGATACCAGAGTACGCTTGAAACTTGCAGGATTTGAACATCCACCACTTCATTTCTTGAGCAAGCATCTGACCTCTCAGTTTTAGCAACCTCTAAGGCTGGCAACATGTACACAATTTGTCCTAGTCACCTGGGTTTAAAAGAACTCTCTGGAAACAATTCTGAATGAAAGTGACAAGAGTGAACAATATTAGAAAGATAGAAAAGGACCTAGGGGTTATAATAGATCCTTCAGGTAAGGTGAGCAAGTCCAGGTAGCAGTGAAAAAGGCAAATGCAATGTTAGGTATGATAAAAAGAAATATTAAACACAGGAGCAATGAAGTTATAGTCAAACTGTATAAAGCATTAGTTAGACCTAGATTGGAGGACTGTGCACAGGTGTGAAGTACTTATCATAAAGGGGATATAGACATGTTGGAAAGGATACAATGAATGACAAAACTGATATTGAGATTCTAGAATTATAGGTAGGAAAGACTCAGAAGAACCGGCCTACAGTGTCTAGAGAAGAACTCAAAGTGACTTGATACAGGTTTTTAAGATAATCTACTGATAAAATAAACTATAACATCATCATGTAGCATGTCCTTTGTAGAACGTCGCTCCCATCACAGTCTGTCTGAAAGAAACTCGTTCCCTTGCCAAAACACCAGCTTCCGCCACTGTCATACTCATGCATTCCTGGATATCTTGGTGCCATCGGCTTCTCGGTCTACCCCTTCCTCTTTTGCCTGTACCATACCTTCCATCGCCGTTCTCTCAAGACCGTTGTGTCTCTTGATGTGACCAAAGTATTTGCATTTTCTAGCCAAAATGGAATTGATAAACCAGTTCTCCTCTATGCTCAGCTCTTGCCGAATGTCTACATTTGTTCTTTTCTCTGTCCATAACAAGCTTTTCAAAATACAACCACCTACAAGAACAAGATAGCATAGCTACAAATTAACTAAAGAAAGGTCCAGATTAGATATTAGGAAATATCTTTTTAGTCAGAGAGTAGTGAATGCTTAGAATGCATTGCCACAGGAAATAGTGGAACAGGGTCAATTAATTGGATATGCATAGTTTTAAAATCAAGGAAATGTAAAAGAGACTGGTTGTATACAGACTCTGCAGAGTCTTCTAACCAGTATAAAGATGTTAAGTTAAGTTAACAAATTTGGCCACTTGAACATCCCATTTCCTTAAATACAATAACACTTCACAGGCATACATAAAATAGTTGTAAACAAGTGCTCTAGAGACCTGATAGGAGTTTAAATAGTGGATCAGATGTGCGTTGTTGAATTTTTTTATTAGATAACCTACGTTGGTCTGGTACAGCAGTTTATAAGGCATGATATCGTGTTAAATGTCAGACGTACAGCGATTTACTAAAAAAAATAGTGTAAAAACATGTATATGGTAAAGACTCGGTGACCACACAGAGATAGACACATAACGAAAACCACATTACTGCCATAAAGTCTTCATCAGGGAAATTAACAAATTAAAACAACTAAAAAAATGTTCATGACAAAGATACAATATGGCTTGATTTATTTATTTACAAAAATGTTATGCAACTTACCCCCTATTTCCATGGTATTTGTCATGTTGATGAAAAAAAAAACACATGAATTTACAATTAAATAAATGAAGAGAGAAAGAAAGGAAATTTCAAAATTTACATTCATTAAGATATTGCTACACACAAATAGTTAGTTTTTTCCCACTTGTGCCGCTGAGCGTCGTCAGGAGCTTTAAGTCGTCTATCCTGCGCCAAGCACGTTGCGTTGAGCCGTGCCTGTGCACAATCACTCTATATGTCATCTGTCCACCTGCCCTGCAGCCGCCCCCTTGTTGTGTAGCCAGATCTACCAATACAGATGACAAATATGTGACCAGGGCACATGCAAGCAGACAAAAATCCAACTGACCAGGACATACATTTTCCCAGGGGCCGCATACGGTTGTGAGACATGGGCATTAAACAACACAATTGCAAAAATGATGACAGCTTTTGAAATAAAATTTTACAGAAGGCTGTTGAAAATATCATGGACAGATAAAAATACAAATAGAAAAATTCTGCAATAGCTGCATATTACAGAAAATTGGTAACTAGGCAACATCATAAGAAAACAGCTCAGATATTTTGGTCATGTGAAGAAACACAACTGTCTGGAGAGAGTGATGTGAAGAAACACAACTGTCTGGAGAGAGTGATGTGAAGAAACACAACTGTCTGGAGAGAGTCATGTGAAGAAACACAACTGTCTGGAGAGAGTGATGTGAAGAAACACAACTGTCTGGAGAGAGTGATGTGAAGAAACACAACTGTCTGGAGAGAGTGATGTGAAGAAACACAACTGTCTGGAGTGTGATGTGAAGAAACACAACTGTCTGGAGAGAGTGATGTGAAGAAACACAACTGTCTGGAGAGAGTGATGTGAAGAAACACAACTGTCTGGAGAGAGTGATGTGAAGAAACACAACTGTCTGGAGAGAGTGATGTGAAGAAACACAACTGTCTGGAGAGAGTGATGTGAAGAAACACAACTGTCTGGAGAGAGTGATGTGAAGAAACACAACTGTCTGGAGAGAGTGATGTGAAGAAACACAACTGTCTGGAGAGAGTGATGTGAAGAAACACAACTGTCTGGAGAGAGTGATGTGAAGAAACACAACTGTCTGGAGAGAGTCATGTGAAGAAACACAACTGTCTGGAGAGAGTGATGTGAAGAAACACAACTGTCTGGAGAGAGTGATGTGAAGAAACACAACTGTCTGGAGAGAGTCATGTGAAGAAACACAACTGTCTGGAGAGAGTCATGTGAAGAAACACAACTGTCTGGAGAGAGTCATGTGAAGAAACACAACTGTCTGGAGAGAGTGATGTGAAGAAACACAACTGTCTGGAGAGAGTGATGTGAAGAAACACAACTGTCTGGAGAGAGTGATGTGAAGAAACACAACTGTCTGGAGAGAGTGATGTGAAGAAACACAACTGTCTGGAGAGAGTCATGTGAAGAAACACAACTGTCTGGAGAGAGTGATGTGAAGAAACACAACTGTCTGGAGAGAGTGATGTGAAGAAACACAACTGTCTGGAGAGAGTGATGTGAAGAAACACAACTGTCTGGAGAGAGTGATGTGAAGAAACACAACTGTCTGGAGAGAGTGATGTGAAGAAACACAACTGTCTGGAGAGAGTGATGTGAAGAAACACAACTGTCTGGAGAGAGTGATGTGAAGAAACACAACTGTCTGGAGAGAGTGATGTGAAGAAACACAACTGTCTGGAGAGAGTGATGTGAAGAAACACAACTGTCTGGAGAGAGTGATGTGAAGAAACACAACTGTCTGGAGAGAGTGATGTGAAGAAACACAACTGTCTGGAGAGAGTGATGTGAAGAAACACAACTGTCTGGAGAGAGTCATGTGAAGAAACACAACTGTCTGGAGAGAGTCATGTGAAGAAACACAACTGTCTGGAGAGAGTGATGTGAAGAAACACAACTGTCTGGAGAGAGTGATGTGAAGAAACACAACTGTCTGGAGAGAGTGATGTGAAGAAACACAACTGTCTGGAGAGAGTGATGTGAAGAAACACAACTGTCTGGAGAGAGTGATGTGAAGAAACACAACTGTCTGGAGAGAGTGATGTGAAGAAACACAACTGTCTGGAGAGAGTGATGTGAAGAAACACAACTGTCTGGAGAGAGTGATGTGAAGAAACACAACTGTCTGGAGAGAGTGATGTGAAGAAACACAACTGTCTGGAGAGAGTGATGTGAAGAAACACAACTGTCTGGAGAGAGTGATGTGAAGAAACACAACTGTCTGGAGAGAGTGATGTGAAGAAACACAACTGTCTGGAGAGAGTGATGTGAAGAAACACAACTGTCTGGATAGAGTGATGTGAAGAAACACAACTGTCTGGAGAGAGTGATGTGAAGAAACACAACTGTCTGGAGAGAGTGATGTGAAGAAACACAACTGTCTGGAGAGAGTCATGTGAAGAAACACAACTGTCTGGAGAGAGTGATGTGAAGAAACACAACTGTCTGGAGAGAGTGATGTGAAGAAACACAACTGTCTGGAGAGAGTGATGTGAAGAAACACAACTGTCTGGAGAGAGTCATGTGAAGAAACACAACTGTCTGGAGAGAGTGATGTGAAGAAACACAACTGTCTGGAGAGAGTGATGTGAAGAAACACAACTGTCTGGAGAGAGTGATGTGAAGAAACACAACTGTCTGGAGAGAGTGATGTGAAGAAACACAACTGTCTGGAGAGAGTGATGTGAAGAAACACAACTGTCTGGAGAGAGTGATGTGAAGAAACACAACTGTCTGGAGAGAGTGATGTGAAGAAACACAACTGTCTGGAGAGAGTGATGTGAAGAAACACAACTGTCTGGAGAGAGTGATGTGAAGAAACACAACTGTCTGGAGAGAGTGATGTGAAGAAACACAACTGTCTGGAGAGAGTCATGTGAAGAAACACAACTGTCTGGAGAGAGTGATGTGAAGAAACACAACTGTCTGGAGAGAGTGATGTGAAGAAACACAACTGTCTGGAGAGAGTCATGTGAAGAAACACAACTGTCTGGAGAGAGTCATGTGAAGAAACACAACTGTCTGGAGAGAGTGATGTGAAGAAACACAACTGTCTGGAGAGAGTGATGTGAAGAAACACAACTGTCTGGAGAGAGTGATGTGAAGAAACACAACTGTCTGGAGAGAGTGATGTGAAGAAACACAACTGTCTGGAGAGAGTGATGTGAAGAAACACAACTGTCTGGAGAGAGTGATGTGAAGAAACACAACTGTCTGGAGAGAGTGATGTGAAGAAACACAACTGTCTGGAGAGAGTGATGTGAAGAAACACAACTGTCTGGAGAGAGTGATGTGAAGAAACACAACTGTCTGGAGAGAGTGATGTGAAGAAACACAACTGTCTGGAGAGAGTGATGTGAAGAAACACAACTGTCTGGAGAGAGTGATGTGAAGAAACACAACTGTCTGGAGAGAGTCATGTGAAGAAACACAACTGTCTGGAGAGAGTGATGTGAAGAAACACAACTGTCTGGAGAGAGTGATGTGAAGAAACACAACTGTCTGGAGAGAGTGATGTGAAGAAACACAACTGTCTGGAGAGAGTGATGTGAAGAAACACAACTGTCTGGAGAGAGTGATGTGAAGAAACACAACTGTCTGGAGAGAGTGATGTGAAGAAACACAACTGTCTGGAGAGAGTCATGTGAAGAAACACAACTGTCTGGAGAGAGTGATGTGAAGAAACACAACTGTCTGGAGAGAGTGATGTGAAGAAACACAACTGTCTGGAGAGAGTGATGTGAAGAAACACAACTGTCGGGAGAGAGTGATGTGAAGAAACACAACTGTCGGGAGAGAGTGATGTGAAGAAACACAACTGTCTGGAGAGAGTGATGTGAAGAAACACAACTGTCTGGAGAGAGTGATGTGAAGAAACACAACTGTCTGGAGAGAGTGATGTGAAGAAACACAACTGTCTGGAGAGAGTGATGTGAAGAAACACAACTGTCTGGAGAGAGTGATGTGAAGAAACACAACTGTCGGGAGAGAGTGATGTGAAGAAACACAACTGTCTGGAGAGAGTGATGTGAAGAAACACAACTGTCTGGAGAGAGTGATGTGAAGAAACACAACTGTCTGGAGAGAGTGATGTGAAGAAACACAACTGTCTGGAGAGAGTGATGTGAAGAAACACAACTGTCTGGAGAGAGTGATGTGAAGAAACACAACTGTCTGGAGAGAGTGATGTGAAGAAACACAACTGTCTGGAGAGAGTGATGTGAAGAAACACAACTGTCTGGAGAGAGTGATGTGAAGAAACACAACTGTCTGGAGAGAGTCATGTGAAGAAACACAACTGTCTGGAGAGAGTGATGTGAAGAAACACAACTGTCTGGAGAGAGTGATGTGAAGAAACACAACTGTCTGGAGAGAGTGATGTGAAGAAACACAACTGTCTGGAGAGAGTGATGTGAAGAAACACAACTGTCTGGAGAGAGTGATGTGAAGAAACACAACTGTCGGGAGAGAGTGATGTGAAGAAACACAACTGTCTGGAGAGAGTTATGTGAAGAAACACAACTGTCTGGAGAGAGTGATAATGGAGGGCATGGTTTCTAGGAGGAAAAGAGGTCAACTTAGATGAAGATGGCATCAGACATTATGGACAGTCTGGGGATGTCTTTGGATAATGCGGGCCGACCCGCCCTAAACCGAGAGGCATATAAAACACCAGTGATAGAGATTACCTTCTGGAAAGAAATTATCACATGATGATAATGAAGATAGGAAGTCATTTCTCTAAAATCAATGAAGAGATCAACATTCTGTCTTATATAATTCTTCTATATGAACCCTAGGCCCCCATTATGGGGATAAACAAAAAGTAGTACTACATCTTACTATGCGTGTTGTAAATGATCACTAAAGAGAGTTGTGGATGGGGTTGGCAACGTGATAAAACAGAGTACTAACCTTTAAAAAAAAACAAGAAACTACATAAAAGCAAAAATGGTAGACAAACAGTGCAATGTTCTCATAGAAACATACAATAACTAAATTTAACCATGACAGTAGCCAAGTTAACCTTTACCTCACCAGCGATGCGAAAAGGCGCCGGAACAGATTTACATCCATTTCCAATGATGCGCTACGTCGTCAGCTCCATCACATATATAAACTACCGAGTTAATGCCATATAAACGGATGAACATGCTGCTTTTTTTATTATAGACAGTTCCGACTTCCGTCCTGTACAGTTAGATAAATATAATGGCGATTTTGAAATTTGTTTTAGACTTTTGGAAATGATTTCTTGTTTTTCGCTTGGATTTGAAGATTCGCCCATTAATGAGAATGGTGAAGTTAAGTTTGTGCAACTGATTTTTCGGAGGTAGAGATAGTTAGTTTGTTTATGTAAATACAGTAATTACGTTTATAGTTCAAAGTGACAGATATAACAATTACGGTAAACATCAATAAGCCATTTTGGGAATTTTGTAATTTTTTTTCAACCAAGGGACGCCAAAAGAAGGTGAGTCTATTTGTTGTGCTGTTTTTCTACACTATCATCTTCATCTTCTTGTATCTCAGAAAGTCACACACACACAATAAAAACAATAACACCAACAAGTTCTTTATTAATATACACACATACATTTTTTTTTAAATGTTATACAGGTTAGAGTTTCACAAAGTCAACATCCATGACGTGACATGCTGAAAAATAAATTGGCTACCAGAAAAAAAAACATCATTTGTGTGTGCGGTGTGGTAAAGGGCAGTATCAGGTTAAGTTGATGGACCAAAGCAGATCACATGATTTCATATTAATAGACCTATCACTGACGAATGCCCGTGTGGTACCAGGAAAATGGCCGCTGAACATTTGCTGCAAAACTGCCCGACATACGAGGATCAGAGAGAGCAGATGTGGCCATCACCAGTGGCAACACTAGACAAGCTCTATGGCAGTGTCGACAGCCTCAGGATGACGGCTGCTTTTTTCGAAAAAATTAAGGTTCATGTCTGACTGCGTACGATGAAGAAGACCAATGACCCCCATATATAAAGTTAATGGATCAATAGCTGTAGAAGTTAATGTATCAAAGACAACATGAACACAACTTAGAAGAATCAAGCTGTTCATTACAGTAAAACCTGTATGTGTAGCCACATCCCTGATTTTAAGAGGTTCCCTGGACACTCAAGCACACCAGGCAAGACAGACTAGCAAAGACAAGAATGGCAACACACAGCAACAACTTTACAGACGGCCAAACAGCTAATAAGATCCAAAGAAATAAGCTTGGCTAAACAGGTGGGACATGGGAAATACATGGAGGGAGGTCTACATACACGTGGCAAGCGCCAGTCCAGATGACAGTGTAAATCAAGTCCCAAGGAAAGATCAAAGCATCTTTTCCAACTGAAAACCAAACCCATCCCACTTAACAAGCCCCTGAACAGAATCCAACCACAACACACTCCTGAGTGCCAGCTGTATACACGTCAATATGAAACGATCATCCTCTCTTTGAGTGCTCAGCGCTCAATGATTATAGGAAAATAGTTCTTCCTCCATGGCCAGATACATGAAACACTTTGTATGGCACAAACACTTTGTATGGCACTAGACAACAGCTGATAAACACGTGCAGATACCATTACATGGCATTGGGTGTAAGGGCGAGAGAGTGAATGCTGCTGAATCCATAATAACAACAAGAGGTTCCACTTAGTTGTTAATCTTCTACGTCTTAGGAGAGAAGAGTTTCCTCTGCATATACTTGCAATCGAATGTGCAGACCTATTTCCATCATGTGCTCTTTGGTGGTTTGAGTTGCCCCAGGCTACGTGGTGTATTTTATACCTACTGTAATTTTATCTTCGTTTTCTATTTTATGAACAATTTTTTTAATGAGGGAAAAACAGTCAAGTATGATATTGGTATAATACTCACATTTGTGAAGTCCTGTAAAATACAAAAATAAAAATTATTTTAAAAAAGATATATACACATACTAAATAAACTAATTCACTCCGTTGGGCCGATATATCGGCTTGCAAACTTTCTTACATTGCTTAAGGGCAGACATATTGGCTTGAACTAATGCCATATGTACATTTAATAGTGTCTCAATAACATCTTTTCCCAAATGTATAAATATACCTACACTTCTTACTGGGAGTTTTACATTTCATAAATATATCTGCCAAGAAGTTCAAAATATTTCAAACTGAATGAGAGTTAAATATAAGATTGTACATATGTTAAATATAAGATAGAACACATGAGTTAAATATAAGTTAACACATATGAGTAAATATAAGATAGTACATACGAGTTAAATATAAGATAGAACACATGAGTTAAATATAAGTTAACACATATGAGTAAATATAAGATGGTACATATGAGTTAAATATAAGATAGAACACATGAGTTAAATATAAGTTAACACATATGAGTAAATATAAGATAGTACATACGAGTTAAATATAAGATAGAACACATGAGTTAAATATAAGTTAACACATATGAGTAAATATAAGATAGTTCATACGAGTTAAATATAAGATAGAACACATGAGTTAAATATAAGTTAACACATATGAGTAAATATAAGATAGTACATACGAGTTAAATATAAGATAGAACACATGAGTTAAATATAAGTTAACACATATGAGTAAATATAAGATAGTACATACGAGTTAAATATAAGATAGAACACATGAGTTAAATATAAGTTAACACATATGAGTAAATATAAGATAGTACATACGAGTTAAATATAAGATAGAACACATGAGTTAAATATAAGTTAACACATATGAGTAAATATAAGATAGTACATACGAGTTAAATATAAGATAGAACACATGAGTTAAATATAAGTTAACACATATGAGTAAATATAAGATAGTACATACGAGTTAAATATAAGATAGAACACATGAGTTAAATATAAGTTAACACATATGAGTTAAATATAAGATAGTACATACGAGTTAAATATAAGATAGAACACATGAGTTAAATATAAGTTAACACATATGAGTAAATATAAGATGGTACATATGAGTTAAATATAAGATAGAACACATGAGTTAAATATAAGTTAACACATATGAGTAAATATAAGATAGTACATACGAGTTAAATATAAGATAGAACACATGAGTTAAATATAAGTTAACACATATGAGTAAATATAAGATAGTTCATACGAGTTAAATATAAGATAGAACACATGAGTTAAATATAAGTTAACACATATGAGTAAATATAAGATAGTACATACGAGTTAAATATAAGATAGAACACATGAGTTAAATATAAGTTAACACATATGAGTAAATATAAGATAGAACATACGAGTTAAATATAAGATAGAACACATGAGTTAAATATAAGTTAACACATATGAGTTAAATATAAGATAGAACATACGAGTTAAATATAAGATAGAACATACGAGTTAAATATAAGATAGAACATACGAGTTAAATATAAGATAGAACATACGAGTTAAATATAAGATAGAACATACGAGTTAAATATAAGATAGAACATACGAGTTAAATATAAGATAGAACATACGAGTTAAATATAAGATAGAACATACGAGTTAAATATAAGATAGAACATACGAGTTAAATATAAGATAGAACATACGAGTTAAATATAAGATAGAACATACGAGTTAAATATAAGATAGAACATACGAGTTAAATATAAGATAGAACATACGAGTTAAATATAAGATAGAACATACGAGTTAAATATAAGATGACCAGTTCCTTTCCTTGCTGTCTTTCATCATCAACGAGCAATCCAGATACTCATGTACATATGGGTCAACTGGAGCATGTTGAACATGAGGGCCAAGCCCGGTAGCTTTGCTGTGAGAAGCAAACTCTCTACCTCTCTGCTAATTATACTTATCAATACCCCACCTAATGTCCTCGTTGTGGTTCCTGGATACAGGCTTTTCACTGCAGTCTGGCAAACGAGTTGGGGATTGATACAGTAACCCCCATAGTGCTTAGCTTACTGAGGAATCTAGCATTTTACTACAGCCAGTAGGACCGTAGTTCATTTCTCAAGTATGCCTCAGACGTGTGATGAGCCACAGTAACTCACTACCAAGAAAGTTGTCAAGAGCCATCATCATGTGGCATGTCCTTTGCAGAACGTCATTTCCATCACAGGCCGTCTGACAGAGACTTGATCTCTTGTCAAATCCCTTGAGCCATGCCCAAGCATTCCTTGACATCTTGGCGCCATCATCTTCTTCGTCTGTCTTATCCTGCACCATACCTTCCATTACCGTTCTCTCAAAACTGTTGTGTCTTTTGATGTGGGCAAAGTATTTCAATTTTCTGGTCATGATGGAATTTAAGAACCAGTTTTCCTCTATGCCCAACACGTGTCGAATGTCTGCACTCTTCGTTTTTTTCAGTTCATGGTTAACTGAGGACCTTTCTATAACATTTCGACTCGAATGACTCAATTCTCATCCTTAGCAAGAAAAAGTATCGATACCCATTGTGAACACCTTCCGATAGTTCAGTTTCTTGCTAACCACCATTTGAACTGTCCCTAGCAACACAGCAAATTACTCTGCTAGCGAACATAAGCTCCGGCGACGATCCACCCGAATTGTTCCATCAATTTTGGCGATGGCATCTTCTGATGCAACAATATGCACCTAACCTGATCTGAGAAGATCTTTTGTTAACTCACGTCCTTCTTTAAACATCATTGTACAGTTCTTCACTGTTGTCTTCTACATACTTCTGTCACCAAACACTGCCTGCATTCTGCGATAAATGTCAACTGGTCGACATCCTTCAGCTGTAAGAAACCGAATCACTGCTCGCCGATCAACTCTGGACGGGTTCCGTATCACACCCACCATGTTTTCAAGGGTCGGCTGAGGAAACTATGAGACTGAGGATAATTAAATTTTGCAAACTTGACAGTTGGTATATGCTGTTTACACCTGAAGTGACGTCATCATGCGCATCGTTCACTTAATTCAAGTACGAGTGAAATTAGCAACAGCTCCTCTATAACATTTGCTGCTGCTCAAACTATGTACAGCTGTTCAAGCACTTCATTGCGGAGTTAAGAATAACAACAGTGTAAGCTCCTAGGCATATCATAAGAGGTGACTATGGACTGCTGGGTAAAAGGCCAGCTGCCCCATCCTGTCAAAATTATCAGCCATTACAAAAATAAAAGAATATCTCTACACAACATGGCAGTTGTTGCTGTTACGGATCGAGCAGCATCTGAAAGCTCGCCCTTCAGCCCAATGCCATGTAATGGTATCTGCATGTGTTTGTTAGTTGTAACATGGTAGTAAGGGAGGAACTAAGATAATTATGTTATTGTTGCGAATGACACTTGTACTTAAGTTAGGTACTCTTGACAACTGTCTTTGGTGGCGGTTTACAGTGACTCTCCTCATATCCCGAGGCGTACTTGAGAAAGTGGATGAAGTCCTCCTGGCTGTAGTGCAATGTAAGGTTATTCAGTAAACTTATCCATATGAAGATTACAGTACAGCTACCCAAGCTCATTAGCCAGAATACCATGAAACAACCTGTTTCCAGGGAGAACTGCTTGGAGGTGAAGTGGGGCTTTGATCAGCGTGCTTCACCTGAGCCTAACATAGTCTGATCAGTACGTTTTGCCTGACTTTATGTCAGTCTTCTCTCCCTAACTAAAACAGTCATATAAAACAATACCTTTAGTTTAGCCAGGCCAGGGTTTTTGGAGAGAAGTCTGTTCATGTCATGATACTCTGCATATGAGCAGACAACCAACCAGTCCCTCTCGTCTTCATCCAGCTAAAGAAATAAAATATAAGCATTCTATTAATAACCACGATTGATTCGCTCTAAGCGAAGCATTGGGTCATCACTACAACTGGCCACTTTACAGGAAGGCTGTACACAAGCATTTGGTATGACAGTTTTAACAGCAATGGGTTTACATGAGGCTGCTAGTACCATGTACAACCATTTTTAGTTAACTTTAACAAAGATTTCAGCAGTTCTTTTCTTTTTCCTTGTGTACCACTTATTCGTTTGCTAATTTTTTTTTTTACTATTGGTAACAGCGTAAGATGCATTGTGCTGAATTTTACAGTTGAACTGCAATAACTTGAGTTTCTCAGATCCACTTTTATTTTGGTTAACTGTTAAGCTTAGATGTGGGATTTTTTCACATAGATCATCCGGTAAAAATTTACCCTGATCTTTGAGTAGTGAGATCAGGAACCTGTGTGCAGTCATCGTTAAAAATTCCTTGGCAGTAGGAAATCGAAAAGAGCAGACTTGGCGGCTGCTGTTCGGGTGACATTCAAGTTAAAAACCTGCCTAAATTATTCTAGGGATTCTCGACCCACAGAGAATATGTAGCGAAAAAGGGGACTGTGTGGCTATAACACCAGGTCTTGTTTATGTGGCTAGCTGGGTGGCATAGATATGGAGCATGACAGGCTGCGGGTCTACCCTGCTCTAATTTTCACTTCCACCACCGCCAGTTCAAAAAATAGGCGATCGTATATTCCAGGGGCTAACAGATACTGGGATTGATCTGGCAAGTAGCTGGCAGATATTCGCATGTCAATAAAAAAAAAAATGAAATAAAAGGAGGTCACCGCGGCGTCTAACAACACAAGTGGGCTCAATGGACATTTTTTTTTCAATGAAGTAAAATCTGTGGCCATGTTAATCATAGAACAACTTTAATCATTGTTTTAACATCACTATATTATGGTGTCCATGTATCGATTTACTGGTAAGCCCGCCTGCCACCCAGCCGCAATTGTGTCTCCTATTTTACTCATTACTTTGCTGGCAGAGAAATTTAAAATAAATTGTAGATTCATTTTCAGCTAAATACCAATATTAGTTTAAGTTACTTCTCTACCATCATTTGATACCAGCCCTTGATTAAGATATATTGAGGTCAAAATGTCAATACACATCTGTTATTGATTTCATGAAAAACTGTATTACTCCATATCAGATATTTCTATTCAAATATCATTGAACACATGTTACAAGTTATCCAACTGATAAGAAAAGGAGAAACAGTGGATGCTTCCACAAACTTACTGCGACAAATGATCCAGAGGAATGAGATGTGTCATCATCCTCCCCACCCTGTGAAATAAATATATAATGGATATATCAGGCATTGATGTGAGAATTCTATATTAACCTTTATGGCGCTGAATTTTTTCAGCACGCCACATTTTACTATGGTTGTTGACCATGAGAGTCTGTAACCTTTTTATTTGTTGGTTTATTGATTTGATATGTCTGTATGTAGCGACATAATTAAATAAAGAACTTGTTAGTGTTAATGTTTTTTGTGTGTTTGTTACTAAGTTTATGATATTAAAGAATATGAAAATAAAAATGTATAAAACAAAGCACAAACATTTAAACTCATCGAATAGTGTGCATAGCTCCTGAAATAATCCACAGAAATCACCACAAAATACTGATACTGTTATTTCTAAGCTAGACTTATTTGCCAGTTTTCACTTCAAACGTATTTATTACATTCAAATAAAAAACTAAACATGTTCTTCTACCTCACAAAGATCTTTTACAACAACTTACTTAACCCTCCCCAATAATGGGCTTTCCATGCTGATTTAAAAAGAAGAATATATCCTTTCAAACTCTCCAAATGTAGGCCGACCTTGACGGGGTTGGAGAGCTTGAGAGTCCCAGTGATCCAAGAGGCTATGCCGGCGGGAGTTTTACTCCTGTTAGGGTCACACAAGCCGGACAGGTCCTTGGAGAGGGGCCAGACTAAGAGGTAGAGGAGTAGGTGGAGCCCTTTAGGTGGAGCTGCAGAACCCACCGGCGAGTGGTACACGCTCTGGGCTAAACCAATCCACCCCTCAATTCATGGGTTAAATGCATTCTTGCCTCGTTCTTTGCTTTTGTCTTCTATCAGTCATCCCAATGGACGTAGAAGAGATGCAGGCCAGCGGACATTGCACCTCTGCCCCTTTGTGATGACCTCCCAGGTGGCGGGGAATGCTAGGCATACCATCACTGCAGAGGAGCCAAGAATACTAAAGGGGAGTAAGTAGATACTCCACTCACATGTATATGCTACGTTTCTGGCAGGACGTGACAATCCTGGGACACAGACACACTGGACTGCCTCTCTTCGGGGATACTTGAAAAATGGGTCCATAAGCTCATATCATCATCACACATCCTTTCGGGCAAGACCAAAGTCTGCCCAAGCAACGTTAAGGTGCTGAAGACGGAGGCAACCAGCCAAAAGGCGCACCACAGCAATCAGGATGCCACGCAAATATGCAATATGAAATATGCCTATTTCTGCAAAACGTTATGGCGCTCGGCCTGTGGTGGACAACCAGGCAGGTACAGCCGGTCCCCCCGTCTCGAAAGGGCCCAAACTTTATTACGGAGGTCCTTCTCGGATGCCTCGTGGAGTCAGGAGGCACGAGAATAGAGCTACTGGCCAAATAAAACCAATAACAAAGGAAAGAACACTTAAAATAATGCACTGGAATGCTGAAGGCGTCAACAGCAAAAGAGATGGTTATAGTAAAAAATATGATAATATTCTATATGAAGAGCAAGTAAATGTATGTCGCCTGCAAGAAACGCATATCAACAAAGATATAGCCTTCAAAATTAGAGGATACCAGTGCTATAGGTCTGACCGACAAGACAGGCAGAAGGGTGGAATACTGACACTTGTGAGAAATAGCATCAATGCTTATCAGCAGGAAGTATTTATGGAGGGGGCAGAATACCAGATGATGCATCTCAAGACAGAAAGTACAGAATTCCCCCTGCTAAATTATTACTGTCCGAGTGATCGTCCACTGGCACTGAATACGATTGCAACAAAGGAAAGACTGATTATGTGTGGAGACTTCAATAGCCACTCGCAGAGCTGGGGCTATGATCAAATGGATAGGAGGGGGTGAGGAGCTAGAAAACTGGCAGGATGACAATGGACTTATCTTGATTAACCAGCCAACAGACCCACGGACCTTCTACTCGAGATCATGGCACACCACTTCTATCTACACCAGATTTGGCATTCCACTCACCATGCATGGAATGGAACATTACACGCATTGTCGGGAAACAACTTGGAGGTAGTGACCACAGACCAGTATTTCTAACTATTGAAAATGAATATGTCAAGGAAAGTAGTACCCTGTCTCTGTGGAATTACAGAAAGGCAGACTGGTCAATGTACCAGCATCGGTCTAGTGTGCTGACTAGAAATCTAACAACAGATGAAGACATAAATAAGGTAGTCAACTTCAGAAGATGTATGCTACAGGCTGCCCATGAAACAATACCTAGAGGGGCCCGCAAACAATATAGGCCATACTGGAATGGTGAATTAGAACAACTGAAAAACGAGGCAGAAACATCTAGAAAGCAAGCAGAGATTACTCCATGTCAAGAACACCACCAAAAATATCAACATGCTAAGGCCAAATTTCAAAGGGAAAAGTTGCAGGCTAGAAGAAGAAGTTGGAGGGAGAAAACAGAGTCTCTGAACTTTGAAAAGGATACCAGGAAACTGTGGAAGTTGGTAAAACAGCTTAATGATGAGGGTGCAAAGAGAAACACAAAGCTTACATTAAACAAAGATGGAAACATCCTCACAGACAAACAAGCCGCTGATTACTTTGCGGACTCTTTTGCAAAAGATAGCAACATTGAAGTAGACAGAGAGAAACAACGAAGTGTTCGTGAGGAACGACAAAATACAGAGCGAGATGGTGCCATACCCAAAGTTATAGAGACACCAATCACATACAAAGAACATATGGCTGCAGTGGTATCTTGAGAGCCAAAACCTTCTTGTGCCACAGCAGGCAGGATTTAGGAAATGCAACTCCACTGAAGACCAGGCAACATACCTCTCACAAGAGATCGAGGACGCATTCCAGGACAAGAAATTAGTATTAGCAGCATGGATAGACTTAAGGAAAGCTTTTGATAAAGTTTGGAAAGAAGGACTTTTTAAAAACCTGAGAAATAATGGAGTGATGGGTAGGATGTACAAATGGATAAAAGCATACTTACATAACAGAAGAGCCAGAGTTCAACTAGATGGTCTCAAGAGTAAGAAAATTCTACTGCGTCATGGTGTGCCTCAGGGAGGGGTTCTTTCCCCTACACTTTTCATAGTCTTCATCAATGACTTGATTGCTGAGCTACCACAAGGAACAAAAGTTGCAATGTATGCAGATGACTTGGTAATATGGTGTACAAATGAGCAAGCAACAGTGGCCACCAGAATGCTGCAAAGAGCTATTGATGCCTTGACCTCATGGACAAACAGATGGTGTGTAAACATTAACACAGAAAAATGTAGCACTACGCGTCTCACCCTCTCACCACAACAAAAAGCTGGAGTTATCAAGATAAATGGAGAACACCTCAAAGAAGATATACAACCCACCTATCTTGGAGTTACATTTGATGATAGGTGGACATGGAGGGAACACGTCAACAAGGCAGCCAAAAAAGTCAGGAGGAAGTTAGCCATCCTGAGAAAATTTAGTGGAACCACATGGGGAGCTAGTCAAAAAATACTTAACAAAGTTTACCAATAAGGTATACGGCCACATCTGGAATATGGGTCAGCAGCGTGGTGCCCTGCAGCAAACACTACCCTAAAAGAGGTGGATAAGGTGCAAAATCAGGCACTTAGGGTCATTACAAGAGCAACGAAATCAACACCTATAGTGGAGATGGAGAAAATGGGAAGGATACAAGCACTAAGAGAACGCAGAGACACAAAGGTATTAACACAAGCAGAAAAGTTCCTTTGCATGCCAAGCCATCCAATGAAAGTCAGATTTCAAAATTTAGCAATGGGAAGACTGAAAAGAAGTAGTTTTATGCATCAGGCGAAACGACTTCGCAGGTAAATTATGGATCTACCTGAAGTTGACATCCCCCTAAAGTCTGTGGCAGAACAAACCCTTTGGAGAGAGGAGCACGGACTATCAGTATGCATTCAAACAAAAGAGAAAGGAATATTAGACAAGGATGAACAGAACAGTGTGCAACGTAGGATAGTGATCCTCAATTTCCTGGATGAAGAATACCCACAAGACCTCTGGATCAGAGTATACACAGATGGGTCAACACAGAATGCAGTAAAGAATGGTGGAGCGGGGGTGTACATAGAATACCCAAACAACATTAGGGATACAGTCAGAGTACCAACTGGGAAATTCTGTCATATATATGATGCAGAAATACAGGCAATCAAGGTAGCAACTGAGAAACTGTTGAACACTAAAGTCAGTTCACAACCTGTAGTATTTCTTACAGATGTACAATCAGCACTCCAAGCACTTAAATTTGAGAAACTGCCAGATCTACAGGCTCTACTGTCTGAACTGAGCAACCAGCGCAAGATTGTCATGCAGTGGATACCTTCTCATTGTGGAGTACCAGGAAACGAGAGAGCAGATCAACTGGCAAAGGAGGGTGCTGCAGACGAGCAGCCAGATGTGCCAGTTATATACCAACAGAAGATAAGGATGATCAAATCAATCAGAAAGCCACCAACAGTAACACCAGACGATTACCATAACATGAACAGACAAGAGCAAACTGTTGTGTTGCGCCTTAGAACAGGACACAACCGACTCATGTACACAGCCACATGTACACAAAAATGAAGATTGGCAACTCAGCCATGTGTACATGCGGACAGGTGCCCCAGACAGCAGAGCACATACTACAAAACTGCCACGAACATGATATACAGACAAAAATCTCACTGGCCCATAGAAACAAGACTGGAAGAGAAACTTGATGGACATGTATGTGAACTACAAAAGACAGTGAAGTTTATACAAGAGACAACATTGCAGATATAGACAATATTTTAAAGTGAACGAAAGAAGAAGAAGAAGATCCTTTCAAAACTATGTCTATCAAAATCGATCTACACTTTCACTGCTAAAACCAGTAAAGTACGAAAATAAAGTGTGTAAAATCAAATCAGCAGTATTTTCTTAGTTTTCTATGGCACACTGGCTGTTTAAAAATGATAGCAGAGTATGGCAAACCGTTTTGGCCAGCAGCGACCTAAAGGTTTATGCTTTGAACACGTGCCACACATGTATCAGGGTGGGTGTAAATAGCCATTTCCAGAGTCACTTATTTGTCGGAGTGGCACATGGATCATTATTTTCAAGCGTATTTTGGGCTCCACTGCTTTGATTGCGGCCAAAGTATAGTGATGTCAGACAATACGCACATTTGCTGAGTTTAATAAAACAAATGTGCTCTCATTGAAACATGTTTTGCAAGGTTATCATTGTGTTTGGTGATGATTTTTTAATTTGGCAAATGGCAGTTCTAAAAGGCTAACAACAGAACAAGCTGTTGATAGTGTTCACAATAAATGGGGAATCTGATGTTGTTTTTTTTAGTTTGGTGTGTTCATCTTATTTCTCTATTCCCTAAGGAGATGTACATTGCACTGTGGTTTTTATTTTGCGCCTGTCGGCCCAGTGCATCTGACTTCAGCATGCATTTCTATGTAAGGGTCTGCTTCCTCCTGCATTTTCTAAGAGTTTGCTTCCCTGGGGTAACGGCCGGTGCTGTGATGGGGATCAAGCCCAGCACCCTCGGTTTGTGAGCCATGTCACTTAACCACTAGCCCACGCCGTCCACACTGGGAGGATAATAAAATGTAGATAGTGATTATTATGAAAGAAACTGTGGTAATCTGATGATCACTCGTTTAAATGGTGAATTGTGTGAACGGGATTATAGTAAAGATAGATGTCCCTGGGAGGATCAAACCATGTAGATGGGGGATGTACCACAATAGCAAAGAAATCTAGCTGTACCAAAATTTGCTGCCCCATGGATCATCAGAGGGCCAATAACCAAATAATCTAGCCACCCACTGGACTATTCAGATTATTGTGGGTTAAAACATAATTAAACAAAAACAAAAACATACTCACAGTCTGTTTATTGGTTTTTTTGGTTCCCCCATTCAGGCCATTAGATTTGGACTGATCCAGGTCTGATTCAGAAATATTCTTGTTCAGTTTTTTAATCTTGTCCTTGACACTGATTATGGAAACGTTACCCTCTTCATCCATGGATGCCACTCCGGATGTGCTGGATAGCACGGATTTATGTGAGCCCTGAGCAAAGAGTGAGAAATCAGTATTTGTTATTTAATCCACAACATTGGAATTTGGTCAGCTACACCATGTAGAAACCAATATGGCAATTACAAAAGGATAATAAAGACATAAAAAGAGACGGAATAGATAGCACAGAACAGGGGGAGGACTTGGCTTGTATTCGTTGAAGACCTGTGCCCCACAGGGAGCTGACAGGTTTTGATGATGATGATCCATACTTTTACTTACAATAGCTCAACGTAGATTGAAGATGGAAATTCTGATATAATAATACATAGTCACATACAAAGTGGACGTACGTCAGACGTGATAGATGCATATGAGCCAGTAATGCTGTCCACACTGCCACTGCCTTCGATAAATTCAGCAGAAAGTGGTATCCTGTCTGTATGTCGCATCGTCACCTCCATATCTTCATCGCTTCTGACCTTCGACATCATTAAACCATCTGCGCTGTCCAAGTCTTCTTCAGTGCCCGCACTGACAGCTAGAAAACAAGAAGAAAACATCAGAGTTAGTGTTCAACTTTGAAAGAGAGACAATAAAATATCAGAATTAGTGTTCAACTTTGAAAGAGAGAGAGAGAGACAAGAAATCTTATTAAAAATGGAAAATGGTTCACAACACGTTGGTACCCACATACATGATTAGTTCCTTCCATCGTTGAAAGTAGCGGCAACAGATGACAAATATCTCCTACTGTAGCTATGAAATTTGTTCATAATTTCATCAAGTACCAATTTACAGCTGGATCTACTAGGAGAAGCAGTCATAGTGTAAAAAAAACCATGACTCATCTGGCCTGTTTAACCAAGTAAAATGTCCTCTGAACCTGGCACACTGGATTAGTAAACCATGCTCACCAACTACCTTAACACCCACTAAAAATATTCTTCTAAGGCTCCGATGGCCGAGACATACTCGGAGGATGGAGAATGGCGAAATACCAAAAGATCTAGTCTATGGGAAATTACAGTTGGGGAAAAGGTCTTGAGGCCCGCAGCCACTTCATTACAAGGATGCATGCAAGCAGGATATGAATGATGCATGTATCGATTTGGAATCATGAAAGCAGGATGTTATGGATCATGTTGCTTTGAGGGGCAGGATTAAGCAAAACACAAACAAAGGAGATACTGATTGCATATATGATAAGGACTCAGCGTCTGAGAAGATATGCCATGCCGTGCGATGATGCAAACAGGCTTGATATTTCTTGCACACACTGTGGAAGACGCTTCTCTGATCGGATTGGTCTTACGAGTCACATTCGTTATTGTCATGAACTGTAGTTACATCCTTTTTTTTTCACAAAGCACAACATAAACAGACAAGGGGCTTGTCATAAATCTTTACCCTGACTATGAAGTAGGCGGAGAAAGTTGAAATTTGGCACATATGTAGCTCATTCAAATTGTATTGGACTTCAGAAGTATGAATTTCCCTCCTTGACAGGTTTACCCAGTATGGTGCATGGCGCAATACACCTTATTGACCAGATCTGCTACTCTAATGGTTTGTCAGCACAATGGAGAAATCAGAGGCAAGAACTGTGATAAAATTCTTGATGTTGCAGAGAAAAACACCTACAGAAATACACAGGGAAATGGAACCAGTGTTTGAGAAATTCTGTCCGTATGCTTCTGTAGCTCTTCTGTTCAGCTGTTTTTCTCCCACAATGTTGGGAATGATTTTTTATCCATTCTGTTTTCTCCAGGTGGGAATCATGTGTTTTACTTCTGATATGACATTTATATGATCTTTGGATACACAATGAGGTGAAAAACAAAGAAGACAATGAAATGAATTACCATGTGGGGGTTCTGAATGTGCCCGCAGTGAGTCGTTCTGTGCTGATCGATTATCTTGAAATGTAGGATCTGATACTGATGTTGAAGATGATGATATCTGCGCTGCCAACAAATCGGGCTCAGAAACAACATCTTTTTTAGTATCTCCTGCTGGTTTTGCTCCTTGTTTGGTTGTTCTGAAGGTTGGAGGAGCCACTGGGATGAAATCAGAATTCTCAGACGGAGGTCGATATTTTTTCTTCAGCACCAAAACTTTCTCACCCTAAAAATTATAAAATATGAGAATATTTAAAAATGTTAAAAACAAACCCAGCACGTTTACCTTGACAAACACATGCTCTAATCACCACACCACTTGGCATTCAAGTGTATGTTGAATATAAATTTACATATATATAATAATATTTATATAATAAATATACATCATTATTATATATCTCTCATATATGTAACACTTTTATTCAATCTCAAATTACATGTATGCTGCTTATAGAAACTATACAATGGATATAATCATCTGTTTGCCCCGAAAGCAGCAACGGGCATTGATAAAGAAGCATTTGTTTATGTTGATAAAGAAATTATTGTCACTGCCATTTGCTGTAATTTAACATGTGTCTCATTTTACAGTTGTACTGCAATATCAGTCTTGCACATCCTCTTTTTGCAAATCATTTGTTTAGAAGTTTACTATCCCCATCCTACCTGCAAAGTATTCTCTTTAGGCCTGCAAAGTATTTTCATACTACCTGCAAAGCATCTGAATCCTATCTAATATTCCCATCCTACCTGCAAAGCAGCAGGTGGTTTGGTGCCAGAGTCTTCATTCTTCAAGGCAAGCTGCCTTTGGTTTTCTCCAGTAGTCTTTGATACACTAGTATCTCATCTGCATGGCAGCAAGTGATGTAATAGAGTTTACCTCTTTCAAAATAAGCTGCTTTTCTCACTGGCTCATTGATTAGTCTGTCATCCTCTAACAGGATGGCGTGGGCTAGTAGTAACATGACACAGCTAATAAACCGGAGGTGCTGGGTTCGCTCCCCATCACAGCACCGGCCGTTACTCCGGGGAAGCAAACATTTAGAAAATGTAGGAGGAAGCAAACCTTACATAAAATGCATGCCAAAGTCGAATGCACTGGGCTGACAGGCACAAAATAAAAACATAGTGCAACGCACACAGGCGAACGTCGAAAGAAAACAGACAAAAATCCTCTAACAGGCAGTCATTGAGTGACCTCAACATGACCAGGACAGAAGATTCCTACAAGGTCTAGAAGATTTAAGGCTCCTGTATATTTTATATATTCATGCCAGCACAGTGTCTATCATAAACTACATTTATAACTTTTCGAAGATAAAAGACTCTCCAAACCATGGTTGGAAACATCATCATTCTCACAGGTAAAAAGTCTGCTGAGTTTGGGTTAGTAACCATTAAACACAGAACAGAAGGATGAGTAACTGGTTATTCCAACGATTTGAAGAAGAAACTGTATTTATGAATACTTACTTCATCAATCTTAATTGCTGATAACTCATTCACATAATCCTTGAACTTTTCCCGGTTTTGTGCTGTTTATGAAGTAAAATAAAAGGCAGTAATAATTACAAAGTATAAAAAAATTATTTGTTTCCTGTTAGATTTACAATTCATGGTAAATAAGTTAAAGTTATGGTGTATACTTAAGAAAAATAAGGTTAAATTGTTCAATAATAACGACAAAGAAATCCCATTTTATTGATCAGAAAAATAACATGTATTACCTTCACCAGCAGATGATTCTGTTGCATATTCCCCATCAAATTGATGCAATAATAAACACAGATTTGTGACAAAGAACATGACAACAAATGAGACAGTTGGAAATTTAGGAAGGAAAGTAGGTGTTGATAAGGCACACCTTCGGAAAGAAATCTGATAAAACAATAGACATACTCTAGATTGGCTTGCACAGTGTAAGGAAATAACAATGAAAGATGAAGCTAAGGCAACTGAAGTCTTATAGGATAAGCTCAAAATTCCCAAAAAAGAAATTAGCACAAAATGACTGTTGCAGCTCTAAGCTCATCTGGACTCACATTATCTTCAGCGTCAGTTTGACAAGTATGCAAGGAAACCAATAATATTCTGCATGTGTCCCAATATTTTGCAGTGCTGTATCAGTGCGGGCCTAAGTCTACGGTCACTATATCCCGACACCACATAAACGTATAGCGATTTAAGCACCAAAATGATTTTTTACATGTCCATCTGTCGTCAGGCATGTCCAGCCCAGAGATGTTTGCGTGATATTGCTAATTCCATGATGTCCCAAAGCAAAGTATGATGTCAAATTTCTTCATTTCGTATCTGATGCCTTATCAAAATAATTAGCATGTGTTGTTCCATTGCTGTTTATACTACAGGTAGTAGTAACCTGTAAGATCTGGCAAAGATGGCGCCATAACTGGCTGCGAGTCTACATTTCTCTACTGTTTTGGAAAATTATGGATGCCGCCAGACCACGGATTTGCCTGGAATTCACACTAGTCGATGACTTACACTTGTGTTCATGGAAACGTGGAGTTGTTTTCCATCTGGACTTGTTATTTCGTTCTTTTTTTGTGATTTCTTCCATCCATTTATCCTGGTCTGGACACCGGCTGAATGGCACTACACTTATACCTGTGTCGTATTTCACGGGTTAGTTCTGCCGGTTCACCTTCACGAATTTGGCGTGTGGGAATTTTAGATGCTACTATGATGAGCTGAATACAGCTGGGGAGAGATGCCAGAGTCACTCACACGCTGAGTGTTGTCCATACGACCTCTTGTGGTTATTGAAAAGGCACGACAAACTGCGTTAGATGCCTTCCCACCTTTCTACCCTGCGGGTTACATGTTTACGGAAAGGCTTCGGTGGTAACCCTAAGCCAAATAAATTCTGCATCTTATGCTATCTCCAGTCGTCTCGATGAATGTCTTGCCACTGGCAAAAGGTAGCTTAGGCTCTGTGAGTGAGATTGACAAAAGGCGCAGTTTCTTCCTCACTTTAATCCAAATCACCGCGCAAGTCACCCATTTCAGCGGACACAGCAAGAGATACGACTGTCCACATGACTGAACAAAGAGAGTGGTCTTCATCACTTGTGATGGACAACTATTTTGGAGTAACCTGTAGTTAGACGGAATTGTAAGGGAAAATTGTAGTGATGATTGCTGGAACACAGCACATTTTGCTTCAGAACCTGTGTGCGTATAAGTTCTCTTACACTCAAATATAGATTTTGTTCGAGTATTTTCTACACTCTTTTTTGCTCTCTTCGATATTAAGACAGCCCAATACCTCAACATGTTTCGGTCTACCCAACTGAAAATAGCCACCTGAAATGATGTTAAAGTTGATAAGGCAGGTAGGTAAATGTTCAAACTCACATCACAGAGCAGGTGCTATGAAGTCCAATCAAGTCTGTAACACTTTATCCCCAATAGCAGTATCTGCCATGAGTTTACCTTTACTGTTTAATACACTTTTTCCATCTATCCCTCTTTTAAGAAATCTCTTGAAAATGAGACTAACATGCTCTTATCAAACTTCTCCCCATCAATTAGCTTATTAGTACGATTTTTAATACAGTCCTCTAACAAATTCTCTTGATACCTTTTTAAAAGTATCCTGTTTTCTGTTAGGGATGATAAACCAAATTAGTTAATACTCTAAAAGGTTAAAGGCAAGGACTCGACTTCATCGCCTTGGGTATTCCCATTTAGCTCAGTCTCTCTCAGCAGAAAGGTACCCCACCCTGCTGAGAGCATCGCACAAAGCATGAACTCCATAACTCCAGCGATGAGCCCAGGGATCTCTGTAAAAATTGACATCATGAACAAATCGTCGCAGCTTGAATTCGAACCCCGACCATCTGAACATAAGGCAAACGTCTTGACCACTTCGCCCCAGAGACCCCCTTTTTTAATACTCTCTTAATTCTTACCATGCCCTCTGTAATAAAAGGCATGCAAAATGTCTAACATCTTTTGTGTACTAAAAAAAGGACATCCTGTAACACATAATCTGTGTTGGGGATGAATCATTTGTAACTTCACTATTTTCGGACTTCAAGATTTCTATCTTGTGTGAAGTGGGGTAACCTACATACCAGTTAGGACATATGGATGTGAATCACGGACAATGACCACAACCAACAAAAGCCAGCTCCAAATGAGATATCTAAGGCTGATGGTAAAAGTAAGGAAATCTGACAAATATGAAAAGAATTTAAATCCCAGCCCTTGCACTAAACTTTGGTGATTTGGCCTTTTACAGTTAATTTTAATAAAGACTGGCTACAATAACAGTCATGGAAAGCTAGGAGCCAAAGATTTAGATCCACAGAATGACCCAAATATAAGACAATCTATAAGCAGCTGAGGAGATAGCAGAGAGAATAGTCCGGCATGTTTTCTGGCAGACCTCCACATACCAGGGCAGAAGATGAGCAAATAAGACAGTAAGTGAAGTGGCAGGTTTCTTTCTGTAATTTTACAATGTGGTGCTCTAACTAATTCGACTATTGATAATCACAAATGGCAGTGAATCAAAGCTGACTGACAAGAGTCAGCGACCCAGACGTGTCAAGCCAGGATGACAGGTTCCAACAAGTCAGACTGGCTAAGGAGAAGAGATCGAAAAGAGGAAAGGCTAACCCGGTACACCAAAATGCCTGCTGAAGTTGGATGTGCCAGACTGAAAGGCGCAAATATTGCAGTCAAGCTGTAGACTACGACACAACTCATTCCGTTCTCAGGACTTCATCCTGCTACTAGCAAAACCCTTTTCAGGAACAAACGACGAAAAAGAAGATAATCACAACTGACATTGACATACTTATGACAGTAACACAAAGTTTTGATAGTGTGACATACTCACATAGCTATATTATATACTAATTACTAGACCTATATAATAAAGTAAAAGTTTGTCCCATAGTAATATACACTACTGTCTGGAATGAAGTTGATTATTTAGTATACTTCAGTTTACTAAACCAAAGCTTGTATGAGGTAGAGTGGACAGTTCCTGTTCCTCTGTGCCTTTTTTTACTTCCCTAGCCATATGCCAGGCACCTATTAACTATTTACAGCTTGGTCGACAGTCAGGAACATGACGGCTGTAGAAGTTGAACCCAGTGTACCTTTGTCGTGAAAAGCAAGCACTCTTAGTCTTCCACTATGCTAATCAAACATAATGAATAGTTCATAACATAATATTAATAATAATACAAGAAACACTAGACCTATATAGTATATTATATAAAAGTTAAAAGTAAAACTATATTTTATTTATTTATATTATTTGAATTGAATGATATCATTAGACATTAGATCTATATCAAATCATTTAACTAACACACAAGTCAAATACGTTGTTAAAGAAAGTTGTAACAAGATTCGGTTCTTAAAATATGGTCATATTATTTGGAGTCAAGTCAAACTAACTAGCAGATATTTCACATAATGACATATCAACAAACAATGCCAACTTTTTATAAACATTTGAATTTTTGAATACGTGACCTACTGTTTTCTACATAATCAATGCGTTCTCTTTGGACTATAATAACAGGCAATACCTTTATTAACAGGATGATTTAAAAAGTTTTTGAAATGGGTGACAAGTTCGTGATTTCGCACACGACCTCCTTTAGAAATCATAAAATATAAAACAGCTTCTATTTCAAAGTCGCCCATTATTGGTCTTCTGTATTCTTCCTTATTTATACAGGCACTAGTTGTTTCCCTTAACGGAAGCGGAACACCAGAGTGGAATTCAAAACATCAGTGCATGCACAAGGTACATCGTAATCGGGTTAATCTTTTGAAATATTATTTTCAATAAGGTTGATAGTAGCTATAATCATTCAGGAATATAATGTCCAGTGTTCATAAAGCGTATTCATTTATATATACAATATATATTTTATTTCATTACAACCTTATAGTTATAGGGACAAACCGCAATCATGACACAGAACACTCAAGTAGCAGTCAGCCGCAGTCTGAGTCCAGTCAGAGTCAGTGACTGTGAGAGTGAGTGAATGAGATGAATGCGATACGTTTTAATTATTCACTCAAATCACTGATAGTATCACTATCAGTGATACTACTGATAGTGGCGACAGCGCATTATCATGATTATGAGTATAAGTAGATACAGAGATTATGATACAGTACACTTGATAGCTTCCTTTTCCGATAATGATTCATTCAATGATTGCTATTTTGTAAAAACAATTTGAGACAATTTATTGGTGATTGTTTAATTAAGTTTAATTTAATAATAATCAATTATTTTTCTTCTTATCGTCTATCCGACTCATACAATTATATTATTTCAGAGTTTTTGCTATCAGAGATCTTTGTGAACTTTCGATTTTGCATGATAATTGCCATACTTTAATAATAGTAATAATACAGATGAGATACACTCTCAGTGATTCATGTCACTGCACTCACAACTTGAATTAACATAGGGCTTCAACTGGTTTCAACTAAATATCTTTGCAATGTTATGTATTATGGTGGACGCGTTAGCTCAGTTCATAGCGAACAATTCGCTATTTTCTGTGGTAACAGCATGCCTCGGTTCGAATCATGTCCGGAGACTAAAAAAATCCCAGTTGTTATTTTAATCGGAGACAACTTCTCCAGTCAACCAAGCTGTAAATGGGTGTAGCAGTTCCAGCTCGAGCGTTTAGGGCAGGGGTAATGTGGTCGGCAACTCTGAGAACAAAGGTACCTGAATGTGTGCCAAGGTCACTCACCGTCTTGATACTAAATCAACAAAGGAAAACGGGGTTGAGGGAAAGAAGGTGTCTAGACAGGTAAGAGGCTAGGTGGTAACCACTGGCGTTCCGATTTGGGTAGTGTGGAATGAGTGACAGACAGAGGCCATCCCCCAGACATCCATTGGACAGCTCGGATACTGCTTGAGACTATATAATACTAGACAAAGTTAGCTCAAGCAGACTGGCCATGGATATAGAGACATAATTTAGCTAGGAGTCTGTTTAGCCCACCAAATTAATAGAAGAGTGATTGATAGGCTGTTTTACGGATGTGTGAGATAGAACAAGATGGCTCAACCAGCATATGCCTTTGAATTTTGGCCAGTCACTCTATAAGGTGTGTGTTGGGCGCCCTGTGTTTAGAAGAGATCTGAATGTGTGTTGTACATGCAGGACATGTTGCGAACGATGTATGTTCTGAACAGTTACACGAGTGGACAGATCGTCTAGGTGAGATCTGGGTGTGTGTGTGGTGTGTAGACACCAAGGGAACGATGTATGTTCCAGAGCGTGTGTATTTGCAGATCGATTGAGTGTGTGATCATATGTGAGTATATATTGAATGTATTATGTCCAGATCACCCGCCTGAGGGGATCTGAGTATCACATAAATACAAACGTGAGGACGAGTTTTTTAGAGTGTGTTGTGGGTGCAGATAAGGGGTAGGGAGTGTGCGGCTAGAACTGGGTTGAATTAGTTTGGAGCAACAATAGGCAACATCAATAGCTTATGATTATAAACTCTGAGTATCTATTTAGTTAAGAGACATTTCTTGTATTGTTTGTAATCTCATTGCACTCACTTTAATAGTTGTATGAGTATGATATAATAAATGTGCTATGTTATTTGCTGTGTGTGATCGTGGATGAGTGTGGTAACATTCTAGATAGAATAACCCCAGTGGAAACCTGGACTCTGCTACATGGGTACATGAATCATGAGATAAGAAAAGTAAAAAAAAAACAGCAACGATGGGCACTGGCCACCCCACCTCTCACTGGCTGCGACTTTGTACGATGAAGTCTTTTAAAAAAATCAATTTCCAACCAGTGGTTAATTCTGCTGAATTTTCACTTTACTTACTTTAGAACAAGAGGGCATTAGCTACAAATTAACTAAAGAAAGGTCCAGATTAGAAATAAGGAAATGTTTTTTAGTCAGAAAGTAGTGGAGGTAGGGAAAATTAATGCATTTAAGAACAGATTGGATGCGCATAGCTTTTAGAGCAAGTAAATTAAACTGGTTGTATGCAGTCTTTTAGACCAATACAAAGGCATTAAGTTAACTTGCTCTTCCTATCACCACCTCGTATATACCCCCATTCACCATTATAACCATGCAGTTGGTATAGCATCATAAAGGTGTATTAAGTAGAGCTGCCAAGGTTGGGGTACGATTAAAAGCTCCCAGTGCACATTGGCCTATTTCAGGACATTCTAATTACATATTACTCTTTTTAGCAGTTTGATACTTGTGTATCCAGTGCCCAGCAAGATGGCTGCTTCTTTTGTTCGCACACATGGTTTTCCTTTCAATTCGTGTTATTACAAACACTATTGCGGCAAGAGGTAGGTTCTGATCAGGACTAGCCAGCCGGCTCTGGTAAAAGTACATATTTGGCTTCGTACAACTTCTACAACAGCCCTAATTTTCTGCAGTCCGTCCCTTCACTAACACTAGTGATGTGCGTAAAAAGAAAGTGCCCTAGGGACCAAAGTCCGTCTCCAGACTCGCAATACTCACTTAACGTGTGCACCTTCAACTGCCGCTCTATATGCTCGGCACCACAGCTGAACCACCTTATTGGCGAGATTATCAAATTGAGTTATGACATTATGGCCATCTTAGAGACCAAACGAGAAAAAGAACTGTCAGTGATTTAAAAAGACAGCACAAAGGTATACATTGGCGCCCACAAGATGAGCTGATTTTTATGACAACCTTCATGAAGTACTCCGGTGACACCACAGCTACTTCAAAGTCATTATCAGTGATTTAAATGCCAGAATGGGACTTCACCAACACTGGACTGCATTCTGGAGAAACAAGGAGCGGCGCTGGCAACAGACTGAGCACTTTCTGCAACACAAATCGACTGTTCCACTGCAACCGTATTTTCTAGAACTCCATCCACAAGAGGTATACACATGTGGGGCCCAGTGGACTCCATTATCACGAAATTGATCACGTCTTGTCCATTCAGAGTTGGGCAACAGATGTCACAATGGTTGTTTCCTTCTGCACTGGAAGCGACCATCGCCTTCTCCATGCCTGTTTCCACTTTGATCTTAAACCTGCAAAGCTCCAGCAACAGCAATCATCAGGGTCTAGAAACTTCCGTCAATGCTGGCTATGCAAATCTGATTACAGCAATCATGTCCATCAAAAAGGCAGCCAGACTTCCGTACCCACTCAGAACACAAATTACATTTCACCTGCCACTCAAGCTTTGTTAAAGGAGCGGCGTAGGATGGCTCATTCTTCGAATGACCACACATCCTTTCCTAATCAAGGTCTGCAGTTAAAAACTTGAAGAAGATCATGAGACATTTCCTTTCCTAGCTGCCTTCTACATCCCTACTCAAATGCCAGGTATCAATTTACAGTTGGGTCTCGTTAGCGGACGACAATGCTGGTGTTTGTAATTGTAGGATTGCCAGAAAGACCCCCTCCACGTCTATCTATCAGTAATGTGGACTACATGACCGGCCCATCTGTACTTTCACATTGACGCAGAGTCAACGTCATCCCGGAACTCTGTTACTGAATACATTTTTTTTCAAGTCCAGGGAAATAAAAACTCTTGCCTAGTTGAGATTTTTAAATTCCAATGTCAAGTCAGTATTCCTGTATAGAGGAAAAATGATAATTCAAAGGAAACGCCAGTCGTTCGTCAATAAATGTATACAGAGCATAATGGGTATAGGCTCGCAAGACATAGTGAGGAATGAAGACCTATGGGAAAAGGAGCCAACAACAACCAGTAAAGCAACAGATCTAATGTAGGAAATGGGGTTGGATAGGACATGCCACAGAAGTCACCATCAAGTGTGGCCAGATAGGCCCTGACATGGAATCCACAGAGGAAGAGGAAGATAGGTAAGCCAAGAAACACCTGAAGAATGGGCTGTGAAAATGAACTTTCGTCCCTGAACCTCAACTAGAAAAAAAGCCGAAAGACCATCTCAAGGACAAATTTACTGGAAGAAGGTTGTCAATTGCATATGCCCTGAAAGGAGCGACAGACATTGATGATGATAAAGTAAACTAAAACATAAATCATTTCCATCTTTCAGTGTTTGGTCTCTAAATTGAGTATAAGAAGATGAAACAAGAAAATCTTTACAAGAACAAAGTCATTTTAGCACCAATGGTCAGGGTCTGTGCTCTACCCATGAGGCTACTGGCTTTAGACTATGGAGCGGATTTAGTTTATACTGAGGTATTTGACGTTTTCATTTTGTGCAAATTAGATACTTATTGGTATTGTTGTTATTTTATTTTATTTTTCTTTCCTCCCGATCATTTTATTTATCTATAAAGTAGATACAACAGTGACATCAATAGCTAACAAAGACAGCTCATTCACTCTGGCAAACTTGTATTCTTATATAAAACTCAAGCACAGCATGACTTAGTTGTGTCTTCAGTAAAGGTTAACTGAAATATCAAACTGTTCAGAATGAACATCTGCTGCAAAATTGCCCGACATACAAGGACCAGAGAAAGCACACGTGGCCATCACCAGTGGCAACACTAGACAAGCTCTATGACAGTGCCGACAGCCACAGGATGACAGCTGCTTTCTTCTAAACAAATTCAAGTTGACGTCTGGCAGCGTACGAAGAAGAAGAAGAAATTTTTCAGAATTAAATGCAGAATGCAATCAATCCCAGGTATTAAACATGTTGAGATTAACATTTGTGTTAAAGGGATTATAGTTGCATCAGTTTTTATTTTGGAAAATAATGTCACACCTAATAAATTATTTGCTCTGAACCAATACTCGTATAATGCAATGGCTTTCTGTTGACAGAATTCCACATGGAAAGATGTTCTATATGTCTCACCTGATTAGGGGCAGTAGTTTTTACAATATCCACATTTATCTGAAGGCACTTGAAGTTGAAAGATTATTAAAAATAAAAGCCTCGGTTGATAAAGTTTACGCAAATCCAGAAAAAATATGAATGAGTCAGTAGTGGTGATGAAATTTTGTATTCTTCTTCTTTCGTTCACTTTAAAATATTGTCTATATCTGCAATGTTGTCTCTTGTATAAACTTCACTGTCTTTTGTAGTTCACATACAGGTCCATAAAGTTTCTCTTCCAGTGTGTTTTCTATGGGCCAGTGAGATCTTCTCTGTATATTATATTCGGGGCAGTTTTGTAGCATGTGCTCTGCTATCTGGGGGCGCATGTACACCTGGCTGAGTTGCCAATCTTCATTTTTGTGTACATGTGGCTGCGGAGTCCGTTGTGTATTGTTCTAAGGCGCAACACAACAGTTTGCTCTTGTCTGTTCATGTTATGGTAATCATCTGGTGTTACTGTTGGTGGCTTTCTGATTGATTTGATCATCCTTATCTTCTGTTGGTATGTAACATCTTCTGGTTGCTCATCTGCAGCACCCTCCTTTGCCAGTCGTTCTGCTCTCTCGTTTCCTGGTACTCCACAATGAGAAGGTATCCACTGCATGACAATCTTGCGCTGGTTGCTCAGTTCAGACAGTAGAGCCTGTAGATCTGGCAGTTTCTCAAATTTCAGTGCTTGGACTGATTGTGCATCTGTCAGAAATACTACAGGTTGTGAACTGACATTGGTGTTCAACAGTTTCTCAGTTGCCACCTTGATTGTCTGTATTTCTGCATCATATGTATGACAGAATTTCCCAGTTGGTACTCTGACTGTATTTCTAATGTTGTTTGGGTATTCTATGTACACTCCTGCTCCACCATTCTTTACTGCATTCTGTGCTGACCCATCGGTGTATACTCTGATCCAGAGGTCTTGTGGGTATTCTTCATCCAGGAAATTGAGGATCACTATCCTACGTTGCACACTGTTCTGTTCATCCTTGTCTAATATTCCTTTCACTTTTGTTTGAATGCATACTGATAGTCCATACTCCTCTCTCCAAGGGGTTTTTTTGGCACAGACTTTAGGGGGATTGAAATTTGGTATTGAAACCCATTCGCTGTAATGTTCTCTAGAATTTGCTTTAGAAATATTGCATGTACATTTTTCTGTTGATGGTGCAGTCAAACGTTTGCGCCTTTTAGCAGCACTAGGTCCTGGCTGTGACAACGCTCACTCATCTTTGGCATCAGATTCAGTAGGATACGTAGGTTGAATAATATTATATTCTATGTCTAACTCCGATTCAACATCAGAAACATGTGAATGCTCGTCATTAAATTCATATAAAGTACACAACCCCCTAGCCTTTTCTACAGATAAAAACAATCTACTATTAGACAATCTTGAAGTGCTAGGTTTGCTACACATTTCTGGGATAAACTGACTTGAAGATGACAAATATTTTCCAACTTGGGTTGTCCTCACAATGCACGTTGCTGCTTCTACAATTGAAACGCAAATGTAAGAGTTACTTACCTTACAATGTAATGTCAATTAAAATTTAGAACACGAAACCAATTTAGTTCAATATGCTGTTAACAATATGAGCGTTTTTCTGGCATCAAGTGGCCGCCAGGAAGAATGTTGACAACGCTCTTATGGCCTTTAAGAGTTAAACAATTCCTAAACCAACCGTACTGCTCCGTTCATTCTGGATTTTATGAACCAGTTCTCCTCTATGCCCAACTCTTGTCGAACGTCTGCATTGAAAATGTTAAGGGGGCATGGGGTCGACCCTGACTGGTGGAAAAGGTGGACAATCGACCTAGTCAACAATGACTCTGAAGACAGCAGCTGGAAAGGCTTGGTATCAGGCTAAGGGTACGCCAGGGACCAAGGATGGTTAGGGACCAGAACAATGCATAAAAAGCAACGGCTAACAACTGAGTGAAAAATTGCCAAGAAACTCATGATAGTCTATAATTACGAAACATGAATATATTTATATTATACACACTATCATCACTGTGCAAGGCCTTGAATCTTTGCTGATCTATTATTACTGCTATTGCTTGAGACAAAAGAGGACACACACCACTACCCCACCCTCTTCTTCTGCATTCGTTCTCAATCTCCCACTACCAAGTCCTGAACAGGGATTTGCAAGTAGCTGGATGTAGTCCGGAGAAAGGATTGCGTTGTGTTGCTAGTTTGCAGTTTCACTGCGATATTTGCACCTTTTGGTCTGACACATCCGTCTTCGGCAGCACCCAACCCTCTAAAGTGTATTGTTGTTGTAGATTGTATATACATACTATATTTGTTCATGTCTTTTCATTGAGTGAAATTAGTAGATATGCAGATCTCTAAAATACTCTCAAAGTCATTTTTGTTTGTGTTTAATTTCTCTCAAGCTGTAATAGAGCTTAGATGTCCCACAACCGGAACACACTGCAAGAAGGAAACCACCCACAAACTTAGTACTAATCGCCAAATTAAATCCAAAAGGCAAACCACGGAAAACATGGGATGGCAACTTATATGGGCCAACTAGATGGATTTAAAGAACAAAAAGATATCTATTGTCTTCCTAGCATCAGGCACTGATTTGCCCAATTGAATACCACGTTTCCAGTAGTTCTAATAATTTAGCCTTTTGTGCACTTGGCACTGCTATAATTTTGTGGCAGCGAGTGAATCCTAACATCTTTTCCATTTCTGTTTCAACAGGAACAAATTGACAGAAAGATCTTGCTGTGTGAGAAACATGAGAACCGTAAGCAGATGTTAGATACTTCCCAACAATTTAATGTATTACAAAAACAGTGACGTCTGCATCACAATGGCAACATGTTCCAAGGAACTAATCCAGTGATGGAAATATTATCACATGAACATAATAAATCACTGGTTTATATCAAGTTGCTGAGCAGTGGATGAGCTGTAGCGGTCAGCGACCCAGAGCTGCCAAGACCTTTCTTCACCTCCACATGATGATCCTGGATAACAGACTGCGTTTGGGCAGACTGGCTAAGAAGAAGCGATCGAAGAGGGAAGGCTAACCTGGTAACCAGACTGGCTAAGGAGAAGGTATCGAAGAGGGAAGGCTGGCTAAGGAGAAGGGATCGAAGAGGGAAGGCTAACCTGGTAAAAAGACTGGCTAAGGAGAAGGGATCAAAGATAGAAGGCTAACCCAGTAACCAGACTGGCTAAGGAGACGGGATCAAAGAAGGAAGACTAACCCGGTAACCAAAAATACCATTCTGAAGAAAGATGTTTCAGACCAAAATGTGCAGATGATCACAGTCAAGCTGTAAACTAGGACACAACGCATTCCGTTCTCTGGACTACATCCTGCTACTTGCAAAGCCCTTTTCAGGACTTGGTAGCAGGAGTTTGAGAATGAACGAATGAAGAAGAACTATGGTTTTTCGTGTGTTATTGGTGCCCTGAAAGAGCAGCAAAAATACTAACACTGCATCATAAAAGGTGACTAGGTGGACTTGAGTATAGGACCATAGTGTAGAAAGTCCAGTCTAGTTGGTTATTTGTACAGGGATCATAAAATGCATAATTTAACATCATGTAATGAAGCTTAGTCATCATGTATAGCTCATCATAAATTAGCTTGATCATGGGACTTCTGTATGTCTATGAGGTTTGTTCAAAAAGTTCCATAGCTTTTTTAAAAATAACCTTTTCAGACTTACCTGGAACCTAGTCAGCCTTGTCTCCATTGAAATACATACCTCCTTTATTAATATATTGCTTCCCAAAACTTTTTCCACTTCTGGAAGTAGACCTGGTGAGCTTGAGGGGAGGGGGTCATGCACAGTTCCATCCACTAATTGCACTTAATTCCTTCAATGATCTGAATTGGTCATCTTTTCAAGCTAGATCTTAAGAAATTGAAAAATCTGCGGAGGTCAAATCAGGTGAGTAGGGTCGCTGGGGTCAGGTGAGTAGGGTGGATGGGGTCAGATGAGTAGGGTAGCTGGGGTCAGGTGAGTAGGGTCGCTGGGGTCAGGTTAGTGGAGTAGTGGCTGAAAGAGCACACTTGTCTTCATTTTTGTGAAAAATTCCAGAAGAGCAATGGTTTGGAGGCTAGCACATTGTCATGGTGGATGGGCCAGGATTTGTTTCTCTGCATCTCATGTGTTGTTCTCAGGATGTATCTCTGTTAGAATGTCAGGGCATGATCCTATAGAGGTATTGCATTCTTCTGCTATTTCCCGAAATGTCAGATGACAATTGGAATGCACAATTTATCTAACCTGGGCAACATGAGCGTCATATTTTGACTGTTGACCATCCTTAAATTACTTAAACAATTGATAACAACACGTATAGATCATACACTGATCCTCATAAACATGTTTTAACACTCCATGTGTGCCCATTAATGTCTTTCTGAGCTTGAAGCAAAACATGATGTTGGTTCGCTGCTCATCTTGAGAAATTTAAAATGCAATCTGCACTTACGAATATAATCAGCAAATAGTAAATAATTATAACAGAGAAACACAGACAACAGCAGATAACTTTAAGTAATCACTGACTGGAAGTTGCCATGACACAACATTGGCAAGCACTTTCTAAAGTCCTTGTACTTTTTGAACAAACCTTGTATGCCTTTATGTGTACTTGCATTTACATTATTGTGTACAATAAAGATTTGGGGAGGATGTCTTATTATATAAATATATATGTTCTGTTTTATGTATGTGTGTATGCAAACTCTACCTTAACTGATAGCTAGCTACCGTGTATTAATTACGAGACGTATTCAAATGAAACCCGGGGGACAGCGTGGCCTAGTGGTTAAGTGGCACGGCTCACAACCAGAAGGTGCTTGGTTCGATCCCCATCACAGCACCGGCCGTTACCCCGGGGAAGCAAACCCTTAGAAAATGCAGGAGGAAGCAGACCCTTACATAAAATGCATGCTGAAGTCGGATGCACTGGGCCGACAGGCGCAAAATAAAAACCACAGTGTAACGCACACACGCCTTGGGGAATAGATAAATAAGGCGAACGCAAAAAAACAACAAAAAAAAAAAATGAAACCCGCTCCAATGATTTATTACAAACATATGAAAGAAACATTAGAAGTGGGGCAGAATTAAACAAAGCAATTGTTATGAAGCAAGCATGCACCAAGGCTTGTTAGAAAAAGTTGCCATAGGCATTCAGACACGCATCCCACTGCTTTGGTAGACATTGAATGCTGTCGGAGAAATAAATGACTTTGGTTGCTCATTGGACCATTTGGTAACCGAGGCCATGACGTCTGCATCAGAACTGAAGCATTGTCCCTTTAGAGATTTTGTTGCGTGTCTGAACAAATGAAAGTCACATGGTGACAGATCGGGCCTATGGGCTGGGTGCTTTTTCCGTATCAACTCTTCTTGCACAATGTTTGCGACATGTAGGCAAGTATTGTCCTGCAAAAGAATCACACCAGGCCAAAGCGTGTTTATTCTTGATGGCTGTATGCAGGCTGTCAAGTGTGTCTTTGTTGCAGATGTCATTGATGTTCAAGCCAGGCTCTTAGAAGTCTGCCAACAAAAGCCTTTAATGGTCAAACAATGCAGCCAGCATAACCTTACCAGCAGAATCCTGTAATTTGAATTTTTTGGGGTTTGGCGATCCGGGATGCTTCCAATGCATGTGAACACACCTTCCAATACTTCAGTTTCCTCCTAACCACCATTTGAATTGTCCCAAGTGACACAGCAAATTCTTCTGTTAGCGAATGTATGCTCCAACGGCAGTCCACCTGAATTGCTGCAACAATATCGGTGATGCTTTCTTCTGTTGCAACAATATCAGTGATGCTTTCTTCTGTTGCAACAATATCGGTGATGCTTTCTTCTGTTGCAACGATATCGGTGATGCTTTCTTCTGTTGCAACAATATCAGTGATGCTTTCTTCTGTTGCAACAATATCGGTGATGCTTTCTTCTGTTGCAACAATATCGGTGATGCTTTCTTCTGTTGCAACAATATCAGTGATGCTTTCTTCTGTTGCAACAATATCAGTGATGCTTTCTTCTGTTGCAACAATATCAGTGATGCTTTCTTCTGTTGCAACAATATCGGTGATGCTTTCTTCTGTTGCAACAATATCAGTGATGCTTTCTTCTGTTGCAACAATATCAGTGATGCTTTCTTCTGCTGCAACAATATGCGCCTGACCTGGTTGAGGAAGATTTTTTGTTTACTTGTGCATTTCCCAAAACATCCATACCAAGTCCTTCACTGTTGTCTTCGGCACACTTTTGTCACCATACACTGCCTGCATTCTGCGATGAATATCAATTGGTAGACATCCTTCAGCTTTTAGGAACTGAATCAGCACTCACTGATCGACCCTGGATTCCAAATCACACCTGCCATTTTCTCAATGGAACCAATGAATACGAAGATAATGCACACTTGTAAAATCTTCTTCTTCTTTGTCATCTCTACCAGGCTGTAGCCCAGTGTCATGGTACATTAGTATGGGCTCATTGGGTCAGATGTGACATCATCATGTTCCTCGCACATATGTCTTCGTGGCGATGGTCGGTTTTCATTTAAACTCGCCTCATACTTAAGTGGTGTTTTTTGTATTGTGCTTGTAACAACAGACAAACTTCTTGCTTGACAGATCTGCTTCACACAACAGACTTCACTTTATCAGATGGGACAGTTGTTTTCCGAACATGCCCAGCAGAGAAAGACAAGCTAATATTGCAGATTGTAAGTGGTTTGTGATTGTGAAGCCCTGCTCATGTTGTCATGCCCATAAACATGTCATTTTTGACTTGTGTTGGCACATAAATCCTGATAATATGTCTAGACTACTATGTGCGCAATAGAGCAAGGCTTAAAATTATTACATTGAATAAACAGTACACTAGTTGTTGATTGATTTATTAATTGATTCTTCTTCTTTAGCGTTTGTCCTGAAAAGGATGTTGTGTTACAGTTTTAAGTGATGCTGCAATATTTGCACATTTGGTCTGACACATCCAATTTCAGTTGACATTTTTTTAGTACTGGGTTTACCTTCGCACTTCTTCTTCTTCATCGATCAACTGATACTATGCTTCTAGTCCAATGAGGTGCACGAAGGAGACTGCGTTTCAGGTCTTTGTCGGTTCTCCACAGCTTTTCGAGCTTGGCTGCTTCCCCAGGCCAGACTGTCTCTCTTTCATCTGCATAGGTCAAGCAGTCCTGCAGAATATGTTCTGGTGTTTCCTTGTGTGCTCCACAAACGCACGTGGTGGTGTCTCTGAGACCCATTCGGTGAAGGTCGACCTTGAATCTACAATGCTCCGTTCTAAGTTTGAAGATCTTTGTCTGCCTATTTCTGCTAAGTTTGCCTATGTTGTAATTTTCTGGCTTGTATTCTTTGTGCTGGTCTTTCCATTCTGTTCTCCTTGATCGTTTGATGAGTCTCTTTGCTTTTTTATAGCCATGTGGATGGGGAGTCTGTGTGCCGTCACTTCCCATTGCGATTGCTAGTCTCTTAGCCAGATTGCACTTGACCAGCCTGTTTCCGGGGTCGTCACTTGGAAATAGAATAAGATCTTGTTAAGCTCTGACCTTGATGCAAGCAGCCAGCTATGAGTTGCTATCAGCTCATTCATTGTGCTGCATCTCCAGCCCTCTGATTGATTGTCACCTTTTCATTTCAAGGAAAGCGCGCAGCCACAACTACAACTAGCCCTTTTACAGGAAGCCTGTATCTAATTTTTTGTAGTGGTGGTTTCTTAACAATTGCTTTACATAATGAGGTTGCTTTCCCCATGCAAAGCCTTCTTTAGCCGCCTTTTATGACATGCTTGGAAGGTGGTCCTAATCTTATCAATCTGGGCACCACTCAAGAGAGTACATAACATCAATCAATCAATTGAATCTCCTTTTAGAATATTGTGTTATCAGTGTCAAACTTGTACCCTATTAGACATGTGAGACGGATTGCCTCCATGCAGGCCACCTTGTCTGGTTCACTGCTGTATATTGGATATTAGCATTAACCTCCAAATAAATATAGAGGACATTCAGCTATTCACCACCCAGCTGACATGCCTGGTATGATGTCCAGTTCCTTCCCCATGGTTATTTGCTATATATAAATATGTTATCGTCATCATCATTGTTGGTGATCATGGACCTTCTTCTGCGTTTGTTCTAAATCTCTCGCTACCAAGCCATGAACAGGGCTTTGCAAGTAGCAGGGTGTAGTTCAGAGAATGGAATTAGTGGTGTTGCTAGTTTACAGTTTGACTGCAATAACTAAACCAGTTATCACAAGCCAGTATGACATCTTTGTCACTGTCAAAATTAATTCCTTTCAGCTGTTTTTTAAGTTTTGGGAAAAGAAAAAATCTAGGTCATAACCCAAATCTTATCTGCTGTCACCATGGTTGGCAACATGTTTTTCGACCACCACATTTTGAGCAACTGGTCACAGCAATCAACCTTCGTTTGTTTCTGTTCGCTTGTCAGCAGACGCGGATACCAGCGGGCACACACTTTTCTAATGTTCAGTCTGTTGTGTAAAATTCTAAAAACTGTACTTTCATTCCATTTTGCTGACCTAGATATCTCTGCAATTGTCATTTTCCTATCCTGGTCAATGATTTTCTTCACTCTTGCAGCATTTTCATCGCTGCACTCTGAAGATGGTCTTCCTGATCTTGGAAGATCAGCAACATGGGAACAGCCACACTTAAACTGTCTACACCAGTTTTTCTACAGAAGCATACGAAGGACAGAATTCCTCAAACACTGGTACCATCTCCCTGTGTATTTCTGTAGGTGATTTTCCCTGCAGCATCAAGAATTTTATTACAGTTCTGGCCTCTGATTTCTCCATTGTACTGACAAACCATTAGAGTAGCAGATCCTGTCAATAAGGTGTGATGCGCCATAACGGGGAACCTGTTAAGGAGGGAAATTTATACCTCTCAAGTCCAATACAAATTGAATGAGCTACATATGTACAAATTTCAACTTTCTCCGCCTACTCCTTCATAGTCAGGGTAAAGATTTATGAAGCTCCTTGTATTTCACTTTTTTTTTTTCAGTTGCTTATATAGAATAACAGTATTGTTTAATACATAGTTATCAAATGTATGGAAGCCATAATTCAAAATTGTGTGTATTAATACAACAGGGTACAAGTGATGCCAAGAGAGCTTTAGCTGCAGCCAAGAAGATGTGAGTCCATTCAATGAGTTTTGATAACATTAAAAAACAAACAGGCTTTACAAACATAAAATACTTACTAACATCCACATATACTTTGACAGATTTAGTCAGGGAGTTAAACTGTAAAAACCATAAATAATAGCTAAGCATTCAAATGCAGAACAAATATCTTTTATATAAACAGTCAACCATAGACAAACAACCACATTAGAAAAAACATGAGGCATGTTTAATTCATATCATTGGAAATGTCAGAAACAGACTATAGACCCACAAGTAATGCTACTGAGTTAGCCTACTAGAAATTTCTAGAAGCTACCATCGCGTATTTCTCATTCGTACCCACGGGCCGCAACACACAAATGTGTTGACCATGTGTTCAGTATCGCTACAACGGAGCGCAAATTGGGATGGTATAAAACAAGTCGTGTCACAAAGAAAAGGGTTTCAGTCAGCTTTGCAGAGCCAGAGTGAGAGGTCGTTTTAGCCTAAACAAACTGCAGACGAGATGGACAGTCGGACAAGTATTTTCAAGTTCCAATATCCAGCAGCACGGCTATCCAGGAAAGGTAAAGTGTGATTTCTAGTAATTGTATTAGGAAATAACCAGCAGATTTGAGGCCAATATCGGGAGTCTGCCATAATTTATTTCAACAAAGACAGACTCGTGTCAGACGTATCTTTGGCAATGTGGTTCACCATTTCTACAAAGATAGACTCGTGTCAGACGTATCTTCAACAATGTGGTTCACCATTTCTACAAAGATAGACTCGTGTCAGATGTATCTTCGACAATGTGGTTCACCATTTCTACAAAGATAGACTCGTGTCAGATGTATCTTTGACAATGTGGTTCACCATTTCTACAAAGGTAGACTCGTGTCAGACGTATCTTCGACAATGTGGTTCACCATTTCTGCAAAGATAGACTCGTGTCAGACGTATCTTCGGCAATGTGGTTCACCATTTCTACAAAGATAGACCCATGTCAAAGCGTCACATCCAGAGAGTTTAGATGAGGAGCAAAGTCCGACTAAGGACCGAGCATTGGGTTAATTAAAACTCGAGCCAAATCAATGGTGTAATTACACAAAAGGCTTCGATTTAGTCGTATAATCCCGAGGGAACAGTTAGGTTAAGAAATCCAGAATCTAACATATAACATATTTAGTCATAGGCCCAGTGATAGGATAAGATAGCCAGTGAAATAAATACCTGGGTTTTTTGTGTGTGAGTGAATAGAAAAGTTTAATAAAGATTCATTATTATTTTTCGTCATATAAGCAGCGAGAGCTTTAGTGTTTTGTTACCTGCAGTGTTTTAGTCGTCATCATATGAGTCATTGCCATATAATAATAGCTTGTGTAGAAGAGGAGAAGTAAGGAGCTGGCAACCCAATAGTCCCTGTACAGCGCAACAGAACGGAGCAGGGTTGTGTAGACTGGTACAAGAAGAGCGAATCTTACACAGGACCGGAATTCAAAGTTAGAGTTGTGCAAAGCTGTTATAAGGAGAATAAATGGTTGGTCGTGACCAGTACAGAAAGGTGGGTGAAGGAGGACTGCTACCATATATTCAAAGTTAATCAAAATATCCAACTGCTGATACAGTCAGAATGGTTGATAATAAAACTGGGGGGCCAAGATCCAGCGACTCATAGCTGGCAACTTGCATCAGGGTCAGCGAACCATAGCCGATCAAGACACTAATTCACTAGAGATAGGTATCGCATGTTAACACTGAAAGGCTGACTGAGGCAATCTGCGGTGGGGGGAAAATTCACTCATGCGCATAACGGTCCCATACTACTCCCTGCCGAAGGACACTACCCATGCTTCATTTGTTTGCTTCGCTGAAAAAATTAAGTTCTGATACTTTTTGAACACTCCCCATATATGTATATATGGTCTGTACTTTTACTTTTATTTTTCAGGCAAGATTATATTGCAGGTGTAGATGTCAATATGGGATGCCCTAAAGAATTCTCTGTAAAGGTATAATTTTTACTTCCTTGTTAAATGTAGATCTTAATTTGTTCTGTCCTAGGGTGTGAAAGTTAGCTAGATAAAACATATTCATTCTTAATGTTCTACTTCTAGCCTTTGGTATAGTAATGTAGTACATGTTATGCTCAACATTCCTAAATATTTTCTTCTTTCTAATGACAGGGTGGCATGGGAGCAGCTCTGCTGACACAGCCAGAGAAAGTGAAACAGGTAAGACTTTGACTTCTGCATGGGCAGATCAACTAGTGATCCAAAAATATCGGTCAGGGTGTAACAAATTAGTTCCCAGAGCGCGAAATATTTTAGTCTTCTACATCTACCTTATATTGCATGTGGTAACGAAGATGCAAGAGTGAATGAGCTGGCAGCAGTGAATGAGCTGGCAGTTGTGAATGAGCTGGCAGCAGTGAATGAGCTGGCAGCAGTGAATGAGCTGGCAGTTGTGGATGAGCTGGCAGCAGCCAGCGGTCATAAGTGGCTGCTTGCATCATGGTCAGTGACCCATAATTGATCAAGACCCTATTCCACCTCCAAGTCACAGCCCTGGAAACTGATTGCAGCCTGGCTAAGATATTAGGAATAAAAAAGGGAAGGTTAACCAGGTTCTAAAAGTGCCATGCCGAAATTGGATGGGTCATGTCGAAAGGTGCAGATATCGCCGCCTCGCTGCGAATTAGAACAGAACGCCACATTCTTTTTTGGTGGATCGCAGAAGAAGAAAATGTTGCATAGAAATGGGTGTATTACAAGTATAGGAAGTCAACTCATCTTGTGGGGGGGGGTTACTTTACCATATGTTGATAACATTTAGCTAGTTATATTAATTTTATTCTTTGGCGTTCATTCTCAAACTACAGCTACCAAGAGCTGAAAAGGCTTTGCAAGTAGCAGAATGTTATTTGGAGAATAAATGTGTGTCGTACTTTACAGCTTGACGAGTCTACATCTGTCCTTCATTAACTCCATCCACTTCGCTGAGTCTACACACATCCTTCATACAATGAACACCATCCACTTCACTGAGTCTACACACATCCTTCATAAACTCCATCCACTTCTCTGAGTCTATACCCATCCTTCATAAACTCCATCCACTTCGCTGAGTCTACACACATCCTTCATCAACTTCACTGAGTCTACACACATCCTTCATAAACTCCATCCACTTCGCTGAGTCTACACACATCCTTCGTCAACTTCACTGAGTCTACACACATCCTTCATAAACTCCACCCACTTCGCTGAGTCTACACACATCCTTCATCAACTTCACTGAGTCTACACACATCCTTCATAAACTCCATCCACTTCGCTGAGTCTACACACATCCTTCATAAACTCCATCCACTTCGCTGAGTCTACACACATCCTTCATAAACTCCATCCACTTTGCTGAGTCTACACACATCCTTCATAAACTCCATCCACTTCGCTGAGTCTACACACATCCTTCATAAACTTCACTGAGTCTACACACATCCTTCATAAACTCCATCCACTTCGCTGAGTCTACACACATCTTTCATAAACTCCACCCACTTCGCTGAGTCTACACATATCCTTCACAAACTCCATCCACTTTGCTGAGTCTACACATCCTTCATAAACTCCATCCACTTTGCTGAGTCTACACACATCCTTCACAAACTTCACCCACTTCGCTGAGTCTACACACATCCTTCATAAACTCCATCCACTTTGCTGAGTCTACACACATCCTTCATAAACTCCATCCACTTCGCTGAGTCTACACATATCCTTCACAAACTCCATCCACTTCGCTGAGTCTACACACATCCTTCATAAACTCCACCCACTTTACTAAGACTACACACATTTTCATTAACTTCACTGAGTCTACATGTACATCCACCCTTCATACATTGTCACTTCTGCTGTGGTTTATGATTTTCATTTATGATTCTTTGCTAAGATGTTTTAAATCTGCTTACTAGTTTTCTATTTTTATGTTATGCATCCATTGCTTATTTAGTAATTTTATTTAGCTTTTTAAGAATATTGCTTTTATTTATTCCAATTGTATTTCTTGTTTTCAGATTTTATCAACCTTAGTAAATGAACTTCAAGTTCCTGTGACCTGCAAAATTAGAGTTTTACCTAAGGTAAGCCCCATGATTACAATTTGTGGTTATGTTCATTTTTGTTGTTATTCAATTTTGTTTTGTAGCTGGTAGATCTTCGTGATTTTCATGTCTTTAAAAAGTAGCAAGTGTAAACAAAACAGTTGCTGATGTTCAAAGTTTTGTGTTATGAGTTTTCTCTGCTAGCAGGTTGTAGTGGGTCTTCTCATGTCCCAGTATGTAATGATGCAGGTCGGCCTGGACCTCCCTGGCTGTAATCAAATGATAGGCTGGGAAACCGAACATACTGGCTACACAAAAAACGATGCCTATTACCAGTTGAACAGGAGAGAGCAGGTCGTGGTCTTCAGACTTCGCACTGGCCACAATAGACTGCGGTACCACCTATTCAACAAATTGAAGATAGGTGGCACTGACGAATGCCCGTGTGGTACCGGGAAAATGACCGCTGAGCATTTGCTGCAAAACTGCCCGACATACGAGGATCAGAGAGAGCAGATGTGGCCATCACCAGTGGCAACACTAGACAAGCTTTATGGCAGTGTCGACAGCCTCAGGATGACCGCTGCTTTTTTTTCGAAAAAATAATGGTTGCTGTCTGACTGGGTACGATGAAGAAGAAGAAGAAATGCTAGGCTGGCGGCAGCGTGGGCTAGTTGTTAAATGAAGGTGCTGGATTCGCTCCCAAATCATCGGCCATTACCCCGGGAAAGCATGGTTTGGTGGTTTATTTAGAGCAGCACAGATGGCTCCTAACAGGCTGTGGGCCTACTTTGCTCTAGTGTTTAAGTCTTTTAAGATGGACTCGCGCATCAGTTAACCACCCTCCATAGTGGAATAATAAGCTGCTTGAGCCTAGTCCGCTAAACAGGAAATCCTCCTCCTGGCTACATCCAGCGTACACCAGAAATTGGATCTGCACAGGTGCTTATGCCCCTGTAAAAGTACAGGTCAACTAAAACAGCATATGTATGTGTGTGTATAATTGAATGCCTGTATCTGTGTGTACATTTATCAGTTCATTTCAGTTCATCCCGTAACCCATCAGGTCGTTGGGGCACACACGAAGACACGAAAATCCCACGTCAGCTCTCTCTGTCTGTCGCCGCCTGACGTATCTCACCGTGACGAAGACCACTCAGCGATGTTGTACATCGCTGAGTACATTTATATAGACAAGTAAATGCAATTAATGAAAAAATTTCAGTTTTACATCAGTATGAATCTTTTTAAAGCTAACAGTCTGGTTTGATAGTATATCTCAGTTTGGGTCAGATTCTTTTGACTGGCTGGTAATTTGTTTTTTTTGCGTTCGCCTTATTTCTCTATTCCCCAAGGCGGGTGCGCGTTACACTGTGGTTTTTATTTTGCGCCTATCAGCCCAGTGCATCCGACTTCAGCATGCATTTTTATTAAAGGGTCTGCTTCATCCTGCATTTTCTAAGGGTTTGCTTCCCCGGGGTAACGGCCGGTACTGTGATGGGGAACGAACCCAGCACCTTCTGGTTGTGAGCCGTACCACTTAACCACTAGGCCACGCCGTCCCCACTGGCTGGTCATATATGTTGACCTCTGTATTGGAGACTTTACTTATTTTTCCTAACAATGTTGCAACTGAACACATTTATTCTACCAAAATATTTAATTATTTAAATTTTCTTTGGTTTTTTTTCTGTAGTTATTCTTCTCAAAACACAACACATTTACATGTTCAGAAATGTATTATTTCTGGAATTGTTATTTTACAGCTTGAAGATACTATAAACTTTGCAAAGCTGATTGAATCAACGGGGGTCTCCGCAATAGCAGTACATGGAAGAACTAAAGAGGAGAGATCGAGAGACCCAAATCGAGATGACTACATTAAAGCCGTGGCAGAGGCAGTTAATATTCCTGTAATTGCAAAGTTGGTATTCTTTCAGATCTGCATTTTTTTTTTTCTAAAACCTGTGGCCAGTTCATTTGAAGAGAATAACAAGTTCACTGGACCATACCGTTTGTGTTACAATAGACATCTAGGGAAGGTTGTGCATAGTGCTGGCAACTTTATTATGTAATACAGTGCTACAGATACCACTTCTTTGTTGTTTATCCTGGAAGGGGCATTTTGTTAGTTGTGTTGTAGTACACAATGAGGCTACAATATCTTTGTCTTTAAACCCAACACAGCCGATTTGAGCACAGCACATATTTAGGAGCTCATTTGCCTTCCATTCTTCTTAGTTCCTTGGTCAGTGACTGACAAAGTTGTGCATCCTGAAAAGGACGTTAAATGGCCAGTTGCAGCAGCTTTCCTCACATTCCGAGCATGCTGATGAAGGTGGACCTCCAGGCGGTTGTGCTATACTTGGCTTCATCTGCGTGGCGCTCACATCGATCCACATCTCGTCAGCCAGGCTCCCTTGAAAACAACATGTTTCTAAGGAACTTCCATTGAAGACAGATTGTGGTCTTATTGACCCTGGCGGGACGTCCTGGTCAGTATTTTGTTCCTGACTAGACTCACGTCTCAGTTCCCAGTCTAGTTGTCTTGAGTCGACCTCTCTTTCGCCTCCTTTTTGGGGTCTATACCAAGGCAGTTCTAGTGATGGTGTCTGGTTCTTAGGACATGACCTATCAAATTCCAAGAAGGTGTTCATATCTTCTTGATTGCTCCAGGCAAACATTTCTCAGTTGGTCATAGTGTTGAGCTTGAAAATTTTATGAATCTCTCTTAGGCAGGTTGGGTTAAAAAAAATTGCAATTTGCCTTTCTTCTTTGATCTATATTCTGCTGATCAGGCTGTGCACATGTAGACTGTTTCTAGTGACGCTACTTGTTGGTGGAATAGTATCTTGTACAGCTCTGATTCACTGAAGTAAGCAGTCAGCTATGATTCGCTGAATGTCGTTATCTCGCTCACTGCATATTCGGCTCCACAGAAACCACACTAATACAAGAGCCTTGACACCAAACCCAATTCACCCACTCTAAAGAAATCAACAAACTACCTTATTTCGCCTGGACACTGCATACTACTAGAACATCTGTACCGACTGAAGATCTCACACACCGTTGAATGCCCATGTGGAACAGGAGGCCAGAGCCCCGAACACATTCTACAGGAATGCCCAATCTATAGGGAAATGAGATACCAGACCTGGCCAAATGGTGCAGAGCTGAGACAAAAGCTGGTTAACAGCCGCTCCGACCTGGTGAAGACTACAGACTTCATCATGGCGACTGGCCTGCAGATATAGCAGACCAAATGATTCTGAACACAAAAAAGACAAGAGCTTTGTCCCACTCGTCAGAATCTGTGCTTGACCCATGGTCCAATTGAATAGGAGATAAAAATGATGATAGTGATAACTTTATTACAAAATTCTTGAAAGTATAAGAAATAAATTTCATGGAAAATGGCTCATAGAACTGACTTCATTGCACCTGGGCATCCCCATGTGTGTTATGTCCCTTTCATTGCCAAAAGTGCCAACAATAGAACACAAACTCCCCTTTGTCAGGTACCCATTTACGACTGGGTTGATTGAGAGAAGTGGCAATACCATTTAAATAATCTTCAACATGTCTGGTCACAGATAACTGAGCTGAACGTAATTTTGGCATGGTACATTTGGTAAATTCTGTAGAAGTACAGGTCGACTAAGAATATTTGGTTTGTAAGTCAAGCTTAAAACCCTTTGACCACACACTTCTCTACAAAAGAAATAAGACTAGCTTACATGTGCCTGATTGGGCTGTAACACTGATTCAGTCACAGCAACCATCGGCACATAAATCATTATGGCTATTATTAGATCAGCATTTGGGGCTGAAGATACAGCAGGGAAAAAGCTGACAACAGGTAGTAAACAACAGCTGACTAAGACCATATTCTGTGGCAGCCCTGGACACAGACTGCACTAATGTAATATAGCTAATAGAATAGGGAGCGAAGAGGAATGGCAGCCTGATCCCAAAATTGTTGCGCTGAAGCCGGATATGTTGGTCTGAAAGGTACAGATATCGCAGCCTCGCTACACACCTGCCAAAAAACTTATAACAGCCATATAGGTTGGCGAATGTAAGAGCGACATTTTGAAAAGGACAACTTCCTTATTAGGCCGAAAACAATAGTACGATTTTTAAATCTTTATTTCTCTATTAATATTTTTATTCTAGTGGAACCCTTGCGTACACATTATTTCTACAGATCACAGTATGTAAACTATATTTTTTTAAATAACAAATAGTAAGTAGCATATTCTTTGTAGAACGTCGCTCTAACAACCGCCAACTTATTTAGCTGTTATAAGTATTTTGGCAGGTGTGAAGTACAATAGGTTGTCATTACTTTCCATATGTGGAGAAGCGATTGTATCAAGAAAAAAAACCTTTGTATGTCAAACTATATGGATGTTATAAGTTTTTTGGCAGGTGTGAAGTACAATAGGTTGTCATTACTTTCCATATGTGGAGAAGCGATTGTATCAAGAAAAAAAACCTTTGTATGTCAAACTATATGGCTGTTATAAGTTTTTTGGCAGGTGTGAAGTACAATAGGTTGTCATTACTTTCCATATGTGGAGAAGCAATTGTATCAAGAAAAAAAACCTTTGTATGTCAAACTATATGGCTGTTATAAGTTTTTTGGCAGGTGTGAAGTACAATAGGTTGTCATTACTTTCCATATGTGGAGAAGCGATTGTACCAACAAAAAAAACCTTTGTATGCCAAACTATATGGCTGTTATAAGTTTTTTGGCAGGTGTGAAGTACAATAGGTTGTCATTACTTTCCATATGTGGAGAAGCGATTGTATCAAGAAAAAAAACCTGTGTCTGCCAAACTTGGCACAGCGGGATTTGTACCCTGTGCACTGAGATTGTGAAGCCGAGCAAGTTTCAGCTCTATGCCTCACTGCCTCCAGTTTGATTAGTTAAAGATAAAAAGCAAAGATTCCAATATACCAGACATTTGTTACTTCTTTCATACAATGTTACTTCTTTCATACATTGTTACTTCTTCCATGACAGTGGAGGCTCAAAGAATATCACAGATTTGATGGGAGTTGACAATTTTAAGACAGCCACGGGAGCCAGTTCAGTGATGTTAGCTCGTACTGCCATGTGGAACTGCTCTGTGTTTCGGAAACAGGGTACTTTACCTGTAGAGGATGTCCTGAAAAGTTACCTGAAATATGTGAGTTTGTTGTTATTGTTGTGTTAGATGATGGTAGAATGGCAAGTAGCCAGAAGCTTAAGCTCTAGAAAAGCAGAGGACATACCAGTTAGGACCATTACTTCTTCTTCGGTCAACTGATGCTGTGCTTTTAGTCCGGTGAGGTTTAACCTTTAGCACACCGCCTTTTTTTAATTGCGAAAATTTGACCTAATTGATTTCTGAATTTCTCGCTATGGTAGTCGACTTTCAAAATTAGTAACTTTTCTGTTTGTTTGTCAATAAATATGATTTTCTTGTGTGTAGAGACACAATTGAATAACAAACATGTGGGTTTTTGTTAGTTTCTGATATACTTCTTCTTCTTCTGCGTACACAGTCAGACAGTAACCATTATTTTTTCGAAAAAAGCGGCGGTCATCCTGAGGCTCTCGCCACTGCCATAGAGCTTGTCTTGCAGTTCCACTGGTAATGGCCACATCTGCTCTCTCTGATCCTCGTATGTCGGGCAGTTCTGCAGCAGATGTTCAGTGGTCATTTTACCAGTACCGCACGGGCATTCGTCGGTACACCCTATCTTCAATTTGTTGAATAGGTGGTACCTCAGTCTGTTGTGGCCAGTGCGAAGTCTGAAGACAACTACCTGCTCTCTTCGGTTCAACTGGTAATAGGCATCGTTTTTGGTGTAACCAGTATGTTCGGTTTCCCATTTGGTCATGTATCTGGCTTTGATAAGCCGTTTTGACTCTTCGTACGTCATACTAGTATCTGTTTGTGGTAGTCTTGCACCTTCTTTTGCCAGTTTCTGATATACAAAAAGATGAAGTTGAAAATTTATGAAAATCTCGTGGGAAAAATTTGGACTCGACCACTAGGCCTAGTCGCTCCGATAGAAACCCATGGAAACCACTAACAATGCATCGATACTGTGTTTACAATATCGACACAACTGTTAGTTTCCAATTCAAACGTAGTTCTTTCATTAAACAAACAAAATGAACAGATCTACTCTATAAAGATCTTTGCCAACAACCTACTTCACCTTTCGCAAAAAGTCGGCTTGCTCCAAACGGCGTATACAAAATTAAAACTATTCAAAAGCCACTTGTAATCTAACATACGATACTTTAACCGGCAAAATATCGTGTATATATGGGGGGCGTATTCAGCAGTAAAAAATGGCTGTCTAAAAATTTTTTTTCACACACTGTTTTTGTAGGCCGATTTGGTCCGCTAGGGTGTTACAAGGGCGCGCTAAAAGTTAAGAAACGAAGACTGCGTTTTAGGTCTTCGCTGGCGCCTACAGCTTTTCGAGCATGGTCACTCCCCCAGGCCAGACTGCCTCTCTTTGGTTCGTCTAAGTAGGGCAATCCCTCATGGTATGTTCTGTGTTTGTTTGCTCCACAATCACACTTGGTGAGCACCTCTCTCTCATGTAGCATGTCCTTTGTAGAACGTCGCTTCCATCACAGTCTGTCTGAAAGAAACTCGTTCCCTTGCCAAAACTCCAGCTTCCGCCAGTGTCATACTCAGGCACTCCTGGATATCTTGGTGCCATCGTCTTCTTGGTCTACCCCTTCCTCTTTTGCCTGGCACCATACCTTCCATCACCGTCCTCTCAAGACCGTTGTGTCTCTTGATGTGACCAAAGTATTTGCATTTTCTAGCCAAAATGGAATTGATAAAACCTTGGTGAGCACCATTACCAGAATATCCAAACATGGAGAGAAAAGGATCAGTGATAAATAGTTTTATTAACTCATTCCAGTCCCGTCTAGTTTAATTTGTCTTTTATATCCAAGGCAACTGCTGCAACTCAGAATGTCAAACAGTTTTATTCAAAATAAAATAAATATTAAACAGTTTTGTTTTTTTTTCGTTCGCCTTTTATCTGCATTCCCCAAGGGGGGTGCGTTGCACTTCGGTTTTTATTTTGCGCATGTCAGCCCAGTGCATCTGATTTCGGCATGCAATTTATGTAAGGGTCTGCTTCCTCCTGCATTTTCTAAGGGTTTGCTTCCCCGGGGTAACGGCCAGTGCTGTGATGGGGATTGAACCCAGCACCTTTGGATTGTGAGCCGTGTCACTTAACCACTAGCCCACGCCGTCCCCATATTAAACAGTATGATCTAATCATCATAGGCCACAAGATTAACTTATCAATGACATGAAGTATTCATAATAATTGTTGTTTAATGCACACAATGAGCAAGTTTACTCTTTTGTGTGCTGAAGGGTGTTAAGTGACGAGTTGTAGTAGCTTTCATCAATCCTGAGCATGCAGGTGAAGGTGGGCCGCAGTTCTCCAGGTGGTTTTGCTATGCTTGACTTCATCCTTGGATCACTCACTACTTTGGGATAATGTCAATTCACATCTCATCAGTCAGACTGCCTGGAAAACAGCCTTTTTCCAGGAAACGTTACATGGAAGAGACATAGTGGTCTTGGCCAGTACATTGATTCTGATGTGACGTCCTGGTCAGTATGTTGTGCCTGACCGGACTAGCGTCTCAGTTCTCCATATTCATAATAAAAATTGTATATAAGTATAAAGTGTTAAATGACACTAAAGTGATGAAAAATGGAAAGAACATTTTTCTTTCATTCTTGCCACGACATGTATTTCACCGGTATATCCGTCAATTCCTATACACATACCTTTCATATTATGTGTCCCTGTTAAAGTCTGAATTCAGCGTGTGTCAAATATCCACAAGTAATCCAGATGCGTGATCATTGGACTGATCAAATAATAAATAATTTCTACAGTCTTGAAGCCAAACTTGCGCAGAAATAAATGATCCTTTGTCACATCTCAGATGTTATTTTCGCTGCTCGTGTGACTCTTAGCCCTTGTCAATTAGTGTCTTTCAGTCAAAGATAAGTGTCATAAATCCATTAGTTTTGTATTTATAAACTTACCATTAGTGCTGTATTTATAAACTTACCATTAGTGATGTATTTATAAACTTACCATTAGGGATGTATTTATAAACTTACCATTAGTGATGTATTTATAAACTTACCATTAGTGATGTATTTATAAACTTACCATTAGTGATGTATTTATAAACTTACCATTAGTGATGTATTTATAAACTTACCATTAGTGATGTATTTATAAACTTACCATTAGTGCTGTATTTATAAACTTACCATTAGTGATGTATTTATAAACTTACCATTAGTGATGTATTTATAAACTTACCATTAGTGCTGTATTTATAAATTTACCATTAGTGATGTATTTATAAACTTACCATTAGTGATGTATTTATAAACTTACCATTAGTGATGTATTTATAAACTTACCATTAGTGATGTATTTATAAACTTACCATTAGTGATGTATTTGTAAACTTACCATTAGGGATGTATTTATAAACTTACCATTAGTGATGTATTTATAAACTTACCATTAGTGCTGTATTTATAAACTTACCATTAGTGATGTATTTATAAACTTACCATTAGTGCTGTATTTATAAATTTACCATTAGTGATGTATTTATAAACTTACCATAAGTGATGTATTTATAAACTTACCATTAGTGATGTATTTATAAACTTACCATTAGGGATGTATTTATAAACTTACCATTAGTGATGTATTTATAAACTTACCATTAGTGATGTATTAATAGACTTACTATTAGTGCTGTATTTATAAACTTACAATTAGTGATGTATTTATAAACTTACCATTAGTGATGTATTTATAAACTTACCATTAGTGCTGTATTTATATACTTACCATTAGTGATGTATTTATAAACTTACCATTAGTGATGTATTTATAAACTTACCATTAGTGATGTATTTATAAACTTACCAGGCTCTCCACAAGTAAGTCTACCTTGCCGAGGTTGGAGAGCTTGCATGTCCCAATGATCCGAGGACCAATGTCGGCAGGAGTTTTAGTCCTGGCAGGGTCAACCAAGCTGGACAGGTCCTTAAAGTGGGGCCAGACAAAAGGGCTGAGGAGCAGGTAAAGCCCAATAGCTGCAGAACCCACCAGCGAGTGGTACATGCTCTGGGCTGCACCAATTCATTCCCACTTCATGGGTGAAATGGATTTTTGTCTCCTTCTTTACTTATTGTCCTCTATCATTTATCCCCATGGATGACGAAGAGATGCAAACCAGCGGACATTGCACCTCTCCCCTTTTGTGACGATCTTCCAGGTGGCGGTGAATGCCACACATACCATCGCTACAGACACATACCATCGCTACAGATGGGCTGGCAAAACTGACAGAAGAAGGATTAGATATCCGACCCAGATGAATATGATATGTCCCTGGCAGGGCATGACGATCCTGACACACTCGACTCCTTCCCTTCGGGAATACTCGAAAGACGTGTCCATAACCCCCCCTTCTCAATCATAATACCTCAAAGACAACAGACTTTATATGAGAACGGGCGTCGCCTCGATTACCAAGGCCCGAGCTGCTCTTCCACACCTGGGGAGAGCAGTGACAAGTATGCTACCAGGGCCCCAAGTAATATACACTCACTACACATCTTCCAGCTCAACATATCAGGAATTAGAACTAAAAAGCTAGAACTGACTAAGCTCTTAATGGATCTTGACATCCACATGGCACTCACCTAAGAAACAATACTGCCAAAGGACACCCGCTTCAACATGACAGTCTTTACAGTATACCAATGTAAGTGCATAAAAGACCAGGAATTAGTGACACTTTTCCGGAATGACACCCAGGCAGAGGTTTCTGCTCTTGAAACCAATGACGAAATTGACCTACGAGAAGTGATAGTCTAGATAAGGGAAAGACCGCTGAAAATACTTAACATATACAACCCACCAAGAGCACACCTCACACTGCAGATTCACCATACTACTGATCTGAAAAGATTGATCATTGCTGGTGACATGAATGGTCACTACCCCCTGTGGGGCTATACAAATAGGAATACAACAGGAGCAGCCATAGAGGAACTCACTAACATTACCACACTCATCCTGTTGCAAAATACCAATACCCCACCAAAAGGGTGACCTCACCCCTGTAACAGCCGATATGCACCCGTTAGCATCAATTAGAGTCCTCAATGACATCGGAAGTGACCACAAACCAATACTCCTTGAGAACACCAACGCCAGGGAGAAAGTAAGAAACCAAATGCTGCAGAAGACAGATATGTCTTAAGTATATATATATACTTCCTGTAAATGAAGCTAAGCATGTTACAATCACCTAAAGGTTCCGAGTCCACCTAGATGTGCACGGTCTTGATGTGAGGAAAGCCGCTGCAACTTGCCACCCAATTCCTTTTCAGGGTGCACAGAAGAGTAAATTTACTCATTGTGGGCATTCTTCTTCTTCTTCTTCGTACGCTGTCAGACGTCAACCTTTATTTTTTCGAAAAAAGCAGCGGTCATCCTGAGGCATTGTGGGCATTCAACAGCAACATAAACTTGTCGTTATTGTTGTATTCTATCCTTGTTTCAGGCATTCCAGTATGACAACAATGAAATGAACACCAAGTACTGTGTCCTGCAGATGTTGCATGACAGAATGACTGAAGTCCCGCAAGCTGATGGATGCTTGGCAGCCAAGTCCTTGCATGACTTTGCGTAGGTTTGCATTTCATGTTTTACGATGTGTTGCCTGGGGAGTAAAGATTGGTTGTACTACAACCTACCAAGCATGTCATAAAAGGTGACTAAGGAAGTTGGGGCATGGATCTGGCTCCCCATCATCATCATGTAGCATGTCCTTTGTAGAACGTCGATCCCATCACAGTCTGTCTGAAAGAAACTCGTTCTCTTGCCAAAACTCTAGCCTCCGCCACAGTCATACTCAGGAATTCCTGGATATCTTGGTGCCATCGTCTTCTTATTCTACTCCTTCCTCTTTTACCTGGCACCATACCTTCCATCACTGTTCTCTCAAGACCGGTGTGTCTCTTGATGTGACCAAAGTATTTGCATTTTCTAGCCAAAATGGAATTGATAAACCAGTTCTCATCTATGCTCAACTCTTGCCAAATGTCTACATTTGTTTTTTTTCACTGTCCAGGGTATTTTGAGGATCTTTCTGTAACATTTTGACTCGAAGGATTCGATTCTTTGTCTAGACGTTTTGGTAATCGTCCATGATTCACAGCCATAAGCTGCCACAGGAAAATCACAGGCTCTCAAGACTTTTACTTTTATCATTTTGTTGGTGCTCTGCCATAATTTCTTCAGTCTCTGCATTGCCATAGCTAGTCTTCTTCTGATTTCTTTTGAGCAGTTGCCATTTTTTGTCAATTCTGGAGCCCAGATATTCAAAATATGTGACCTGATCTATATCCTCACCACCCACTGTAAATTTATGCTGACATTGTGTTTTCAGGCTCCCCATACTGTTGAAACAATAGGCCACAAGAAAAAAGGAGAAAAGAGAATGAGATCTATCGTTGTGTGTTGTGCTTTTTCCATGACCACAAGAGGCCGTATGGGCATCTCTCCTGGGCCGTGTTCTAGTTCATTAAAGTCGTGTTTATTTCCGTCACACCAAAGCCGACGCTGTCTGCAGCTAGGACGAAGGGCGCCAATCTCATGAAGTTCAGCCGAGTGAACTAGACCATGAAAATCATCATCATAATTTACTCTTTTTGTCTTGTCAGACAATAATAATTGTGCTATAAGCACAAAGCCCGGGCAGAAATATAGAGACCATTTGTTGCCATGCAACTTTCAGAGTTATCAGAAAACAAGTTGCACAGCCACATCTGACAAAACCCGTCAAGATACGCCAGTATCTTATCTGCAAGGCTTCAGATGGTTTGAAATCAGAGTTTTTCTTCTCCTAGATGAGCTGACTTCCTAGGCTTTCGAGCCCCATCTGTCCGAAACTTCTGGTTTTAAGGCGCCAGTGACAGTCACCTTCCGCCCCTTCTATTATTCAAAACAGTTCTGCCTTGTGAATGCCAGGAGTTGGACTTTATTGTCAGAGGCTATATGAGACGCACACCATGGGAGCATTTAGTTGGTGTTGAGAGTTCATCCTCAACCCCACTCCTGGCTAAAACAACATTTAGAACCTTGAAAATAGAATAATGAAAATACGACACAGATTTAAGCGTAGTCATATTAGTGCTAATTCATATAGCCGATGTCCAACCAGGATAATCGGAAGGAAAAAAACAGAAAAAACAAACGAATTAACCAGTCCTAATGGAAAACAATGACACATTTCCGGGAACACAAGTGTAAGTTGTCGACTAGTGTGAATTCAGGTAAATCTATGGTCTAGTGGCATCTATAATGAACTAAAACACCTGAGCAATATATATATATATATATAAATATACACACACACACGCACATATACAGTTTGACTAATTAATTTTCTTGAACCATTTTTGAATAGTGAGATCTGGTCCATGAAGTCTGAATATGATGAGCTTCTCCGACAGCGCCGTGTGACAGAGAAGGAACTGATGACAAAAAATGGAGGTGATTGTAATGGTGTGAAAAGGAGAAAGATGGACAATGGAGACGTTCTTATTGAGCTGCCTGTCAGATTTGATAAGTAAGTGCTTGCTTGTTTTTATAATTGATTAGTGTTTCAGATGTTAAACTGAGTGCTTTTATTTCTCAGTCGCCTAAATTTTGTAATTTTTTTTGGTGCTGAAATAGCAGAGAGGAGGACCATCGTTGCAGTCAGCTGACATCTTGTCCCTCAATATTTATGTTCTTTATAATTGTGGAATTAGTACTGCATGTTTTGCATGAGATTGCCAGCTCCATGCACAGCCTGATTAGTCCACAATTACAACATGATGCATAGTAGGGTGAAATGGACTTTTTCTTTAATCCACAGTAATGGACCACTGGATTCACATTGGGAGGAAGATTCTAGCAAAGAAAGATATTGGACAGCTAAACTTCATGGAGACAAAGAGCCGGTTAATAAATAGTATTTTTAGAACACCTCTCTGCTACCAGTGTCAGACATGGACTCTCACCGAGACACAAGAAAGAAAAACTATATGCGAAATAAGGTGGTTGAGAAAAGCTGTTGGTGTCACAAGGGTAGACAGAGTACGAAACGAACTAATCAAACAGAAGGTGGGTGCAACACCAGACATGAATTTCATAGAAAGGCAGAGTGAAGAGATTCGGACACCTGACAAGACCAACTGCTCGGATCTACAACACCAGGCAAGAAGGTCGCAGAGCAAGAGGGAGACCAAGAAAAAGATGGTATAAGTGAGATACTTTTTATGCTGTTTTAGAAGCCTCTGCGCAGTCTGTATACAGTCAGTTTCTTCATCTCAACTTTATCTAAAAATAACTATATGCGTGCAATCTATTTTATTTAAATAGATAAACAGACCTTGCCTCCACTAATTCCTGTGGCAATGATTGTCAATCATTCACCACTCTCTTTCCTAATATCTAATTTAGTCTTTTCTTTAATTAATTTGTAGCTGTGTCCTCTTGTTCTTGTAGGCGGATGATCTTTGAAAAACATATTGTGGTCTAATTTATTATTCTTTCCGTTGATCATCTTATAAACCTGAATTACATCATCTCAAATTCTTCTCTTTTCTAGCCGCTGTAGGCTGCTTCTTCTGAGTCTTTTCTGATTACTATCAATTTTGTTGCTCTTATTTGTACCCTCTTTCCAGCATGTGTATATCCACTCGAACACAGTACTCTAATCTAGGCCTAACTAATACTTTATACAGTTTGTTTTTTTTTGCGTTCACCTTATTTCTCTATTCCCCAAGGTGGTGTGCGTTGCACTGTAGTTTTTATTTTGCGCCTATCGGCCCAGTGCATCCGACTTCAGCACACATTTTATGTAAGGGTCTGCTTCCTCCTGCATTTTCTAAGGGTTTGCTTCCCCGGGGTAACGGCCGGTGCTGTGATGGGGATCGAACGCAGCACCTTCGGGTCGTGAGCTGTGCCACTTAACCACTAGGCCACGCCGTCCCCTTTATACAGTTTGACTATCCGTGGAATGACAACAGCATTGGCGGCGCATCTGGCACACTAAGAAAAACTACTTCTCTCCATGTCTATAAACATAATTGAATAGACGATAGTTTAGTTTAGTCGAAGAATGAACATCATTGCACACGGTTTAACCCATAAGTACTCGGTTCTTCTCCATATTTGTGGAGAATCTCAGCACAATGCACGAACTCCGTAGCACCGGCGAGGATCCCGTAATAGATTGGGTAGATTTCTTTTTAAATTTTGAATTTTGTCTGGACAGCTGCGGCTAAGCCTAATCATTCGATTTCTACCTGCCAAGGGATTTTTAGCGTGCACAACACTGCACATGGGCATCTGATCGCTGCTACCCAGATATCCGGGGAAATACCAGAAAGTCCACGTGAAAAATCCTGGTCTCCGCCATGATTTGAACCCGCGACCTCCAGCACCCAAGGCTGACGTCTTATCTTAAGACCACTCAGTCCCCAGGGTAGACGATGAGGATGATGAACTCCATGGATTGATAAATTATTTGTAAAAATAACAAGTCTTAAAAAAAGGAAAAATGTACACGATAGCTGTTGGGATAACAGGATAACCAACACCATCGTCATGGAGCACAAAGAAACAGAAGAACATTAACCATATTTCTTTGTGCTTGTTTTATTTCAGACGTCTCTATCCACAAACTATGACCCCAAAACAAATTCTTAACAACTGGAGCATACGGTCTCACCTTGGAAAGCCAGTTTATACAACTGTAAGTTCATGATTTTCTTCATTCAAAAAAGCAAGAATATGTGCAAAACACGTAATCTATTGGTTTTACGCATGTTTGCATTTAGCCATTTAACAAATAAATTTTCCCATTCACCTTATTTCTCTATTCCCCCAAGGCGGTGTGTTGCACTGTTTTTATTTTGCGACTGTCAGCCCAGTGGATTTGATTTTGGCATGCATTTTATGAAAGGGTCTGCTTCCTCCTGCATTTTCTAAAGGGTTGCTTCCCCGGGGTAACGGCCGGTGCTGTGATTAGGGAGCGAACCCAGCACCTTCGGATTGTGAGCCGTCTTACTAGCCCATGCCGTCTCCTAATGTGTTTTCCTTTAAATCTGGAGATGATGTGGCCTAGGACAATGTTTCTCAACCTTTTTTATAACCATGGCCCCCTTCCGACCGTGTTTCTTTTCTGTGGTACCAGTTGTTGTTCTTGAATGCCCACAATGAGTAGGATTACTCTTTTGTGCACCCTAAGTTAAGTGGAGGGTTGTTGTAGCTTTCCCCACATCCCGAGTGTGCTGATGAAGGTGGACTGGGGTCCTTCAGGCGGTTGTGCTATGCTTGACTTCATCTGCGTGTCACTCACTATTACGGATATCATGTCGATCCCTCAACTTGTTATCCAGGCTGCCATGAAAACAGCCCGTTTCCATGGAGGACTGCAGGGAAGTCCAGGTGAGGGTCTTGGCCAGTATATTTTGCCTGACCCATGATCAGTATATTTTGCCTGACCCATGATCAACATGTCTGATCAGTATGTTTTGCCTGACCCATGATCAACATGTCTGATCAGTATATTTTGCCTGACCCATGATCAACATGTCTGATCAGTATGTTTTGCCTGACCCATGATCAACATGTCTGATCAGTATGTTTTGCCTGACCCATGATCAACATGTCTGATCAGTATGTTTTGCCTGACCCATGATCAACATGTCTGATCAGTATATTTTGCCTGACCCATGATCAACATGTCTGATCAGTATGTTTTGCCTGACCCATGATCAACATGTCTGATCAGTATGTTTTGCCTGACCAGATGTTAGTCTTCCTCCCCTCCTTTTCTTAAGGTACTAGAAAGGAAAACGAGTGAATTCCAGGGCCCCTTACTGGGAAGGAAGGAATAGGACCACTGCACCTCCATGCAATCCGTAAAAGGTGTCTAAAGAGAGTTATGCATGGTGCTAGAGACCTCATCGTGTAAAACAAATTGCAATAGAAACCACCAGTGCAAAATCACGCAAGGGACTTTGGTGCAGGGTGCAGTCTTTCTAAAGGAAGTCGATTATAGTGGTGGCACTATACTCCGACTGGGACAAGTAAAAGAAGAATCATCATCAAGTGCCATCATGGGATCACTACTAGTATACCACTTTCCTTCAGAATCCTCTTTTACTCCAGTTGGAGCATGGGATCATATTGATATAGCACTTTTCCTTCAGGATCATCTTTTACTCCAGTTGGAGCATGGGATCACTATTGGTATACCACTTTCCTTCAGGATCCTCTTTTACTTAAGAAAACAGCCTGTTTTCAGGAAGGGCTACAGGGGAAGTCAAGGTGATGGTCTTGTCCAGTATGTTTTGCCTGAACCTGACTAACATGTCTTTGTTCAGTATATTTTGCCTGACCGGACGTTAGTCTTCCTTCCGTGGTACCAGTAATGCAGTAGCTATTTAAACGTTTTGTTTGTAAATGGAATATGTTTTTATAATTTATACAAAATACAATTACATAAAAATGTGCACTTTAAGTATTTATCTATCAATATGACCCTTGTGTCTGATGACCAGAAAAATGCTGTTTTATATCCGATTCTATTGCTGCGAGGGATAACCAAAGATTACCTCTGTCCGTTATGTTAAGGCAATTCCCTGTGAGTCTGAGTAAATAATTCATACGACGGAAGCCTGATACTACAAAATATGAGATGGTAATGCCATGAAAAATAATTTTGCTTAATCCCAAAGATATAGAAACATTTGAGATATTGTACACTTTATCCAAAAATGGTTTTTATCTTCACTGAAAGTTACTTTGGCTGCTATATCGTTCTGCAGCTCTATGAGCACTTCCTGCAAAGAAAAACCAGCGGCAGCAGCATTCACAGTAAGGAGAAAGTGAAAGTGGTGTTTCCCCAAAGTGCGCGAAGCGATCTATTCACTGTGAATGAAGGAACACCACTTCTCTGCTCACTCTACTTCTCTTTCTATTCTTTTGCACTTCTCTGTTGACTTTTTTTCTGTTCTCTATCCCTTCTCTTTTCACTTACCTCCAGTGGCCCCTTAATCTCGTGCCTTAATGTGTGATCCTGCCCTCTCTGTGTGTCCTCTTGTTTGGATTTAGATTTCTTTAGCTGGTAGCAGGTTGTGTATTGTATCAAGACTCCTTTGTGCCCAATCTCTCCACCCTTATGATCTGACATTCTTTCATTTGGAATCTCATCATCATGTAGCATGTCCTTCGTAGAACGTCGCTCCCATCACAGTCTGTCTGAAAGAAACTCGTTCCCTTGCCAAAACACCAGCCTCCGCCACAGTCATACTCAGGCATTCCTGGATATCTTGGTGCCATCGTCTTCTTGGTCTACCCCTTCCTCTTTTACCTGGCACCATACCTTCCATCACCGTTCTCTCAAGACCGTTGTCTCTTGATGTGACCAAAGTACTTGCATTTTCTAGCCAAAATGGAATTGATAAACCATTTGGAATCTATGTTGTTTATTCAGGTATGTCTTTTGAAACAAATTATATCGTCATCATGCTGCCGGGGCTTGTTTCTTATTCATAACTTCCTCTGCATTCCACTGAAGGATGTTTAGCAGCTGTACCGTATTGATGATTTGGTCAGTAATATTTACCCCTAGTTTCGATCTCCTCTCTTCCCTCGGCAGCTGGATGGCCACCAGTATCCCTGGGTCAGGCCTGGCAGTCCTCGTTCTGAATGAGGCTGATAAGGGAGAACATGCAGCGTAGTAATGCCGTCATATGCACCGACAGATCAGTGCGGCTTAACAGGACATCTACTTGGGGCTTCTCGGCTAGAGTGAGAGGACAGGTCGTTGTCGAATGCAGTAGGGCATACATGTCAACAACCTCCAGTTTAAGAATGAAGATGGAAGCAGTGACCCCCAGCACTGAGATTGGCATCTGAGACTTCTTTAACAAGGACAGCCATCGTGACAGACGTGCAAGCCGTACTTGAGAAGGGATGGCTTAGGTACGAGTGAATAGCAGCTGTTGAGGCCTCAAACCTCTAGGGGTTGACATAGAGATCTACTCTCCTGGCCATGCTGATGTTCAAGGCAACGAAAGAACTGACATCTTGGCTTCACTAGCTCCCATCATGGGCATGTTAGTGATGGTTAGCAATTGTATTTTGAAATCAATCAATGACTGCCTGTTAGATGAGGGCACTGCAATAGATGAAGCGGCAATCCACGGGCTGCAAAGTTTTGACATTAAACAAGGTTCAAGCAGAGTAGAGCGCATGAGAGGACAGAGCAAGAGAGTATACAACCAGCGAGCTACAGGGACCATCAACATCCGCACCCTACGCTATTTGCTGAGAGAGACTGAGCACCTTTGCGTATGCCCAAAGTGCAGTGACGTCGATTCTTAGAAATCAGGACATGGTTATTGCCCATTGGCTAATAGTGTTTTCAGCAGAACATGGTTATTGCCCATTAGCTCATAGTGTTCTCAGCAGAATATAGTTATTGCCCATTAGCTCATAGTGTTCTCAGCAGAATATAGTTATTGCCTATTAGCTCATAATGTTCTCAGAGGGACCTGGCTATTGCCCATTAGCCCATAGTGTTCTCAGCAGAACATAGTTATTGCCCATTAGCTCATAGTGTTCTCAGCAGAACATAGTTATTGCCCATTAGCTCATAGTGTCCTCAGCAGGATATAGTTATTGCCCATTAGCTCATAATGTTCTCAGCAGAACATAGTTATTGCCCATTAGCTCATAGTGTTCTCAGCAGGACATAGTTATTGCCCATTAGCTCATAATGTTCTCAGCGGGACATAGTTATTGCCCATTAGCCCATAGTGTTCTCAGCAGAACATGGTTATTGTTTTCACTCTGAAAATGTTTTAGTCGGAGCTTTGAATAAATATGTTTTTCAGACTGAGAGACCAGGCGACAGATATTATACCAGTGCAGTATCTTTGGAAGGGAAGCTCTACACAAACCCATTTTGGTATTTACATATTTGTTTTATGTTGTTTAATTAATTGTTACCAATCCATTGACCAGTTTCAAACATCTATGAAACATGTCTGATAATGTTAAGATTGTGCCTTTTAACTTTCTTATTCTTCAGCATTTGTCATGGCATTATATTTGTCGAGGCTGTGATATCTGCGCCTTTCAGCTCAATACACCCGGTTTTAGCATATTATTTTTTGGAACGGGTTTGCCTTCTCTCATTCACTGCTGCATCTTTGGGACACATTTTTTTCTTAAATGTCTGCCCATGTGAAATAAAACTTAACAACTGCACATGTGCGAATCATCTGCCATCTTGTAGGTTACGCCAAAGCTTAAAATTCTGCAAACTAAATGAAAGAACATAGTGCATGTCCCAGAAATCTGTTTGGCATAAATTGACATTTTGGTGGCTGTTGAATGATACTGTGAAGGATTAATTAAAGTGTACGTGTCTGTGTTTTTTTAATAAAACTTTACAGACTTCCCGTTGTTTGACAACTTTTCAGCATGTGAGAATTCTAATATGAATTGTATTTGTTTGACAGGGAGAAATCAAAGCAGTTGGCTGAACAGAGTGCTGCAGTTACATGCTTAGTGGCAAATGGACAGAATGACGGACGAGTGAAAGATCCATCGAATGAAACAGAGGAATTGCGAAGAAAATGGAGAAATATTATCAGCTCTGCTGAAAATGGAGACCAGAACTCTTTATGTGTTACCTGTAATAGCTCTCATGTTGTAGATACTTCACACAACATGGTCCCACTATAGACAAGTGATTAGTAGTAACAGGTGAATGTATATTAGAATGAACTGCTGTTTAATTTTATTGTAAATTTCTAGTATATGGGTCTCGGACATGTGGGCTGAGTCAAGACCATCATGTCACATCCTAGTCAGCAGAACAGAAAATGGTGAGTAGAGGATTCCTCTGCAAACCAGGAAATGATGATTAAGATGAGAAGACAGATGAACTAGCAAAAGCCGGAAGTTGCAGCACACAAGACTGTCATCCACATAGCTATAAAGAAGCAAAGACACTCACCAAACTACCCATGAGAACAGAATGGAGAGACTAGCACAAAGAATACAAGCCAGAAAATGACAGCATAGACAGACAAAGATCTTCAGACTCAGAACGGGACATTGCAGACTCAAGGCCCATCTTCATATAAATGTACCTTAAAGACACCGCTACATGCGATTGTGAAGTACCCAGGTAGATGCCAGAACATATCAAGACACCGCCACATGCGATTGTAAAGTACCCAGGTAGATGCCAGAACATATCAAGACACCGCCACATGCGATTGTGAAGTACCCAGGTAGATGCCAGAACATATCAAGACACCGCCACATGGATTGTAAAGTACCCAGGTAGATGCCAGAACATATCAAGATACCGCCACATGCGATTGTGAAGTACCCAGGTAGATGCCAGAACATATCAAGACACCGCCACATGCGATTGTGAAGTACCCAGGTAGATGCCAGAACATATCAAGACACCGCCACATGCGATTGTGAAGTACCCAGGTAGATGCCAGAACATATCAAGACACCGCCACATGCGATTGTGAAGTACCCAGGTAGATGCCAGAACATATCCTGCAGGACTGCCCCATTTATGTAGACTAAAGTGAGGCAGTCTTCCCCGGGCAAGCGACCGTGCTTGGAAAGCTATGTGGGACCGGCGAAGACCAGAAATGCAATCTCCTCCTTTGTGAACCTCACAGGCCTACAAGCATAGCATCAGTTGATCGAAGATGATTAAGTAGAGGATCCCTCAGCAAAACAGGAAATGATGATTAAGTAGAAGATTCCTCAGCAAAACAGAAAATAATGAGTATAAGGAAAGAAGATCCAACAACATTCCTTGGATACAGAATTAGAAAGTAGGGCAAGAAAAAGGTCAAAGTCAAAGAAAACCAATTAGGAGAAGCTACAAATAAGGACCTTAAAGCTATGACAAAATAAGTATATATTCTCAAAAAAGATGAGTGACTTTTAATGCTTTAGGGAATTTGTGGAAATCTAAAAAAATGAGGTCCGCCACAAAAATACAGATCTTCATTGACAAATTTGTCTTATTGTATGTCTCTGTGACGTGCGGAACAAAGAAAATTACAACTTAAAAAGGTTCAAGCTTTCACCAATGGGATGCTTGCACCGAATTAAGGGTTTAAAATGAAACGATAAAGTCACATATAGAATTGTGGGGAAAGAACCAGATAGATGCCAGGGGAACTAGATGTAAAGAGAAGGCGATGGATAGAACACACATTACAGAAACCAGCAGATAGCATTACAAGGCAGTCGCTGTTCTGGAATCATCAAGGCAAGAGAAATAGGGGCAGACCTAAACACGCATCGGGAAGGGAAGTTGAGACATACCTACAAATGACAGGGATAGATTTGAGTGGGGGGGGGACTGATAATAATAGTACATGATGACTTGGCTAGTATTTTTTGAGGGTCAATGCTCCTCAGGAAGTTGAAGGATTTTGTTTGATTCACAATTTCTTCCTGCTCAATTGCTTTCTACCTATTGGTTTTTTACCATTCCAGTTATTGAGCAGTTTGTGACTAATTTAGAATTACATGCTCAAAATAATTCTTTCGTGCGTTCAAGCAGCTGCTTGAATATATGCAAATAAAGTAGTGGCAGGTTACCTGTATCTCTTTAGAGATTATCCATGATTTGTACTGATATGACCACATGTGCTTTCCCTTTCCCCCATATGTTTGGCACTTTTGCAGCAGATATCCAGTTTGTTGAACAGACATTGTAAATGCTGTCTAGACCTATTGTGGCTTGAGTTTAATAGATATTTCAGTCTATTGTGAATTGAGTTTAATAGATATTTTGATCTATTGTGGCTTGAGTTTAATAGATGATATTTTAGTCTATTGGGACTTGAGTTTTAGTAGATGATATTTCAGTCTATTGGGACTTGAGTTTTAGTAGATGATATTTCAGTCTATTGTGGCTTAAGTTTAACAGGTGATATTTCAGGTTGTGATAAATCTGAATATTACCACTTGTTCAACTGTTAATATTCTTTTCAGCATTCGTCCTCAAGAGGATGTTCTGACATGGCATAGTAAACAGTGAGGTTGTCAATTTCAGCCCAACATCCGGTTTTAGCTTACTTTTTTTTTTTTTTTTTTTTTTTGGGGTACCAAATTTGCCTTCCCACTACGATCCCTATTCGCTTAGTCAGATTAAACTAGCCTGTTTCCAGGGCCACCTATTAGAGGTGAAACAGGGTTTTGGCCAACTATGAGTCACTGTCTGTTATCAGCTCATTCACTGTACTGCATCTTCGACCCCGGGCTAGTAGTATGATTCATTATTTGGCGGCATAGACGCCCTTCATCTCTTTCTTGTATCTACTTCTCGTGAACATATCATTTTCTTCATAAGTTATATTTGCATTGGGTGGAAGTAACTTACCACTTCCTTTGACAATACATTGTAATGTTGCAATGTGATGGATCCATTGTTGTGAAGTTGTGATATACATTGCAGCAAAATAATTCATAGCCAGAATTGGGTGTACGGTAGCATAATAATTGAACCTAGCTAAAATTGTGGTATCCATAAAAATCACCCCTCAACAAAGAACCAATCATGCTGGAGGCGGAATCGATGAAAGAGGTAGATTCCTTTACCTATATGGGAAGATAATGACCACCGACAAAACACAATGTCAGCATAAATTTACAGTGGGTGGTGAGGAAATAGATCAGGTCACACATTTTGAATATCTGGGCTCCACAATTGCCAAAAATGGCGACAGCTCGAAAGAAAACTATCCATGGCAATTCAGAGACTGAACATCCTGAAGAAATTATGGCAGAGCACCAACAAAATGGTAAAAGTCTTGAGAGCCTATGTTTTTACAGTGGTAGCTTATGGCTGTGAATCATGGACGATTACCAAAACTTCCAGACAAAAAAATTGAATCCTTCAAGTCAAAATGTTACAGAAAGATCCTCAGAATACCCTGGACAGAGAAAAAGACAAATGTAGACATTCGGCAAGAGTTGAGCATAGAGGAGAACTGGTTTATCAATTCCATTTTGTCTAGAAAATGCAAATACTTTGGTCACACCAAGAGACAACGGTCTTGAGAGAACAGTGATGGAAGGTATGGTTCCAGGCAAGAGGAAGTGGTAGACCAAGAAGACGATGGCATCAAGATATCCAGGAATGCCTGGGTATGACTCTGGCGGAGGCTGGAGTTTTGGCAAGGGAACGAGTTTCTTTCAGACAGACTGTGGTGGGAGTGACGTTCTATAAAAGATATGCTACATGATGATATGGGGAGCACAGTTGACACATCAGGAGGTACAGATGCAAAGACCAAAATTTTAAAGGCAAGAATGGCATTCATGACACTAAACAACACATGGTGATCCAGATTCACAACAAATTTAGAATATTCAACGCAAGTATCAAGTCAATGCTGTTGTATGGAGTGGAAACATGGAGAATGACCAACGAGATACAACAGACTCCAGTCCTTCACTAACAGATACCTACGAAGTGTAATGGACATAACAGTGGCACCACATGGTAAGGAATGAAGACCTGTGGGAAGGGGGTCGACAACAGCCACCGGAACAACAAATTAAGAGAATAAAATAGGACTGGATAAGTCATATGCTGAGGAAGGCACCATACAACAAAGCCAAGCAGGATCTTGCATAAATTCCTCAAGGGAACTATGATTAAATGTTTCACCTGGAGAGAGAGATAGAGAGGGGCAAAAAACAATCCAGGACTGTGTATGTTGGCAAGATGTGGTCAATGGATCTAAACTAGCAAGAATTTTGTTCTTGTCTTTGCTGATTCTGAGATGTCAATGCACCGAGTGAGATGATGGGCTTTGATTGATACGGTAACATGATGAATAAATCTAACATGAATTTTGTTCTTGTTTCTGTTTTTTTTTTTTATCTTTGCTGATTCTGAGATGTGGTCAATGCACCTAGTGGAACGATGGGCTTTGATTGATATAAACCTAACATGATGAATAAGTCTACCTAACGAGAATTTGTTCTTGTTGATTCATGTATTCTCATCGTCACAGTGTAGTTCTTTATCAGACACAGTTGTACAGGATGAACTGCTGATAGTCTTCATTGTATGGGAAGTCTTTGACCTTTGTGAGATGGCATGCCTTCTCTGACTCTGGCAGGTATCTTCTTCGTTCGTTCTCAATCTCCCACTACCAAACCCTGAAAGGGCTTAAGCAGCAGAATGTAGTCCAGAGAACAGAATGCGTTGTGTCGTAGTTTACAGCTTGACTACGATATTTGCACCTTTCGGTCCAACACATCTGACTTCAGCAAGCATTTTTTAGTACCGGGTTAGCATTCCCTCTTCGATCCCTTCTCCTTAGCCAGTCTGCCCTGCTGCAGCTTGTTATCCAGGATCACCGCGTGTAGGTGTAGAAGGGTCTTGGCAGCTATGGTTCGCTGACCCTGACGCTAGCAGTCAGCTATGGGTCACTGACCACTGCAGCTCATGCGCTGCTCATCATCTTGATCCCGGCAGGTATCTAAATTACAGCTACAGTGGCTGGAGCATGGCACAACTGTGAAACATACTCACTCAGTTCATTCTGGCTGAAATGGTTTATGGATGCAGCACTGAATGGGCTGGCAGCAGCCAGCCACATACAGCTGACTGCTTTCATTTGGGGCATAACTGACCAAGACGCTATTACACGTTCGGGTTGCGGCCCTGTAAACAGACTGCAACCACACTGCCTGGTTAAAAGTTTAGGGATGAAGAGTTAGAGTAAAGCTGGTCCCAAATATATTGTGCAGAATTTGGATGTGGCCGGCCAAAATGCAGATATTGCAGCCAAGCTGTAAACTATGACAACATTCGGGACGAACGCCGAAGAAGAAATGACAAGTACTGATGTACAATGTATTCTAAAACACAGAAGACCACCAACTCAAATTTTTTTTGTACAGTTTTCCTACCAAATAAAATACATTAAAAACACATAAAAACTAAAACTGGGTTTGTAAATGTGAAATAAAGACATTGGTTTATATCAAATCATTGACATTTATTCCTCATGAAAATGAAGCACACAAATGTAATGTACAGCAGAAACCAATGGCCACTAATCTGGTGATGTGGAAGAGATATATTTGTTGTGTGTTTGTACAGAATGATGCCTGCCCATTTTTCTATCCACAATAGACAAGAAGGGGAACATAATCACAGTCAACTGGGGAAAGGAATATGTTTCAGATAATAAATGGTACAAGGTCTGAACTGTTTCATTATTTCCTTGCTAAACATGTCTGGTATGACTTTTCTGCTATTCATTTGTACAAGTAGTTGAGTTATACGAGACAGTTTTTGTGCAATCTGTTTTATCTAGCTAGCATGTTTAGGACTACAAGGAAGATTCATGATACAGTACTCGAAGAGGCACACAGACAACTCACTGCAAGGATTGGAACAAGGCATTCATAGTTTTTTGGGGGCATGTTATGAGAAGAGTCTGCTTGGAGCAAGGTGAGACAGATAGGAAGGCCGAGAGAAAAGATGTTGGATAGTCTTCTCTGGCACCGGTGACACATCAACAGAGTTGGTAAACGACATGCGTGATAGAAGCGGATGGAGGTCTATGAATGGCAGGGCAACTGATGATGATGATCATCATCTTCTGACATCAGATGATTTAGTCTTGATGTAACTTGCGCAGTATTTGGATTATAGTGAGGAAGAAACTGTGCTTGTCATCAACCTCACACTCTGGTCCCAAGTTACCTTAAGCCAGTGGCAAGATGACTGGATGTATTTCTGAGGCCTAGCACAGTGACCTTTCTTAACACTTCATCCTTGGTGGCATTATTTGCTATAAGATAACCTTGGCATTTTAGGGATATAGAAGATACATACTGTACTAAACTGTTTAGCAGAGCAGTTAGCACAGGTTTCATAGTACCGTAATAGGACCCAGGTTCAAAACCTGTCTTCAGGCTATCTGGTTACCCAACTCTTAGCATGTTCAATGGAAACTATCCTAGGGCTAGACTCTTTGAGCCTTTCCGCTGCTAAAGTACACAACTGACAGAGCACATATCTAAAAGAAATAGTATCCAGGTTCATAGCCTGGTCTTCAAACTATCCGTGTTACCCAACTCTATGGTTCAATGGAAATGATCCAATTAGGGATATTTTGATGAAGAGAGAGATACAACGTGAATTAATTAGACTAGACTAAATGGACATTTACGATGCTTGAAAAGTACTGAAACTGGGTTGCTAGTAAGGGTCAAATGTGAAAGCTTCTTGACAACTAAACAATAGCCTTATGATCAGTGTGTATGAAAGCAATGGTCAAGATGGGTTGGATAGATACCAAAATGATACTGTGCTGTAGTTGACTTGCAAAGTAAAAGAATATTGAGAAGGCTCATGGAAACAAAGGTGAAACACGAATCTGATAGATGAAGAGAGAGGGGGGCGAGACCTCAATGGAAGTACATTGTCAGAGGCCTCTTAATATATGGAGAGTAATCATTTCAGTGCGGAAGTCGGGGGGGGGGGAGCTGTGAGATATTACAACTACAAACCTGAGGTGAAATATCTTTACACATTTTCTTCATCTTAAGGTCCCTTGGGAAAACATTTCCACTTATTTAGTTTCCCTATATCTGTCTGTGTCTACCACACACTCAGCTTCTGTGTTCACCATCAGATGATCAAACCAATAACTCCAACAAAGGCAGCAGTCAGATTCAAGTTGCCGTAAGGCATTTGGACCAGCCGAGGTACAGTTTAGCACTCTTCCTGCTGACAGGTCTCCTAGTATCGAGCACCACCTGGCTAAATCATGTCTGTATCTGCCTTCATGATGACACTTTTCACCATTGTGCAGTGCCATGAGCCTTCTAACTGCACTGTTAGTTGCTTCTTACGACATGCTATCAGTGCAACCAGTTCATCTTTTGTTCTCATTAAAAAGTCAAACTGGAGTCAATGATAGAAATTCTCAACCACCGTTCTTACATGTAAAAATTAAGTATTAAAGAAACAAACCAGTCTATGCAATTATGATATGTGATTACAATTTTTCGGTGAGCAAATCCATGAATTGGAAAATGTATACTTGACAAACTCATTCATACAAACATCCTTGATATAACTTTCTTAACCCTTTGAACCTTGGCCACCAAGCCTGTAAGCAAAATTATCTCAAATTGACTGACCCCTGTAGATGTAGGTCTGAATATATTATATATATATACATACATACATACATACAGGAGACTAACCTGTATCAAATATACTTGATAAATTACATAGGACATCTCATCCCCCAAGATTGTAACTTTGATCATAATCAGATTCACACTTCAAGTGATCATTAAATCCACACAGATTCTTCCATTTTTGGCCTTTTGGAACGACCATTTGCCTGATTTCCAACACACCTTTTGATCATGAAAACAATGTTTAAATTTCAAAATATAAATGTATGGGCTCAGTCAGTTGATAGCAACTCTCCGCAAGACATGTGCACTTCCTGATATCATTATTTTACACACATTTCCATGTCCGGCCCGCCTTTTAAGGTGAGACCAAAATAGAATGTATTATTTACACTATTAAAAATATCATCACGACGTTTATTCCAGTGCTAGAGTACAAAGGGTTGATTTATAGGACCCAATTTTGCTTGCTCCAGTAGTCACTACACACTGTACAAAGTTTGAATTTCACCTCCGTTTAAAAAAAGAGGTTTTGAGCAAACATCCTCTTAGAATAATTGCTCAATTTTTGCTTGCACCTGCAGTCACCACACTCTGTACAGTTTTAATTCATCTCCCGATTTAAAAAAAAATAGTTTTGAACCACATCCTCTTAATCAGAAGACTGACATCTAAAACCACCTTGCGATCCACTCCTCTGAATAAAATATTTACACATGGACTGAAATTTTGAAATCTCTGGTTCAAAGGGTTAATGGTGTCTTCATATTCTGTGAAATTAAAAAAATTACAAACAGGCAACAAACAAACAAAATATTCTGAATCATTTTGCACATGGGCCACCAACTAAATCAGTCAATATAAGAAACATGTACAACATAAAAAGTGGCATTCAAGGCTGAGAACAATATAACTGCAATCAAAATTGTTTGATCAAAACTCAATGCGCTTATATTTGAAATTTTAATTTCTTTAATCTCTCATGTCTCTAATTTGTCTGTCCACATGACCCCAAAAGCTATTCAGACAGTATGATAGCTACCAGCACTTCCTCCCAAGGTGAGCAGGTCAAAGGGTAGAAGTCAGACAAAGCATAAAACTAACCTAATTGTCTTGCAGACATGTTTGGGATTCAAAGGTTAAAGAAGGCTAGTTTTACTATTACTCATTCCCAGAAAAACAATTTGTTTGCCGCTTCATATTAATATTAGGGATCAAGATGCTGAGCAGCGAATGAGCTGCAGTGGTCAGCGACCCATAGCTGACTGCTAGCGTCAGGGCCAGCGAATCATAGCTGCCAAGACCCTTCTACACCTCCATGCGGTGATCCTGGATAACAGGCTGCAGCAGGGCAGACTGGCTAAGGAGAAGGGATCGAAGAGGAAATGCTAACCCGGTACTCAAAAAATGCTTGCTGAAGTCGGAAGTGTTGGACCGAAAGGTGCAAATATCGCAGTGAAGCTGTAAACTACGACACAACACATTCCGTTCTCTGGACTACATTCTGCTACTTAAGCCATTTCAGGGTTTGGTAGCAGGAGATTGAGAACAGAAGAAAATTAATATTATCTTGTGGGACTGAAGATGCAGCAAAGTACATGAGCTGACAGCGGCTCAGCGAACCACAGCTGAACAAGACCCTATTCCACCTCCAAGCGGCAGCCCTAAGAACATGCTGCAGTAGTGTAGTCTGGCTATAAGAATAGGGATTGCAGTGGGAAGGCAAACAAGGTACCAGTACCAAAATATGCCAGCTGAAATCAGATGTGTCAGACTGAAATGCGCAGATATTTCTTCAGATGACTCGTTTAACAAAGCCACATCCAGCGGAGGGGTCTATTACAGACTAAGGAATGAAGAAGAGAGAAACACTCAAGTATTAATAACGGGAACATACTCCAATAACTTCTGTGCAGAGACACTGAAAGCTGCAGCTGAGCTTGTAATCCAAGATAAAGATATCCACCAAGAAAACAGTATTCCTGACTGATGCAGCGTCAGTATTAGCAGCGCTAAAACGACACAAAAATGAAGCAATGTATGTTCTCCCTGGCACAGCTCTCAGCAGAACACCCAAGGTTGGTCTTACAGTGGATCCCATCCCACTGCAATATTGAAAGCAATGAAGCTGCAGACTAACTAGCAAAGAGTGGAGGAGCATCCCCACAAACAGACTTGAGCATCACATATAATGAGGCCAAGACCATAATTAAAGCCAACTTCAGGGGGAAATGGGCTGATCAACACCCCAACTTCCGAAAAGAAGACAGCTACTTTACGTTAACTATAGAAGAATCTTCATACTGAGAACTGCACATAACAGACTCAAGGGCCATCTTTACAATATAATGAGGATTGGGACAGATGACAAGTGTTCATGTAGAAACATACCATGACAGTGGAACACATCTTACAAAGCTGCATGCTCACGCAGCAAGAGAGAGAACAATACTGGCCTTATGAGACAGAAGCTTTATGGTGATAAAACAGCCTTACAAACATTGGTGTCCTTAGTAAGAGAAACCGGGACCTCCATCTAAAGATGAACGAAGAAGAAGCATCCTCGCTGTAAATGACACAACACCCTTTTTAGGACTTGTTGACTTACAGACATGCTTGGGACGGTCCAAGGAAGGCAAATACTACTCACCCAAGGACGCCAATTTGTTCCTGCTTCTTTTCTTGATTCTAGGAGACACTCCCATAAGTGATCCGCTCCCCGTCCAGTCGGCTAACCGTATATATACTCAAGAATCCCAGTCAGGTGTTGATTTTGTGTTCTTCAGATCTTTCCAAACAACACACTTTCTCCCCTCTCCACTAGTCACTCCCAAACCCATCATCCTGCACATATGCATTTTCGCAACCCTCCATCTCTTCATCAATCTATAAACTGTTCATGACTGCCCTTATCAACTCAACCCTGCCTCTCGTCCCACTACTGCATCCACTATTTTGCTGCACCAGTCGCATGCATGTCCTGGGCAGTAGATCCATGTGACACCTTGTATACCAGAGTTGTTCAATAGAGAGGCCCACTCCCTTCTTAGCATGCACTTTTCTATCTTACGGAGCATGCCCTGCTAGTCTGACAGTAACACTGCGTGTGTCACCGGTTGCGTCACCAAACAAGTCAGGACCGCTGTTACCGCCTCAATTTCCATCCCCATACTCGATGTGACAGTGGAGTGGGCAGCTGATAGCATCCTAGTTACTTCAATGTTTCTGCATATCAGCCACGGTATTCTTCAATGTTTCTGCATATCAACCGCGGTATTCTTCAATGTTTCTGCATATCAACCGCGGTATTCTTCAATGTTTCTGCATATCAACCGCGGTATTCTTCAATGTTTCTGTATATCAACCACGATATTCTTCAATGTTTCTGCATATCAACCGCGGTATTCTTCAATGTTTCTGCATATCAACCACAGTATTCTTCAATGTTTCTGCATATCAACCGCGGTATTCTTCAATGTTTCTGTATATCAACCACGATATTCTTCAATGTTTCTGCATATCAACCGCGGTATTCTTCAATGTTTCTGCATATCAACCACAGTATTCTTCAATGTTTCTGCATATCAACCGCGGTATTCTTCAATGTTTCTGCATATCAACCACGATATTCTTCAATGTTTCTGCATATCAACCGCGGTATTCTTCAATGTTTCTGCATATCAACCACAGTATTCTTCAATGTTTCTGCATATCAACCACGGTATTCTTCTATGTTTCTATTTCCTAGTACCGAAAATATAAGTTGATAGCAATCAATACTCAACATATTTTTTGTTGTCATATGATGTTCAATATAAACAATTTTGTATGTTTTGCTACACAGATATGCCAGTGACTTGAATAATCTATAGAATACACAGGAGACGAGGAGTAATCAGGGCCAGGTGAAACATACTGATCAAGAACCGTGTATGCTCCTGGAAACAGGCTGTCTCAGCAATCTGGCCAACCAGATTGGAATCGACACTGTAGTCTTCAGTGTAGTGAGCTGAAAGAGAAGCACAGCGTTGCACTACAGCCAGGTGGACGCCGGTCCATCTCAAGATATAAGAAGAGTCACTGTACCCGCTATAAAAACGGTCAAGAGTTTTAACGAATATCTGCATCAATAAAAATCCTTTTAAAATATTTTGCAGCAATGATGACAAAATCCAAAACATAAACATTGAAGATGAAAAAAACAATCAGTTACCATGGTTTTGTATCAGTAGCATTCAGGTTTAACTGCACATAAACTTCAACAAAGAAAACCATTTTCAGGGACATAGGCATACGCACCAGCCCCACAATGCACTTACTTGCATTTACATAATGTAGTCAACAATTTATGGGAGTGTGTTAATGGAGCACAAATATGGCATACTATAGTAGTTGGAAGGGAAAAACTATACATACACATGTGTACAATATTTAACATCAAAGATACATCTGAAACAAAAGTTATGAAATGGACGTGTGTGTGTATGTACGAGGCATGTTCAAATGAAACCGAACCTAACTGCACCAAGTGAACATACGTACAATGCGCATGATGATGTCACTCCTGATGTAAACAGCACATACCAACCGTCAAGTTTGCAAAATTTCATTATCCCCCCGACTCATAGTTACCTCAGCAGACCATAGCAAACATGGTGGGTGTGATACGGAATCCAGAGTTGATCAGCAAGCAGTGATTCAGTTTCTAACAGCTGAAGGATGTCGACCAGTTGACATTCATAGCAGAATACCAGGCAGTGTACGGTAACTAAAATATGGTGAACATAAGATTCGGCGACGGTCCACCCGAATTACTGCATCAATTTGGCGATGGCATCTTCTGGCGCAACAATATGCGACTGACCTGATCTCGGAAAATCTTTCGTTAACTCACGTCCTTCTTTAAACATCGTTGTCCAGTTCTTCGCTGTTGTCTTCGATGCACTTTTGTCACCATATAATGCCTGCATTCTGTGATGAATGTCAACTGGTCGACATCCTTCAGCTGTTAGAAGCCGAATCACAACTCACTGATCAACTATGGACAGATTAAGTATCACACCCGCCATATTTTCAACAGTCTGCTGAGGAAACTGATTCGGAGGATAATGAAATTTTGCAAACTTAACGGTTGGTATGTGCTGTTTACACCAAAAGTGATGTCATCATGTGCATTGTACGTATGTTCACTTGGTGCAGTTAGGTCCGGTTTCATTTGAACACACCTCATATATCGAGCAATTATGAAAATCTCAACAGCGTGACACAAATAACATGCCCGAAAATCATGGTAGTAACACACGTCAAGCAGAATAATAAACGTGGATGGACTCCCTCACTGTCACACAACACAAACAGTTTTTTTTCTATCTTTGGACAGTGACTGAAACAGTCAGTGACCACCACACCCGATGGCACCTTTCAGGGCGGCAATAAACTCTACACTTCACTCGGTATCCATACTTTGTACAATGTCCCAGCTCTGGTGCATGATTTCATTTAGGTTTCTATAGTTCTCCAACTCAAATATGTCCACTAAATTACACTGATGTACAAAGAGCCAAAAACTAATCTTAAAAAAAAATGTGGTCTATTGTTGACTTCGACTCGTATTTCCATCATCGTTTCAGAATTGGGCAACATCAAAACAGGATTTTGACAGAGTCAACAGGAACAGGGCTATTGTACCCTTCTAAGTTGCAACTAAAGAGGGCTGTGCATGGGGCTAGCACACACAATCATGTAAAACCATTGCTATTAAATCCACCACTGCAAATGCTCAGATTAAATTTTTCTGTAAAATGGACTAACTTCACTTGGAGTGAAAAGGCAAATCAATCAGACGCATGAACTTTGCTGCAACGGTCAATGTATTAACTATTGGAGCAAAATGCCACGGTCACGAGTTGTTCAAACATTTTTATTAACCCATGTACAACTTGAGGGAACGAAGAGTCATCAGGGTCAGGTGAAAAATTCTGATCGAGACCTCATTTCTCATTCGTGTTCCTTGAAAAAGGTTATGTTGCAGAAGTCTGGTCAACAAAGTGGGTATCAACACTGTAATTCCTAATGAGCACCTCATTACAATACAGCCAGGAAAATCCTAGTCTATTTCAAATATAGCTCAGGATGTAAGAAGAGCCATTGTAATTCACTAACAAAGAAAAGTTAAGATTCTGCTCAGCAAGTAGCTTCGATTAATCAACACTATTGGTGTATCCTGGAGTTCATCTAAACAGAAGGAAACAATAAGCCCAATGCATGTAAGTGTCAAGTGAGTAGGGTTGTAAATGCCAGAGACATCACCCCTAGAATTGACACCATGCTCCTGCTGAAGCAGCAAAACAAATGATATAGCACTGATTGAAAGATGTGTGATCGTCTGAGTGGAGATTATTAGTCATCTGCGTTTGATAGGAATCTCTAGAAACAATACCTCATATTTAAGGCCTTCCGTGGTAAGCAAAGAGCCAGTCATGATTTGAGGTGAGGCCCTTAATGAAGTAGACACCACCACATATCTGGGCAGCACCATTGATACTTCAGGAGACACAGAGGCAGATGTAAGGGCCAGAATTTGGAAGGCAATGATAGTATTCTTGTTACTGAATATCATGTAAGGGCCAGAATTTGGAAGGCAATGATAGTATTCTTGTTACTGAATATCATGTAAGGGATAGAATTGGGAAGGCAAGGATAGTATTCTTGTTACTGAATATCATGTAAGGGCTAGAATTGGGAAGGCAAGGATAGTATTCTTGTTACTAAATATCATGTAAGGGCTAGAATTTGGAAGGCAATGATAGTATTCTTGTTACTGAATATCATGTAAGGGCTAGAATTGGGAAGGCAATGATAGTATTCTTGTTACTGAATATCATGTAAGGGCTAGAATTGGGAAGGCAATGATAGTATTCTTGTTACTGAATTTCATGTAAGGGCTAGAATTTGGAAGGCAATGATAGTATTCTTGTTACTGAATATCATGTAAGGGCTAGAATTTGGAAGGCAAGGATAGTATTCTTGTTACTGAATATCATGTAACGGCTAGAATTTGGAAGGCAAGGATAGTATTCTTGTTACTGAATATCATCTGGAAATCCAGGGAAATAAAAACTAATATCAAGTTAAGATTGTTTAATTACAATGTCAAATAATTACTCCTGTACGGAGCTGAATCTTGGAGAATGACAAAGACACAATATTGAGGAAACTCGCCGTTTGTTAATAAATGTCTATGGGGGATAATGGGTAGAGGCTGGCAAGATATGGTGAGGAATGAGGACCTATGGGTAATAAGCCATCAAACAGTAGAGCAACAGTTTAAACGTATGAATTAGGGTTGGATAGGACATACGCTATGAAAATCACTGTCAAACGTGGCCAGACAGATCTTGACATAAAATCCACAGGGGAAGAGGAAGAGAGATAGATCAGGAAACACCTGCAGAAAATATTGTGAACAGAAACTTCAACCCCTATATCTTAACTGGAGATAGACAGAAAGGACAGTTCAAGATCGAACTTGCTGGAGGAGGGTTGTCAATGGCCTATGCCTGACAGGAGCGACGGGCATTGATGATGGTGAAGGTAAGTAGACCATGAGTCCGGAGACTCCTTTTTTCAGAATTCTAACAGCTAAGTGAATGTGACACACTTGCAGTATTACAGTGATGATTCACTCCAAATGAAGCATATGGACACCACTACAGCTGGCATCTTTACATGAAGCCTGTATGCTAGCATGTGCTATGGATATTCCAACAGCAATCGTCTTACATGGAGAGGTTGCTAGTTCCATGCACAACCCTTTTATAATATTCTACGAATGTCTCAATGACTGTATCCTTTTCAATATGCGTACCGCTCTGGTTCTTGCAGTGTCGTTTAAAACGAATATTGCTTTATAGATGCGAGGCCTACACAACAGGCCAATCACCTGTGTGTCTAAGCTCGATTGCAAGTTTAAACAAAGACCTCTACACCCCCAAAGGGGATAGAAGAGGAGTGATTAAGTAACATGTGAATCCTGGACTAAGAATGATTAAACAGAGAAATCACTGGCAGCAACAGAATGAGGTAACAGGAGAATACTACGTACATCTTGAACTGCTAAAAAAAAACTTACGTAAATACATTTCCGCACACCAAAAAGTAAATGTAATAATTTTTATGAATTGAATATACACAGGACCATACTGAGGTTATTATGTGCTCCTCAATGTACAAGAAATCAATACCAAAAAAAACAATGCTTACTACAATGAGAAGACAGGCAAGGTTTATTTAATGCTTACTTAGGAAATAGTCTGAAAAATGTTGGGACAACAGGAAAGATTGAAGACAAGGAAGGCAGGAGGAGATAGATAAATATTAATTGAGTTGGTATGACAACTGGATGGGATAACAGCATTGAAAGTACTGAATTGCTCAGAGCATGGAAGATTGTAGAAGGAATTGATCATCAATGTCACATGGTGATGATGGATATCTAAGCTCCTGCCTTTTGGTAGTGCCAGTAGCTTATTGATGTGAGCTGACTCATCCATATAGTTTAAATGTTCATGGTCTCCTAGTAGTTGTCATGTTGAAAGGCTTGTATCAAATTTGGGATCAAGATGATGAGCTGCAGTGGTCAGCAACCCATAGCTGATTGCTAGCATCAGGGTCAGCGATCCAAAGCTGCCAAGACCCTTCTACACCTAATCATGGTGATCCTGGATAACAGGCTGCAACAGAGCAGACTGGCTAAGGAGACGGGATCAAAGAGGGAATGCAAACCCGGTACTAAAAATATGCTTGCTGAAGTCAGATGTGTTGGACCGAAAGGTGCAATTATCCGAATCAAGCTGTAAACTACGGCACAATGCATTCCGTTCTCTGGACTACATTCTGCTACTTAAGCCCTTTCAGGGTTTGGTAGTGGAAGATTGAGAACGAACAAAGCCAAGCCAAGCCATCACCACTGAGTGTTTTGTATCATTCATTACATTATATCTACATATACTTCAGCCAAGTTTTAAACAGATATTCCTTCATCATGGTTTCATTTTCACATAATATACACAAAGGTATCTAGAACACACACACACAAAATCCAATGTATGCGATCCAAGAACAATTTACAGTACCGGTACGTCATGTTAGATAATCACTTTTTATCTGTTGTACTTTATTTACCGATATAATCATTTCTACAATTAGCACTTTAAATTCAACATCACATGTCATTTCTCGCCCATGTCTTACCAGTACCTGAAAGGAAAGCAGATAGCAACACTAATCTACAAGGCATATGTAGCTCTCCTCTTGAAAATCATTTGACGCTCTTCCAGTGTTTGAGCAGCAATTTGTTTGGTAGGTGTGTTCAGGGGTTACCACAAGTTAGTCCACAAATGGGGGAGACCGCGTTTTGTATCGCCGCAGCACGTGTCTGTCGACCATATCGAAAAACTGTCAGATCAGACCTGGTGCGATCAAGGTAGGCAGTATCAGCAATTGCATTGCAGAGAACTGAGTGTGCCAAGCTCAGTATTGCACATGGGAGAAATGTGTCCCAAGCTCTATTGCAGAACTGAAATACGATGGAACTGACAGATACAGGACTCCTTTCAAAGGCCCATATGTTGGTGAAGATGGTAAGGTCTGTCAAGGCCTTCTCAGTTGTTTAGCTTGAGTTTGGTATCAACACTTCAGACTGTTATCTGCACACTTCCCTGTATGTTTAGGAAGGGACTAGATACATTTCTGTTTCTGTCGGGGGTGGGAAGGAGAACCACGGGAACCCCAGTATTAATATCTAGAATTCCCAAGAGCTAATCATTCAAGGACAACCTACCAGGCACACCGTAGGAGGCGACCAAGAAGGGTTGGGCATGAGGCTGACTGCCCTATCCTGTAAAAACTATAAAGCATAACAAAAAGAAACGAGATCAAAATTCCAGGGAAGAAGTGGAGCTGGTCTAAGTCAATAGGTATATGTCATGTATCATGGCATCCACAATGCCGTCGTTTGACCAATTCAGCACTTTAGATGTTTTCCCAATGCTTAAAAGTTGTTCTTCCGCTGTCAGACGTCGACCTTTATTTTTTCGAAAAAAGCGGCAGTCATCCTGAGGCTATCGACACTGCCATAGAGCTTGTCTAGTGTTGCCACTGGTGATGGCCACATCTGCTCTCTCTGATCCTCGTATGTCGGGCAGTTTTGCAGCAAATGCTCAGCGGTCATTTTCCCGGTACCACACGAGCATTCGTCAGTGCCACCTATCTTCAATTTGTTGAATAGGTAGTACCTCAGTCTATTGTGGCCAGTGCGAAGTCTGAAGACCACGACCTGCTCTCTTCTGTTCAACTGGTAATAGGCATCGTTTTTTGTGTAGACAGTATGTTCTGTTTCCCATTTGGTCATGTATCTAGCTCTAATAAGCCGTTTTGACTCTTTGTATGTCACACTAGTATCTGGTTGTGGTAGTCTTGCACCTTCTTTTGCCAGTCTGTCTGCCTCCTTGTTGCCTTGGATGTTGCAGTGGGATGGAACCCACTGTACCACTACTCTTTTTGGTGCGGACTGCTGGCATAGTTGACAGAGTGCTGCTCTTAAATCATTAAGTTCAGTATTTTTCTGGCTTTTCAGTGCTGTGACTACGGCCAGGGCATCCGTAAGCAGGACTATATGGCTTTCATTACTTTTACCTGTCACCATTTCTTCCACTGCCGCCCTCAGTGCCTCTGCTCTGAAATTGCTTGTGTATTTCCCAGTTGCCAATGACAGTGTTATTTTTCTGCCATTTGGTAGGATCAGGAATGCCCCTGCCCCTCCATTCTGTGTTGTGTTTGTTACAGAACCGTCGGTGTATGCATAGGTCCAGTCCATGCTTGGGTAGTTTTTCGTTATGTACCTCAGGGTTGTATCTCTTCTTTCTTTTTCAGTCTGGCAGTTTTTGTTTCTAATACCTGGTATATTTTCTACCACCTCTGGAAATATATGCTGCCTCCAGGTAGGTTTTCGTGCAGTAGGGATGGGCTTTGGTGTTGTTAGTGCGTTCATAGGGTCTTCGTGCATCTTTGCTTTGGCTATTTCTGCAAAGTTTCTCCGCTTTAGTTTCCCATTTCCAAAATTGTTTAGTCTCTGGTGCATTGGATGGTCAGTCAGTCTTCTGAGTTTCTCTGCTTGCTGCTGGGCTCTGCAGTCTCTTCTGTCTTCTGTCGGTAATGGATTGCAGTTTTGGCTTAAAAGTTCAATGTAGACATGGAAGTATTTAATTTGAAATTTTAGGGGTCGAAGATGCAGCACTGTGAATGAGCTGACAGCAGCTGATCAAGAACCTTTCTGTCTCCAAGTGGCGGCCCAAGAAACTTACTGCACTGTTGTAGTCTGGCTACAAGAATAGGGATTGCAGAGAGAAGTTGAACTCATCCCCACAAATGCAAAATTGTGTGTCTCTTATAATTGACACCTCGTGTAAAACAAAGTGTCCCTTACACCTCTCTTTACAAGAACACCCAAATGCTTTGATGCAAGCTTTTGTGCAATGTATATAATAGTTGTCCATCACAAGTGATGAAGACCACTCTCTTTGTTCAGCCGTGTGGACAGTCGTATCTCTTGCTGTGTCCGCTGAAATGGGTGACTTGCGCAGTGATTTGGATTAAAGTGAGGAAGAAACTGCTCCTTTTGTCAACCTCACTCACAGAGCCTAAGCTACCTTTTGCCAGTGGCAAGACATTCATCGAGACGACTGGAGATAGCATAGGATGCAGATTTTGCCTCAGGGTTACCATCGAAGCCTTTCCGTAAACATGTAACCCGCAGGGTAGAAAGGTGGGATGGCATCTAACGCAGTTTGTCGTGCCTTTTCGATAACCACAAGAGGTCGTATGGACAACACTCAGCGTGTGAGTGAGTCTGGCATCTCTCCCCAGCTGTATTCAGCTCATCATAGTAGCATCTAAAATTTCCACATGCCAAATTCGTGAAGGTGAACCGGCAGAACTAACCCGTGAAATACGACACAGGTATAAGCGTAGTTCCATTCAGCCGGCTTCCAGACCAGGATAAACGGATGGAAGATATCACAAAAAAAGAACGAAATAACAAGTCCAGACGGAAAACAACACCACGTTTCCGTGAACACAAGTGTAAGTCGTCGAATAGTGTGAATTCCAGGCAAATCCGTGGTCTGTCGGCATCCATAATGATCCAAAACAGCCAGTTATGTCCCTCATACTCCTACTGGAGTGAAATAAGCACACCTTCGCAGAACGTCAGTTTCCTAATAGCTGATCTGCAAGCCTCTCGATATTTCATCATCTCTCCCACCTATCATCATCCTCAGAATCTCTTTAATTTCACATGCTCATCGTTCTTCGGTTTCCCTTGCTTGCCAGGTACCATACCCTCCAGTATTATTTTTTTCTAGCTCTTTGTGGTGTTTGACATAGCCAAAGTATTTTAGTTTCCACGACAAAATATAGTTTACTAGCAAATTTTGTTCTATATCATGCTCCTTCAACAAAAAGAGTGACAACTCAAGTTTGAAAAATAAAATAAGCGACTTTTAGATTTTTGTGGTATAAGTAGTATGGTTCTCCATATTTATATATCATGACTATGGAAAAAAGAATTCCTTACTAAAATAACTACGCATGCCCAGTACATTAAACTAAATACAAATTACAAATCAATAAATCTTGTTATGGCATTTTATTGTCTGAGAACATAAGTTCCCCTCTATTATCAAAAGTGAATAGTAACAATCCCAGTTAAAGCAGACTGATTAAGACTACCAAACATAAAAACTGCAATTTTCAGCTCAGTAAATTGCAATGTCTGATAAAGAAAGATGATAAATGTTCAAATGGTAATATGTGCAGAAAAAAAATGTGAAGATGTTTTGGGATAGAGAGAGAACAGATAACAACCACTGAAATAACAAAACAAAATTGTCAGGAATTACACAGCATTATTAAAACATGTAATCCTAATATTGTAGTGGAAAGTAGCACAAAAAAAGAATTAAAATGGAAGCAAGTGTCTGTTAATGCATTAATTAAAAACAAACAAATAAACTCTAAACAAAAAATACAACAGCAAAAAAATGTCAAGCATTGCAATACATTCAAATTTAAAGTAAAACGATTTAATCTGAAATCTAGAAGTGAGCAGACACAGAACCATTATCTTGAAAAATAAAGGTTCAGCATCCACAAATGAGGACATCTTTTGTGTAAATAAACATGCAAACTTTACTAGGAGTGACTTCATATTTTCCTCCACCCAATTATAAAACAAAATGACATCATGATCGCAAAAATAGAACTCAAGCAATTATGAAAATGAAATCATTAATTTTGCAAATAAAAAAATACAGAGCATTTATAAATGTTGTCTTTATTTCAAATCATTAAATTTAAAGATGGTATATTTAATTCACATCATCAAATAAAAATACGGATGTACCATGATCAACAATTACTTCAATTAGTTCAGAGCATCATAATACCATTATCATAATGGCTGTAGAAGAACTTGGGTCCTACTCCGAACTGACGAATACTTGTTTGTTATTTATGTATATAACAACAATGTCATGTATTATCTATGACGTGAACTATTTCCATGTTTTAATGTTTCTTCTTGTAAATATTTGTAACAAAAACCAATGAGATGTAAACACTTCACATAAACAACTGATGTTTCAATCTGGTATTTTCAGAAGCAAATCTTTGGGTTGTGATATTAATATTAAGAACTCATTTAAGGTCACAGAACTTATATCTGTGACGCTCAATATTCACAATTGAAATAAGCTCACACATGACCAAATTTACCACCACAAATGTTATAATAATTCCCTGGATTCAAGTTGAGTGCTACCTGCAGTTTGAACTGATTGTGAGATCAATCAAGAATGTCATTCTACAGATTTATCCCCTACCTGCTGTGGGGGCAGCAGTAGCAGCAGTTGTGCACTGTGCTACCTGTGCTGCCTTTTGCTTCAGCATGGTCCAGTCAAATGTGTAGTCATACTGGTAGTTGAGGGTTCTGAAGAGGATTCGGAAAAGCTGACGCAGATACATATAGTCAGGAGCCTCTTCAAAACGAAGACCACGACAGTAATTCAAATACATGGCAAATTCAGCAGGAAAACCCTTGCAGAGAACTTCTACCGGTGTTGACATTTTCTTTTCACTGATTTTCTCATATTTTTGTTTTTTGGTGTTGGCTTTCAGACCTTGCCATGGCAGACTGCCTCGATTGAAATACATAAGCACATAGCCAAGAGATTCCATGTCATCCCTTCGACTCTGTTCAATACCAAGGTGAGCATTGATACTAGCATATCGAGCAGTGCCAGTTAAATTTTTGTCTTCACGATATGGGATGTGTGTACGAGTTCTGCTGTCTCTGTACTTCTTAGCCAAACCAAAGTCAATCAAGAAGACCTTATTGCAGTGTCTTCCAATACCCATTAGGAAATTGTCTGGTTTGATGTCTCTGTGAATGAAATTCTTGTTGTGGACATACTCAATGCGTCCTATCATCTGATCGGCCAGCATTAGGACAGTTTTCATAGTAAATCTTCTGGAACAAAAGTTGAACAAGTCTTCCAGACTTGGTCCCAGAAGATCCATAACAAGAACATTGTATTCTTTCTCTTGGCCATAGTAGCGAATATGAGGAATACCTACGCCACCCTGTAGTATTTTATATAGTTTACTTTCATATAACAGTTGAGGATGTCGTGCCTTACAAGACTCTAATTTGACAGCGACTTCTTCACCATTTGTTATGTTGATCCCAAGATAAATGTCACCGAATGATCCGCTGCCTATTTTACGGACCAATCTGTACTTCAAACCAACAATAAACTCTCCAGACTGCTTCCCTGATCGTTCCTGCTGCTGCTCCATTGCTAATTAGTTTAGTTTTGAATGGTTACACCAACACACAAAACCTACAAAAGTCTCCTTTCACAGACGGAATTCGGTTGCCATCTTGGGTGTAGCAGCACAGCAATCGTATCCCATAGTTCCAGCCCAACCAGAATCCCCACAACATGAGAGAGCGCATGTCAACCGGAAGTTCTTCTCAATGGCTACAAACCTTGCGACAAAGGGGCAGAAGTTGCCATCTTGCCTTTTCACAACCAAATTTCTGACCTCGCGCTTCTATAGATTGGTTAGAGTTAGGACATATATTTACCTTTTTTTATGGCCTTTGTGGAAATTCGTTAGCGTTTGAAAATGTATTTCTTCTTCTTCTTCCTCGTTCGTTCTCAATCTCCCACTACCAATCCCTGAAAGGACTTAAGTAGCAGAATGTAGTCCAGAGAACGGAATGCGTTATGTCGTAGTTTACAACTTGGCTGCGATATTTGCACCTTTCGGTCCAACACATCCGACTTCAGCAAGCATTTGTTGAGTACCGAGTTAGCATTCCCTATTCGATCCCTTCTCCTTAGCCAGTCTGCCCTGCTGCAGCCTGTTGTCCAGGATCACCGCGTGGAGGTGTAGAAGGGTATTGGCAGATATGGTTCGCTGGCCCTGAGGCTAGCAGTCAGCATCTTGATCCTGAAAATTTATTTAACTTATAAAGATTTTTTTTCAGACCTATCATACGTTAATATTGGTTGCATAAAAACCTACAGTATGTACAATATTATGTTATATTAATTAATTTATAATTAATTATTAATTGGGGTGACCCAGTGGTCTCGAGTAATGTGTTCGACTAACGATTCAAATAACTTTGGAAACCTGGATTTTTTCACGTGGATCATCTATTAAAAATTTTGCCTGATCTCTAAGTAGTGAGATCAGACATCCGTGTTCAGTGAAGATATTTAGATTTATGCATGTCCAAGCTTGTATCTCATCTTTACATCGAGTGTATCCAGAATAAATAGATCGAAGCTGCAGAGTACTGGAGGTTGAAAGTCAATTACAAACACACACGCTGCCGAAGACGGATGTGTCGGACCGAACTGTGCAAATATCGCAGCCAGGCTGTAAACTAGCGACACAACGCATTCCGTTCTCGGGACTACATCTTGCAAAGCCTTGTTCAGGGCATGGCAGTGGGAGATTCAGAACGAACGCAAAAGAAGAAGAAGAACAAACACAAGGGACTCATTGACCGCACCAAGACAAAACAATACCTACGCTTGGAATTCTTGGAAAGCATTGCCAATTAAATATTTTGTTCATATAAAAAGCACGATTACGTTAGTGAAAACAATACTGGGGGGAAAGGGTGAAGGTCGGCGGACAAGATGCGGGCAGCTATATAAGTGGGGGAGGAACATCATTAGATGAGCTTATGTCAGTCTGTCTGGCAGAGTGTACCGTCAAGACATGAGACGGGAGGTCCATTGTAGACAACTTTCGTTGCGTTGAAGCCATTTGAATTGAATAGAATTGCCAAAGAAAATAGTGGGGGTAGGGTCAGTTAATATATTCAAGAATAGATTTGGATGCATATAGTTATTTTTTTAAATCATTTGGAATAGAAGAAACTGGTTGTATACAGACTCTGGGGTGTCTTCTAAACCTGTATAAAGAAGTTCAGTTAACTTACGCAACAGGGTTAGTTAAGTGTCCCTCTTTGTTGCTGACGAATGCCTTTTGACCGTAACGTAATCTTAGTTTTGTTTTTGTCATGGTGCGGCTACTGAGCCATTGCTTATTTTTATCGAAGTGTATCCATAAAGCAGTATAGGATCAGTCTCATTATTTTACTATGGGTGCGTTCCAACCGTTAACACTGTAACCTGACATAATGGGGATGATCAGTCCATACCCGACTATTGATATAACTTTCTTCTTCTTCTTCATCGATGAACTGATGCTAAGCTTCTAGTCCGGTGAGGTTCACTAAGGAGACTATGCGTTGCTGGTCTTTGGCTGTCTCCCACATCTTTTCGAGAATGGTTGCTTCCCCAGTCCAGACTGCCTCTTTTGTCTGCATAAGTAGGTCATTCTTGCAAGAGTACTCTGCAGCTTCGATCTATTTATTCTGGATACACTCGATGTAAAGATGAGATACAAGCTTGGACATGCGTAAATCTAAATATCTTCAGGCCATTTGTGTCGTTAGACGTCGTGGAAAGGCGTGGCGTCTTTTGTTTCATATCTTTTGGCAGGTGAAAATCTGCTTGTGACTTGCCAGGTCAATCTCAGTATCTGTTACCAACCGTTAGGTTGGAAGACCATTGAATATACGATCACCTATTTTTGGAACTAGGGTTGGTACAAGCGTAAATTAGAGGAAGGTAGACCCACAGCCTGTCAAACGCCATATATGCGGCTCAGCTAACCACATAACCAAGACCTGATGTTATAGCCACACAGTCCCTTTTTTGCGACATATTCTCTGATGGGTGAGAATCTCTAGAATAAATTTGTAACTTCAATTTTGTCCGAGCAGCGTCCCTTAAGCATGCTCTTTTCAATTTCCAACTGCCAAGAGATTTTTAACGTGCGCGCCACTGAACACGGGTGTCTCATCTCACTAGTCAGAGATCAGAGAACATTTTTACCGGATGACCCACGTGAAAAAGTGAAAAAATCCCGGTCTCCACCATGATTTGAGCACGTGACCTCCAGCACCTGAGGCGAACACCTTACCTCGAGACCATTGGTCCTTCCCCCCCCCCCCCCCCCCCTCTTCCTGTTCAAGACCATACTGGAGTTTAGAGTAGAAGGCAGTGGTTCAAGAAGCAGACAACGTTTTAAGTGGGTGGATAACATCAGGAGATGGACTGGACGAGAGTACACCGGAAATCCATTGCACCTGACCTTCGACGAAGAGATGGGACATGAACTAAACTTCTTTTTATTCTCCTTCTTATTCTCTATATCTAGAGTTGGCCCGCGTCTAGCTATGGACATTGATAGTCTAAACTACAGATGGCCATGGTCTAGCGCAACAAACAAACGCTAATCGAAATAGAACGCGTTCAACATTAGGAAACGTTACGAACCATCCCAATCATCATAATGACGTCATTCTGTCCTTGGGCTGGTTTGCAAGCTCAGGGTTATGATTTCCATTTCTCTCACGCGATTGTCGTTTGATTTCCTCTCTGTCTTTCTTCTTTCTTCTTTTAGCTTTACCTGTTTTGCCTTTCAGCGGCAAGTTATAAAGAGGTCTATAGAACGATCTCTACTGTGTGCCTAATGCACAGTGGCTTTCGCCACCTCAGATATTTCCATAATCCACTCATTTCGTGGTCGGAATTTGGCAACATTCTAGGCAACAAGTAGGCGGGCAGACTCGCAAGAGAGGGAGGAATGCTGCAACAGAGTGATACAGAAATTACATACAATGAGACAAAAGCATTCATTGGGGCAACGTACAGTGAAAAATGGAAAAAAGACCACCCTGGCGACATAGAAAACGATGCCTACCATCAACTCTCCAGGCGAGACCAGGTGATAATTCTCCGGCAACGCCTAGGTCACAACAGACTTAGATGCCATCTGTACAACAAGTTCAAGATTGGCACTACAGACCTTTGTACCTGCGGCACAGCCCCCATGAAGGCAGAACATATTTTGCAGTCCTGTCCACCGTATATCGACAAAAGAAGTGACATTGGCAACAGCCAGTGTCCTTCCACAAGAAGCTGTACGGAAGCGTACAGAGTCTTGAGTCGACTGTTGTCTTCGTTAGAGTCATTGAAGTTGTAGTCTGAAGATGAACAAGGAAGAAGAAGAAGAAACAGCATTGCTTGTTTGTGAGTGCTGTGTGGTGGTAGCCTTATGACGTGGTCAAATCGTTTTAGTTGATATCTTTTGTTGTAATCCAATACTGGTTTTGTTTTCCCCAATCTCCTGATGTCTTTTGATGTACTTCAATACTGGTTTTGTTTTCCCCAATCTCCTGATGTCTTTTGATGTACTTCAATACTGGTTTTGTTTTCCCCAATCTCCTGATGTCTTTTGATGTACTTCAATACTGGTTTTGTTTCCCCCAATCTCCTGATGTCATCATTTCTGATCATGATTCTCCCTGTTAACCCAATATTCGTCGTAGGCATTACATTGCTGTTGTTACGATTTGTCGTTTTTCAATAAATGATGTTAGTGTCCAGTGTTGACATTGGTAGTTTAGTGTCGGGACGGAAATCGTGTTGACTTGGTTTGACTTCGTTTGTTCTCAATCTCCCGCTACCAAGTCCTGAAGTGGGCTTAAGTAGAAGAACGGAGTCCAGAGAACGGAATGTGTTGTGTCGTAGTTTACAGCTTGATTGCGATTTTGCTCATTTCGGTCGACACATCCGACTTCAGCAGGTATTTTTTTTAGTATCGGGTAAGCTTTCCCTCTTTTAGGCTGGGTCTCCAACGAGCGCTTCTGATAATTGTTTGCTAATGGTTTGTTGTTGTTGTTCTTGTAGCTCATCTTCTTTTTTTTCTTCTTCATTTCCTTCTCATCCTCATCCTTTTCTGTATCATCTTTTTCTTCTCCTTTTCCTCTTCTTCTATTCCTTCATCCCCATCATCATCACCTTTTCTTTTTCTTCATGTTCTTCTCCTTTTTCATGATTACTTCTGACAAACTACCCAGTTTGTTATTGTAAGTTAATAGTTTCTTATAATCATTATCTAACCACCATGAAATAAAAAAAGAATGACTATATAGTCTCTGTGTGGTCGCTGTTGCTCATGATGGTAATTACAACGCCTCTCAGCAGCCCAGTCTTAGATTTGATGTTGTTAACGAACATCATTGATAAACTAAGATTTTGATTTTTTTTCCATCCTGTAATTCTATGTAGATGTCTCTCGCTCTCTCTCTCTCTCTCTCTCTCTTCCCTCACCACCGACCACCCCCACCCCCATACCCAATTGTTCATAACACCCATAGCTGGTCCATCTGTACATATGTGGCTACATCTTGCGGTAGAATATTTCTTTATGGGAAATTCCAAGTCTATTTATGTCTAAGTGTTACTGTGTAGTTGTCCTTTTTTACCCGCCACTTTTGACATCTTGCCAGTTGGCTCTGACAAGGCATGCTCTCCTCTGTTGTTGGAATGTACTGCATGTCATTAGATACACTAAAGACTGCAGTTAAACTTAATACGATAATGTAAACAATGTTGGTGTTGTTCTTGTAGCTCATCTTCTAGGCATGCTCTCCTCCGTTGTTGGAATGTACTGCATGTCATTAGATACACTAAAGACTGCAGTAAAACTTAATGATAGTTGTCCATCACAAGTGATGAAGACCACTCTCTTTGTTCAGCCGTGTGGACAGTCGTATCTCTTGCTGTGTCCGCTGAAATGGGTGACTTGCGCGGTGATTTGGATTAAAGTGAGGAAGAAACTGCGCCTTTTGTCAAACTCACTCACAGAGCCTAAGCTCCTTTTTGCCAGTGGCAAGACATTCATCGAGACGACTGGAGATAGCATAGGATGCAGATTTTGCCTCAGGGTTACCACCGAAGCCTTTCCGTAAACATGTAACCCGCAGGGTAGAAAGGTGGGATGGCATCTAACGCAGTTTGTCGTGCCTTTTCGATAACCACAAGAGGTCGTATGGACAACACTCAGCGTGTGAGTGGGTCTGGCATCTCTCCCCAGCTGTATTCAGCTCATCATAGTAGCATCTAAAATTCCCACACGCCAAATTCGTGAAGGTGAACCGGCAGAACTAACCCGTGAAATACGTCACAGGTATAAGCGAAGTGTCATTAAGCCGGCGTCCAGACCAGGATAAACGGATGGAAGAAATCACAAAAAAAGAACGAAATAACAAGTCCAGACGGAAAACAACACCACGTTTCCGTGAACACTATTGAAGTGGTCGACTGGTGTGAATTCCAGGCAAATCCGAGGTCTGGCGGCATCCATAATGATCCAAAACAGTAAAGAAATGTAGACTTGCAGCCAGTTATGGCGCCATCTTTGCCAGATAAAACTTAATACGATAATGTAAACAATGTTGGTGTTGTTCTTGTAGCTCATCTTCTAGGCATGCTCTCCTCCGTTGTTGGAATGTACTGCATGTCATTAGTTACACTAAAGACTGCAGTAAAACTTAATACGATAATGTAAACAATGTTGGTGTTGAATGCCCATAATGTGAACTTAATGATTTAAGAGCAGTACTCTGTCAACTATGCCAGCAGTCCGCACCAAAAAGAGTAGTGGTACAGTGGGTTCCATCCCACTGTAACATCCAAAGCAACGAGGAGGCAGACAGACTGGCAAAAGAAGGTGCAAGACTACCACAACCAGATTCTAGTGTGACATACGAAGAGTCCAAAAGGCTTATTAGGGCCAGATACATGGCCAAATGGGAAACAGAACACACTGGATACACAAAAAACGATGCCTACTACCAGCTGAACAGAAGAGAGCAGGTCGTGGTCTTCAGACTCCGCACAGGCCACAACAGACTTAGGTACCAACTATTCAATAAATTGAAGATAGGTGGCACTGACGAATGCTCGTGTAGCACAAGGAAAATGACCGCTGAACATCTGCTTCAAAATTGTCCGACGTACGAGGACCAGAGAAAGCACATGTGGCCATCACCAGTGGCAACACTAGACAAGCTCTATGGCAGTGTCGACAGCCTCAGGATGACAGCTGCTTTCTTCGAACAAGTACAGGTTGACGTCTGACAGCGTACGAAGAAGAAGAAGAAGAAGAAGAAGAAGATGAAGAAGAAGAAGAAGATGAAGAAGAAGATGAAGAAGAAGAATGTCCATAATGAGTAAGTTTACTCTTTTGTGCGTTCCGAAAAGGGCGTTAAGTGGTGGGTTTCAGTAGCTTTGCTCTCATCCTGAGCGTGTTGGTGAAGACGGAATGGGGTCCTCCAGGCGGTTGGGTTATGCTTGGCTTCATCGTCGTAAGGCTCTCGATGTTTCCACATCTCATCAGCCAGACTGTCTTGAAAACAGCCTGTTTCCAGTGAACGCTACATGAAAGAGAGATAGTTGTCTTGGTCAGTATATTGTGTCTGACCCTGGCCGGATTATCGTCTCAGTTTCCCATATACATGGTTAAAACAGTTGTTTGCTGCCGAGGACGGATTTGTCGGATCAAAGAGTTAAATATTGCAGTCAATCTGTAAACTAGCGACACAGTGCATTCAGTTCTCTAGACTACATCCTGCTACTTGCAAAGCCCTATTCAGGGATTGGTAGCGGGAGATTGAGAACGAGCGATGAAGAAGACGAAGAATAGTTTAAAACGATAGCAGCAACAGATTTGAACCACAAATAATGAATAAGTATGTTCATGTAAATTTGCATTTCAGACATGTTTGTTCTTTAATCTTGTTTGAATTTCAGCTATTTCGTGTCATTACTGGTGCGGGATCAAGTTGCTGAGAAGCGCATGAATTGCAGTGGTCAGCGACCCATAGCTGACTGCTAGCGTCAGGGCTAGCGAGTCAGAGCTGCCAAGACCCTTCTACACCTCCATCCGGTGATCCTGGATAACAGGCTGCAGCAGGGCAGACTGGTTAAGGAGAAGGGATCGAATAGGGGATGCTTACCCGTTACTCAAAAAAATGCCCGCTGAAGTCGGATGTGTTTGACCGAAAGGTGCAAATATCGCAGTCAAAAGGTGCTCCTTTTTTATAAATCCGGGTCCGACATTCAACATAAAGTATGGCTTGGCTTGGCTTCTTTAGTTCTCAATCTCCCGCTACCAAACCCTGAAAGGGCTTACGCAGCAGAATATAGTCCAGAGAACGTAATGCGTTGTGTCGTAGTTTACAGCTTGACTGCAATATTTGCACCTTTTGGTCTAACACATCCGACTTCAGCAAGCATTTTTTAGTACCAGGTTAACATTCCCTCTTCGATCCCTTCTTTAGCCAGTCTACCCTGCTGCAGCCTGTTATCCAGGATCACCGCGTGGAGGTGTAGAAGGGTCTTGGCACTAGCAGTCAGCTATGGGTCGCTGACCACTGCAGCTCACTCGCTGCTCAGAATCTTGATCACAAAGTATAAAGTGCAACCTTTTATCAACATCCAACTATAAGGCGTCTTTTCGCCCTTTTTTCACTCCAACCGGAGTATCAGACCACCATTGACATATTTCTATGTTAAATTTCGGTTCGCTTGATATATTTAATTTTTCTTCTTCTTCTTCTTCTTCTTCTTCTTCTTCTTCTTCTTCTTCTTCTTCTTCTTTGTTCATCAATGTTCCGGTTTCTCTTTCAAAGGACACCGTTGTTTGTAAGGTTGTTTCATCTTCATACAGCTTTTTGTCTCATACATGTCTCACGAGGCCAGTATTGTTCTCTCTTTTCCTGAGTGAGCGTGCAGCTTTGCAGGATGTGTTTCACGGTCATGATATGCTCCCCACATGGGCACCTGTCATCTGTCCCAATCCTCATTTTGTTGTAAAGATGACCCTTGAGTCTGTTATGCACAGTTCTCAGTCTGAAGATGATGACTTGCTCTTCTCTAGTTAAGTTATAGTAGCTGTCTTCTTTTCGGAAGTCGGGATGTTGATCAGCCCATTTTACCCTGAAGTTGGCTTTAATTATGGCCTTGGCTTCATTATATGTGATAATCAGGTCTGTTTGTGGGGATGCTCCTCCACTCTTTCCTAGTTTGTCTGCAGCTTCATTGCCTTCAATATTGCAGTGGGATGGGATCCACTGTATGGCCAACCTTGGATGTTCTGCTGAGAGCTGTGTCAGGGAGAACATACATTACTCGAGATCTTCTGTGTGTTGTTTTAGCGCTGCTAGTACTGACGCGGCATCAGTCAGGAACACTATGTTTTCTTGGTGGATATCTTTATCTTGGATTACAAGCTCAGCTGCGGCCTTCAGTGCACTTGCTTCAGCACGGAAATTATTGGAATATGTTCCCATTATTAATACTCGAGTGTATAATTCAATAACAAATTAATAACTAAGATATTGCATGGCGCCTTTACAATATTGTGAATCGCATCAGATGGGGCTTCAACTATGGCGGACAGAAACAAGAATACGAAGGCCAGCAAAACTAATAAAATGTCAATGGAATATAAGGAAGAGTTTATCATCGAATCAATGTTAATTACAGTGTATCTTGGCTTCTTCTTTTTCTTCTTCTACTTTCTCTTCTTCTTTTTCTTCTGCGTTTGTCCCGAGAAAGACGTTGAAGTTTACAGCGAGGATGCTATATTTGAACCTTTCGGCCCGATACATCTCTTTTAGCAGTCTTTATTTGGGTACCGGGTTTGCGATCCATATTCTCTCAGCAAGACTACACTAGGCAGCCTGTTTCCAGGACAGCCACTTGAAGGCAGAATAAGGTATTGGTCAGCTCAGATTGGCTGACCCTGATTTGAGAGGCCAGCTATAATTCACTGGCTGCTGTCAGCTCATTCACTGTGCTGCAATGGTATCTGAGTTAAATATTCTTCACGACTGAGTTACAGTGGCTCTCCTAACATCACGAGCCATTCTTGAGAAGATATACCAGGAGACTCCAGGCTGTAGTGCAATGCAAAGCTCCTCAGAAAGCTCACCTCTACGTGATCACAGTGCTGATCCCTAGCTCGTTAGTCAGACTTTCACTAAGGTGAATACAATTCGGACATTATAAAATAGATAGAGAGGGAGAGAGAAGAAAAAAGGAGATAGAGAAAGGAGTAGCGAAAATGCAGAGATCAACGATGCAGAGATCGAGAAAGATACATAGAGACAAAAATTGGGACAGAGAGAGAGATAGATAGAGCGAATGAACTGCAGTGGTAAGCGACCCACAGCTGACTGCTAGCAGCAGGATAAGCGAACCAGAGCTGCTTAGACACTTCTCGGTGATCCTGGATAACAGACTGCAATAGAGCAGACTGGATAAGTAGAAGGGATCGAAGATGGAAGACAACCCGGTACTCAAAAATGCCTGCTGAAGTCGGATGTGTTGGACCGAAAGGGGCAAATATCGCAGTCAAACTGTAAACAACGACACATCACATTATGTTCTCTGGACCACATTCTACTGTCTGCAAATCCCATTTCAGGGAACGAACGAAGAAGAAGAGAAGGGGAGAGAGGGAGTGAACGAGAGAGAGAGAGGGAGAGAGAGAGAGAGAGAGAGAGAGAGAGAGAGAGAGAGAGAGAGAGAGAAATTTGAGCACGGAAATCAATGACAAATATTTTGGCCTTTTTACGACTTTTTCTGGAAGTTGTGTTTGGCTTGTTTCGAGAAGTGTGACCTGGCGACCGTGTAAAGTGGCTCCCACAGCACATTGGTTGGGTAGACAGGAAGCGATGTTATTATAGCACAACCAAATCACCAGCTATTGTGAAAGTTCAGAAACAACATTTATTCATTCATATTTCCACCATGGAGGGGAATGTTATTATGTCACGTCAAAAGTCCAAGTCAGACATTGCAAACCCGTTTGTGCACGAACTGAAATTTAGCTTTTTGGATAAACTGCAGGTAACAGACGATTATTTTTATAAGCATGTTTTGAATGATAGCTAAGCTATTTTGGGGGAAGTTAGTAGGAGTGTACCAAGAGACAGAACAATTATGATGCCGGTGTCGTGAAATAATCGACAATCGTTGTCATTCTTGCTTTTAGGGGTGGTTGTGTTACTGTTACTGTTTATGTGTTATCATTCTAATGGCCCTGTCCAGATCATTTTGTTGCAAGTGAACTCACGCTGAACAGATTCAAAGTGTAGAGTTTCTTACTACTTCATGATTTCCTTTATAGTAGCCTTAGTTTTACCGGCGTACGTTAAGTATGGGTGAACACACTTACACAGCACATACTACATTACTTAACTACAGTGTAGTGACTACACAGTGAGTTACTCGCGACTCTTGAATTAACTCTTAATATCACTGACTACTAAACAATCAATGATTTAAAAAAACAAGTTCTTTGCTTCTAGAATCGTCAAAGAATTATTCATTTTACATCTCACAGTTGAGTTAGTACTAAATTTACATCTTCAAAGTTAGCTTCAACCTAAGCAGTAAGAGGAAGCTTGTCTTTATTGTTAGAACTTGAGAATTGTGAGGATTACAATGTGAATGATTACGCGAAATAAAGTTTTGTCTCAGTTCTGCAGTATGAATATAAACGTTTTCTGCCTGTCTGTTATATTTCTAGTATTTCAATTAATAAATCAATTGAAACTGCATCGCACCTCGCCGTACTGAAGATCAAAAGTGATAATTTTTAGACAATGTAGACTAGACTATATATGATATAGGCTAGGTAACCATAATGATAATGCAAATGGTCCAAGAACCGCATCAGAACATAAACAATGACACCCACACGTTACGGCAACAATATTTTCGTCAGGTCCAAAGAACAAACGAAAACAACTAACAAATCACATTAAAAGAAATGATGTAAAAATGAGCAGTTTAAGTTACTAGTTAGCAACCATACCTAAAAGTGGCCAAGAATTTAGTACATAGTTGCAGTAAGATAGTATGCTCTGCTGTGTCTTGCAGCATTGGGACCATGCTCGATCCCTATCGAGTCAACACACTCCTCCTATCTGTCCAGGTGTAAAGTAAATGGGTACCCAACTTTCAACTAACAGTCAGGCCGTGACCCATTTACACACAGCCTTGTTTTATTTCTCGGGTTAAGAATATAACCATTGCTGTCTATTACCTTTCTAATATTTAAATTAAGAGCTGTTGTTTTTTTTCAGTACTGCAGTAAGAATTGTAATTGTGTTGGTTATAATTTTCTGCAACAATTTCAATATTAATTCAGACTCTGTTATTTCTTTTTCACTCCAATTCAACCATGATTCCACCACTACAATTGACCTTCTTGCAGGAAGTATATACCAAAGCATTCTTGTAGTGGCAGTTTCTTTGTTACTTTATTTCACATGATGAGGATGTCGATCTTCTTGTCACACAACCCTTCTTAACTCTTTGCAGTCCAGCCTAGTGTTTATGTCTCTATCTTACACTGACTGGACTTGTATTAAACTCACATGTAATCTAGAAACATCATTATTGGCCCTATCAAATAAGTAGTTTCTCAGCTCATGGTCCTAATTATCTTCTTTTTCATTCGTTCTCAATCTCCAGCTAACAAACCCTGAAAAGGGCTTTACAAGTAGCAGGATGTAGTCCGGAGAATGAAATGCATTGTCACGTAGTTTACAACTTGACTGCCATATTTGCACCTTTCGGTCTAACACATCCGACTTCAGCAAGCATTTTTTTAGTACCAGGAAGCCTTCCCTTTTCGATCCCTTCTCCTTAGCCAGTCTGCCCTGCTGCAGCCTGTTATCCAGGATCACCGCATGGAGGTGTAGAAGGCTCTTGGCAGCTCTGGTTCGCTGGCCCTGATACTAGCAGTCAACTGTGGGTCGCTGGAGCTCATGCACTGACTCAGCATCTTGATCCCGGTCCTAATTACATTTCACAAAAAAACACAAAGTTTAAAATTTTTCTAAAGATATACCGACGGAACGGAAAAGACTCTTTATTAAATGAAAGTTGCGCATACGCTGGAAGGAAATTCTTCAATTTTTTTTACTCCAAAAACTAATGTCACAGTTAAGCTACGGAGTATGACACATATATTATAGATTTCAGTTAAATCAGACTTTAATGGATGTTTTATGGGCCTTCAATCCACATTGGATTGAACTGTAAAGGGTTAATGATGATGATTCTTCATTTCACACAACTGACCTCTTTAGATTAAGCCTGTATCAGAGCATTTCCAGTTGCAGTTTCAAGATTAATGATGAATTTGCTAACCCTATTCACAAACATCATCACATTCGTTGATTCATACACCTTTTTGCTACTATGTGAAGCATAAGCCACCACTACGGCTGACCGTCTTTAAGCCTGTTTCCATGCATTTGCAATCATTCACCTTTTCGCTTTGATGTGCCACCACCGCAGTGGCCTCTTTACAGGAAGCCTGTATCAGAGGTTTTGCAGTGGCTGATTAAAATGGTGGTATGTTTTCTACATGATGAGGCTGTCGACCCCCGCCACAACCCTCTTTAGTCACCTATTACGACATGCTTGAAAGATGAAAGTGGTCCTATTATTTGTATCTTTGGTTCTTAGTTGACCTGTACTTTTACAGGGGCAGAAGCCCCTGTGCAGGTCCCAGCTCTGGTATGGGCTGGATGTAGCCGGAGAAGGATTTCCTGCTTATCGGGCTAGGCTCGAGCAGCTTAATACTCCACTGCATTGGGACAATCGAGGGTGGTTCTGATGTGCGAGCTCATCTCAATAGACTCAAACACTAGAACAAAGTAGACCCGCAGCCTGTTGGGCACTATCTATGCTGCTCTAAAGAAACCACCTAACCATGGCGGTGTTATGCCATGTCACACATTTGTCGCCTCTTACTTGTCCTTGTCATACACAAAGACCATGGCAGACCACTCGGGTTATCTTTGGTACACCAGCATTTAACTTCACTTAGGCACTTCTTTTTTACACCTTCATGGTGTGGGTTTTTCTTTGAATATGCTTGCAATTTAGTGTGCTGACAAACAGGTGATTGGCTCGTTATGTCTTTCCATGATGCAGCGGCTGCTTCTATTTGATCTTCTTGCAAACTACTATTGAATAGGAGTTTTTTTTACTTTTAGAATATTTTGGGGATCAAGATGCTGAGCAGTACATGAGCTGTACCGATCAGTGACCCAGAGCTGCCAAAACCCCCCCCCCCCCCCCCCCCCCCCCCCCCGTTTGTCTTATTTCTCTATTCCTCAATGCGGAGAGCGTTGAACTATGTTTTTATTTTGTGTTCGTTGGTCCAGTGGATCTGACTTCGGCATAGATTTTATGTAAGGGTCTGCTTCCTCCTGTATTTTTTAAGGGTTTACTTCCCCAGGTAACAGGTGGTGCTGTGATTGGGAAGAGAACCCAGCACCTTCAGATTGTGAGCCGTGTCACTGAAACGCTGGCCAACCTCATCCCATTTTTTCGGGTTGATAGCGGTAGTTTAAGAACGAATGAAGAAAAAGAATCTTTGCTTGGACAGTGGCTAACTTTTCAAGGATTCTTTTATGTGTGCTGTGTGTAGATGGGATCTCTGAGTTTATCGTTCATTTCCAGTAGAACTAGGCACTGATCTCACCTCCCTTGAGATAAGTAGATGCTTGAAACTTGCGGAATTCTTCTTCTTCTTCTTCGTACGTTGTCAGACGTCAACCTGTATTTGTTCGAAGAAAGCAGCTGTCGACACTACCATAGAGCTTGTCTAGTGTTGCCACTGGTGATGGCCACATGTGCTTTCTCTGGTCCTTGTATGTCGGGCAGTTTTGCAGTAGATGTTCAGCGGTCATTTTCCATGTACCACAAGTGCATTCGTCAGTGCCACCCACCTATCTTCAGTTTATTGAATAGGTGGTACCTCAGTCTGTTGTGGCCTGTGCGGAGTCTGAAGACCACGACCTGCTCTCTTCTGTTCAACTGGTAATCGGCATCATTTTTTGTGTAGCCAGTATGTTCCGTTTCCCATTTGGCCATGTATCTGGCCCTAATAAGCCTTTTGAACTCTTCGTAGGTCACACTAAAATCTGGTTGTGGTAGTCTTGCACCTTCTTTTGCCAGTATGTCTGCCTCCTCGTTGCCTTGGATTTTACAGTGGGATGGAACCCACTGTACCACTACTCTTTTTGTTGGGGACTGCTGGCATAGTTGACAGAGTACTGCTCTTAAATCATTAAGTTCAGTATTTTTCTGGCTTTTTAGTGCTGTAAACACGGCCAGGGCATCTGTAAACAGGACTATCTGGCTTTCATTGCTTTCGCCTGTCAGCATTGCTTCTACTGCAGCCCTCAGTGCCTCTGCCTCCGCTCTGAAATTGCTTGAGTATTTTCCAGTTGCCACTGACAGTGTTATTTTTCTACCATTTGGTAGGCTCAGGAATACCCCTGCCCCTTCGTTCTGTGTTGTCGTTGGTGAATGCATGGGTCCAGTCCATGCTTGGGTAGTTTTCCGTTATGTACCTCAGGGTTATGTCTCTTCTTTCTTTTTCAGACTGGCTGTTCTTGTTTCCAATACCTGGTATATTTTCTACCACCTCCGGAATGATATGCTGCTTCCATGTGGGTTTGCGTACAGTAGGGGATGGGCTTTGGTGTTGTTACGGTGTTCATAGGGTCGTCGCTCATCTTTGCTTTGGCTATTTCTGCAAAGTTTCTCCGCTTTAGTTTCCCATTTCCAAATCTATTTAGTCTCTGATGCATTGGATGGTCAGTCAGTCTTCTGCGTTTCTCTGCTTGCTGTTGGGCTCTGCAGTCTCTTCTGTCGGTCATGGATTGCAGTTCTACAATTGGCGTTGACTTCATGCCTCCTGTTATAACTCTCATGGCTTGGTTTTGAAGTTTGCTAATTTTGTCAAAGTTCGCCTTTGCTGCTGTTGTCCATGCCGCAATGCCATACTCGAGTACTGGTCTCACTCTTCCAGTGTACAGTTTCTTTAGTATTCTTTCGTCTGCTCCTCAGCTTGTGCCAGCAAGGTTTCTCATGATTGCCATTCTTTGTCTGGCTCTCATTCGGTTTCTCTCGATCTGACTTTTTCATGTCATGCACCGGTCAAATATGACTCCCAAGTAGTTTGGGTTGTCGTTTGGCTGCAGATATTTGCCGTTAAGACTTATTTTGGTGTGCTGTTGTTTATTTGAAAGCGAGAATATCGTACGTGTTGTTTTTTCCTCGTGTATTTTGACCAGCCATGAGTTCGCCCACTCCTCCAACGATGTTAGGGCTTGCTGCATCTGATTGTTTGCTACAGTGAGATTTTTTTCAGAGGTCCACATAGCCAGATCGTCTGCAAACATGGAGCTGTGGATTCTTCTTGGTATATTCTATATGATGTTGTTTATATACACCAGGAAAAGTGTGAGTGACAGTACTCCCCCTTGGGGTACTCCTTGCTCCAGTGTCACCTTTTTGCTCATTTGCCCTTGTACTTGAACTCTGGCTGTTCTGTTTTCGAGGTAGTGGCTGATCCATCTGTACATTGTCCCACAAACTTCACTTCTTCGTAGCTTGGCTTTAAGTCCCTCTTTCTACACCTTGTCAAATGCCTTCTCTAGATCCACCCAAACCGCTACTGTATTTTTTTCTCTTGGTAAGCATCCTCTATTTCCTGTGCTATGAGAGTGATCTGGTCCTCAGTAGATCTGTGTTGTCTAAATCCTGCTTGCTGTGGAATTAATATGTGTTTTTCTTTTAGGTGCCACATCAGTATGGTGTTTATCATACGCTCCATCAGTTTGCCTACACAGCTCAGTAGACTGATGGGCCTGTATCCATTTGGATCTGGTCTATCTTTTTCTTTCTTTGGTACTGTAATAAGTACAGCATCTTTCCATGCCTGCGGTACAATTCCCCTTTTCCAGCTTTGGTTCAGGACTGATACTAACTTCCTCTTTGCTGTTTGACCCAACCCCATCAGCATTTCGTTGGTTACCCCATCTTTTCAGGGCGATTTCTCTTTCTTTAGAGTTCTCATGGCCTCATCCATTTCATTCATTGTTAGTTTTGCCATCATGTGCTCCTCTGGTGCCATCTTGATGTTGTCGTGGCTCTTTTTGTTCTTCACTAATGTCTGTATGCCTATCTGTAGGGACATCAATGTGGTTTGCTCTGGCATAATGTTCTATAAAGGCGTTTGCTGCTTTTTTTCCAGTAAGCATGTTGTTGCCCTGCTTGATGGTAATTTGTTTATTTGATGGTGTTTCGTCATTCATGGCTCTGACTAAATTCCATAGTTTTTCCCCTTTTTTAAATCTAAATTGAGGCTTTCTGTTTTGTTTTTCCAGCTGTCTATTGTTATTTGGTTAAGTGTTCTTTTTGTATTTCGCAGTGATGGCCTTGAGGGCGATATTGGCTTACTTAGATTGCTCTCTCTCTGCCATGTTCTTAGCAGTTGAGACTTCGTCCTCCGCTTTCTGCAGTTTATCATTCCAATATGGCTTGTAGTGTTTCCTTGCCCCTCTTGGGATGGTTTTGGTGGCTGCTTGCAGTATTGCTTTCCACCATAGGTTTCATATTGTTATTTCGTATGTTGATAGTTTCACACAGTCCATCTGTCAGCATTGTAAATCTGTCCCAGTCGGATCGTCTATAGTTCCAACGTGGCAGCAGTTTGATTTCCTGTGCGCCTACTGCCATATAAATTTCTAGCCTAATTGGCCTTTGGTCGAGCACCTGACGATCTATTTTGTGGTTAATATCACCCGTGGAGAAGAACAAGTCTGGAGTGGAAGTGGTATGCCATGTTCTAGAATAGAAGCTAGGGCTGTCGTCAGGCCTATTGATAAGATGCGGAATTCAACAACCCACAGTTTTACATTTTCATATCTTGAGAGACAAGCATCTTACCTCTCAGCTGCAGGAACCCCTACATTATATCAGCAGTTACTGGCAGTAAAAAGCCATAAAAGCAGATAATGTAATTGAAATGAAGTGTGAGACTTCAATTTGTGAGGTCTCAGTTTCTGTAAGGCGGTGTGATGTTGTTGCTTGAGTTAAGTACGCTTGATGACTTTCTTTGGTGGTGGATCACAATAACTCTCCTCACATCCTGAGAGGTACTTGAGAAGATGGGCCGTTGTCCTCCTGGCTGTAGTGCAATGCCGGGTGACTCCTCATTAAGCTCACCAGTATGGGGATCACCGTTCCGGTCCCCACCTTGTCAGCCAGACTGTCATGAAAGTCTGTTTCCAGAGAGAACTGCTTGGAATTAAGATGGGTGTCTTGATTGATGTGTTTCACCTGGCCATTGTTAGTTTCCTCTCCCCAGGTGACATGATCTCTCCTCTTACTGGCCCAGCATTTTGCAGTACTAAGAACCTATATCATAATTAGCTGACCTAATATATCGTAGTGTTGACTTTGAACAATAGTTTTTTTTAGTGCAGAAGCATTAATTAAATTGGATATGCACTTGTGAAAATAATATTACTTAAATGCCAAGTTGTGGGATTGATGCTGTAACCCACATTGAGGTGAGCTTACTCAGACATCCTCATATTGCACTGCATCCAGAAATACCCTGGTCCACCTTCTCAAGGATACCTTGGTATGTAAGAAGATCCACTGTAACTTGCTACTAAAGAAATTTCAAGATTTAACTCAGCATGATTAGCTATGAACAACATGGTAGCTAATTATCTGAGTAGCATAGTGGTTAGAGTGCTTATTACAGCAAAAGTGCCTGGTTCTTTTGTTCCGGCATGCTACAGTCTAGCACAGAATTGATCAGTTTTTATATATATATATATATATATATATATATATATATATATATATATATATATATATATATATATATATGTATATATATATATATATATATATATATATACAAAATGTCAGAGAAACTATCAAAGAGAAACAAGCAGTGTATGTACATCAACTTGAGTAACGGCTTCTTCTTCTCCCGCTACCAAGTCCTGAGTACCGGGGTAGCCTTCCCTCTTCGATCCCTTCTCTGTAGCCAGTCTGCTCTGTTGCAGCCTGTTATCCAGCATCACCGCATGGAGGTGTACAAGGGTCTTGGCAGTTCTGTGATTTGCTGGCCCTGACGCTAACAGTAAGCTATGGGACGCTGACCTCTGCAGCTCATGCACAGCTCAGCATCCGCTGCTTTTTCTGAACACTGGGAAATAAAGGTAGTCACTATTTGACTACTGTATCAAATATAGAGTATTGTTTCCTAGTTGTCTATCAAACCCAGTAGACATCTGCCACACTCTGCATGTTTATGACCTATTGCCGTAAGTCGGAGAAGGCGGCCGTTATGACCTGTGTGAATGGCAGGTATATTCATTGCCGTAAGTTGGAGAAGGTGACCGTTATGACCTGTGTGAATGGCAGGTATATTCATTTCCGTAAATCGGAGAAGGCGGCCGTTATGACCTGTGTGAATGGTAGGTATATTCATTGCTGTAAGTTGGAGAAGGCGGCCGTTATGACCTGTGTGAATGGTAGGTATATTCATTGCTGTAAGTTGGAGAAGGCGGTCGTTATAACTGACAGACAAAGAGCTCATCTCAAGAAATAATGAGGGATAAATAACTTGAAATGGAGGTTGTTCGAATCCGCAAGTTTCAAGCGGCACCCAGCGTCTAGGGAGGTAAGACCCGTAACCTAGTCTTATCAGAGGCGGACGATAAACTCAGAAGTCCTGTATACAGGCTATGCATGTAAAAGAACCCTTGGCAGTTGTGAATCGAAAAGAGCTGGCTGTTAGCAGCTGTCTGAGTATACATTCTAAAGATAATGCAATTCTTACCAAACAGTGGAGCATATAAATACCTAAAGGATGTTGCCCCAGCAGGCCAATCATCTGCTTGTCTGCATGCTCAATTGTAAGTGTATGCTACAGTAGATGACAGCATGGTCAGCAATTACCATATGTCAATGCACCGGGTTCAAAACGCGCTGAATCCTTTTTGGCAGACACATGTTTTTTATCTTGGTGAGATCGCTTTGGGGCTTGCTTCCAGAGTTACACCGAGTTGTCTTGCTGCTGGTCCAAGGTAGCTCCAGACAAGAGAGTAAGGTTGATGATCAGCTCATTTTCTTCATTACTATAATCCAAAGTACTGCACAAGTTACATCATTAAGACAAAATCGTCTGATGATGTCGACATCTTCGCTTGCAGTGGGCAACTAACTTATCCAAAAGAACCTTCACACCCCCAACGGTAGAAAAGGATCGAATAAGAGAGAAGGAATGAGTCTTCTACCCTATATGCATTAAACAGTACCATTAGTCACCCTTTTACGGCATGCTCTTGTGTTTGAGTGGCCGTATTTATGCTTGTCACACACATATCCCTCTCGGAATCTACTTTACCAGAAAATTGAATAAACAAGACCTAGGGGCAATACAGAACTATATAAATGGACAGCATTGAAATTGAATTGAAAGAGATGAGAGTTGTTAGCTGGAGAATCTATCAAGGATAGAAAGACATGAGAACTGAAAATATGCAATATTCTTCTGTGTTCGTCTTGAAAAGGACGTTGTGACGCTGAGTCGTAGTTTACAGCGACATTTGCGCCTCCGACCCGAAGCATCTGGTTTTTTTTTTTGGTGCAGAGTAGTTCGCCGGGGTCTTTGTGTATGGCAAGGACAAGAATAGCACCACTGCCCCACAGAGAGCATTTTGTAAGAGGCGGCTAACTGTTTGACATGGTGTAACACCAGCAATGGCTAGGTGGTTTGTTTAGAGCAGCATACATGGCGTCTAACAGGCTGCAGGTCTACTTTGCTCTTGCTTTTGAGTCTATTAAGATGGACTCGCACATTGGTAAACCAGCCTCCACGGCACTTATCCCAATGCAGCGAAGTAATAAACTGCTCGAGCCTAGCCCGCTAAGCAGGTTATCCTCCTCCTGGCTACACCCAGCTCATACGAGAGCTGGGGACCTGCACAAGGGCATCTGCCACAGTAGAAGTATAGGTCAACTAAGACGAACTGGGTTTGCCTCAGACTACACTAGTGAAACCTATTTCCGGGGACGGCGTGGCCTAGTGGATAAGTGGCACGGCTCACAATCCGAAGGTGCTGGGTTCGATCCCCATCACAGCACCGGCTGTTACCCCGGGGAAGCAAACCCTTAGAAAATGCAGGAGGATGCAGATCCTTACATAAAATGCCTGCTGAAGTAGGATGCACTGGGCTGACAGGCGCAAAATAAAAACCACAGTGCAAAGCACACCGCCTTGGGGATTAAAGAAATAAGGCGAACGCAAAATACAAAACAAAAAAAATTTCCAGGTCCGCTTCGTGGAGGGGGATCAGAGTCTTGGTCACTTCTGGTTTGCTAACCCTGATACAAACAACCAGATATGAGTTGTTGGCAGATCATTGACTGTGCTCTATCTTTGGTCCCATCTTGGTATTCACTCAGACAAATTGAACAAGATGACATCAGTTTATGACTCATGGCTGACTGTGTGTGTCAGGACAAGCGAACCAAAGCTGTCCAAGACACTGTTCTGTCTCCTAGTGCCGACCCTGGAAACGGGCTGCATGTATGCTGTTGTTTTGAGCTATTTGTTTTAACTCTTGATGTATCTTTGGTAGCCGGTTACAGTAGCCATTCTTGCATCCCGACGTGTACTTGAGAAGGTGGGCTGTGATCATCCTGGTTGTAGTGCAATGCGAGGCTCCTTAGTAGTGTTGTTGCTTCAAATGCCCACAATGAGTAGGATTACCCTTTTGTGAGCCCTGAAAAGGACGTTAAGTGGCGGGTTGTCGTAGCTTTCCTCGCATCCCTAGCGTGCTGAGGAAGGTGGACCAGGGTCCTCCAGGCGGTTGTGCTATACTTGGTCTCATGTGCGTGTCGTTCACTACTACGGGGATCACGTCGATCCCTCTCTTTGTTAACCAGGCTGCCACGAATACAACCTTTTTCCAGGACAGGCTACGAAGAAGTCATGGAAAGGGTCTTGGCCAGTATATTTTGTCTGATATTGACTAACATGTCTGATCAGTATATTTTGCCTGACCAGACATTAGTCTTCCTCCCCGGCTCCTTCGTAAGCTCATCACTATCTGGAGTACAGTATTGATGCCCGCCTGGATGACACGGCCTGTTTCCAGGGACGCTAAATGGTGAGAGGGGTGCGGTCACGATCAGCATGTTTCACTCGTTTGCTTCTCCGCTCGCTGCAGCCGGGCTGAAGGTATAAATATCGAAGAGAGAAGACAAACCCGGTTCCCAAAAGTGTACAATTCTGAAAGCCACATTATCTCAACCTGTCTGTAAGCTACGACACAACCTAAACAAAATATCCCTTTTCAGAACGAAACAAGAGGAATAAGAAGCAGACATATTTAGTGTCTGATGCTATGAAAGAAAACAAAAAACAACCTGTTTATATCCCGTTTTTATTTGGCCCCGGGGTACCATGTTGTACCGAGACCTTTAATCAGTTCATATCTCCATCTCATTGATGGCCCGCCGAGCGCAATTTGACGTGCGTCTATTGACAGGCATGCGTGCCCTATATGCTCGTCCAATCGGTATTTCCTTAGCAACGTAGCTTCTATGACGTCATCAGACAATGATCATAGCGTTAGCTCTTGATTAGTGAATAAGTCATGAGCGGACATTAGTTTATAATATAGAAATATGAATACGTTGTTTGATTCGTAGCTCTAGTGTATACAATATGATCACAAATAAGTCGGAAACTAATGGTGGTTATTGACAGACGGATGCTATACGGGTCCTAACCTTCTTGTATATTTATACTTGCCCCCGTCTAACCAAAGCCCGAAATGGTAGCACTGTTGCATGCCAAGCATGGTGTAAGGGTTCACTAAGGAGGGTTTGGTAAGGGACTAGGAACTACGCCGCCATATAGGAGGGGGACGGTGTAGACTGGTGGTTAACTGACACGGCTCGCAAACCGAAGGTAATGGGTTCGCTCCCATCACAGCACAGGCACAAGATTAGAACATTGCACAACGCATACCACCTTGAGGAATAGAGAACTAAGTCGAGATTAGAACATTGCACAACGCATACCACCTTGAGGAATAGAGAACTAAGTCGAGATTAGAACATTGCACAACGCATACCCCTTGAGGAATAGAGAACTAAGTCGAGATTAGAACATTGCACAACGCATACCACCTTGAGGAATAGAGAACTAAGTCGAGATTAGAACATTGCACAACGCATACCCCTTGAGGAATAGAGAACTAAGTCGAGATTAGAACATTGCACAACGCATACCACCTTGAGGAATAGAGAACTAAGTCGAGATTAGAACATTGCACAACGCATACCCCTTGAGGAATAGAGAACTAAGTCGAGATTAGAACATTGCACAACGCATACCACCTTGAGGAATAGAGAACTAAGTCGAGATTAGAACATTGCACAACGCATACCCCTTGAGGAATAGAGAACTAAGTCGAGATTAGAACATTGCACAACGCATACCCCTTGAGGAATAGAGAACTAAGTCGAGATTAGAACATTGCACAACGCATACCACCTTGAGGAATAGAGAACTAAGTCGAGATTAGAACATTGCACAACGCATACCACCTTGAGGAATAGAGAACTAAGTCGAGATTAGAACATTGCACAACGCATACCCCTTGAGGAATAGAGAACTAAGTCGAGATTAGAACATTGCACAACGCATACCCTTTGAGGAATAGAGAACTAAGTCGAGATTAGAATATTGCACAACGCATACCCCTTGAGGAATAGAGAACTAAGTCGAGATTAGAACATTGCACAACGCATACCACCTTGAGGAATAGAGAACTAAGTCGAGATTAGAACATTGCACAACGCATACCACCTTGAGGAATAGAGAACTAAGTCGAGATTAGAACATTGCACAACGCATACCACCTTGAGGAATAGAGAACTAAGTCGAGATTAGAACATTGCACAACGCATACCACCTTGAGGAATAGAGAACTAAGTCGAGATTAGAACATTGCACAACGCATACCACCTTGAGGAATAGAGAACTAAGTCGAGATTAGAACATTGCACAACGCATACCCCTTGAGGAATAGAGAACTAAGTCGAGATTAGAACATTGCACAACGCATACCCCTTGAGGAAAAGAGAACTAAGTCGAGATAAGAACAACGCATACCACCTTGAGGAATAGAGAACTAAGTCGAGCGCCAAAAAAAATAAATAAATTTCGATACTGCCACAGAGCTTGTATGCAGATGTTCAGGGTTTCTTTTTCCAATGAGCACATATCTTCAGTTTACTGAATAGATGGTACCTCAGTCTGTTGCTCTCTTCTGTTCAACTGGTAATAAGCATCATTTCCTATGTAGCCAGTATGCTCTGTGTCGCCATTTGTCTCTGTATCTGGGCCTTATAAACCTTTTGGATTCTTCGTAAGTTACACTTGGGAGCCGCGTAGCGCAGTGGTTAGCCCGCTGGTTTCGCATCTGAGTGGTCCTGGGTTCATTCCCCAGTGGGTTCGATCCCCATCACAGCACCGGCCGTTACCCCGGGGAAGCAAACCCTTAGAAAATGCAGGAGGAAGCAGACCCTAACATAAAATGAATGCTGAAGTCGGATGCACTGGGCCTACAGGCGCAAAATAAAAACCACAGTGCAACGCAGACCGCCTTGGGGATTAGAAAAATAAGGCGAACGCCCCCCAACAAAATCCTCAGTTGAGGCGGAAATGTTTTTCCAGGCCGCAACGGCTCCCGGGTCGACCCAGTACTGGTTCAGTCCGAGAAGTAAAAGCGGCAAGAGAGAGAGGAGATCGCTTCAGTCCTCAAATAGCCGAGCCTTTGAAATGTGAGATCGCTAACACCTCACACCCCTACGGCAGTAATGCTATGGGTTACTTTACTTTACTTACATTAGAATCTGGTTCTGAAAATTTCCACCTTCTTTCGCCCGTATGCCTGCCTCCTCCTTGCCTTAGATGCTGCAGTCGGATGAGGCCCACTAGAACAGGACTCTTCTTAATTTGGACTGCTGGTATAGTTTGCAGTGTACTGATCTTAGATCATTTAGGTCCTGCGTTTCTCCGGCTCTTTACCGTACCACCTCCGATATAGCGACCTCGATTCCCGCCATTCACGCGAACCAAACGTCTGCAGAATGTGAGACCGTCTTAAGAATTTGAAAGAAAGTTATAGAAATGTTACAGTATATATCATCATCATGTGCCGTGTCACTCCAGATGATGGAGTATAGGTCCAGCACTGCATTTGGTTTACCATAACCAGGTTGTAGGTAATCATGAATCCGTTTGTTTGCATTGCGGTTTCGTGTGGCAGTTGTTTTTACATGATGAGGTTGTCAGGTACAGCACGCCCTTCCCTATTCACCTGTCACGACATTCCATGAACAAAACACACAGTATAAAGGGCAAGTGCGTCGTGTAGGAGTGTACATTGTATGGAAGCTTGGTTTGTGTGTTGGACACCACTTCATGTTATGTTTGACTGGACATGTCGGAGATTTTTCTCAGTACAGAAAGGATTGGCAAAACTACTGTACTGCAAAACTGCCATAGTGGAACACACACAACACATTGCAAACAGAAACACACACCCATACATCCTGATATACCATAAAAATACTACGGTCTGTGGTTGAAAGTGTCGTGTTTTCGCCAGTAGAATCCAGAAAGGCAAACATTTAAACCCCCCAAAAATACACAAAATAGGATACATGTATACATGGTTTAATAACATTTTTCATGGAGGATCCTGTTACCTTTTTTTAAAAGCCTTTTACACCCTAAGCCTTGAACCAGGAAACATATATTCATCAGAACAGGACGATAGTTCTTTAACTTCTGCATTCACAATTTCTCACCAAAGAGATACAAATACATTCTTCTAATATACAATAAGATTACTATCTGGCTGCTAGCGTCAGGGCCAGCGAAACAGAGCTGCCAAGACCCTTCTACACCTCCACGCGGTGATCCTGGATAACAGGTTGCAGCAGGGCAGACTGGCTAAGGAGAAGGGATCGAAGAGGGAATGCTAACCCAGTACTAAAAAAATGCTTGCTGAAGTCGGATGTGTTGGACCGAAAGGTGCAAATATCGCAGTGAAGCTGTAAACTACGACACAACGCATTCCGTTCTATGGACTACATTCTGCTACTTAAGCCCTTTCATGGTTTGGTAGCGGGAGATTGAGAACGAACAAAGCCAAGCCAAGATTAATATAAAATTACACTGAATGTTTGTATTCGAGAGACAATTTTTGGTTAGTTGGTTGGTTATTGATCCAGCATCATGTGGGCTTTTGCCCTATAGTGGTATCTACAAGCGTTTGTAAGCTGTTCTTTAGTTCCATACAAAGTGTTTCCTTTGTCTGTCCTCGGAGGAAGAAGCTCTCTCCTACCCGCGTCAAATGCCAGGCACTCAATAAGATGGTGCTTACGAGAAGAAAACAAATTTGGAGATATTGAAAAAGTTGGGGGCGATAATAGAATTAATGACCGAAATCTGGGTTAGACAGTTTTATTACATATATATGATATACATCCTTGTTGAAGACCATACTGGAGAGTAGTGTGGAAGGCAGTCGTTCAAGAGGCAGACATCGTTTTAAGTGGGTGGATAACATCAGGATATGGACCGGAAAAGGTCTCTCAGATTGCACCATTACAACAAGAGATCTGGAGATCCATTGCGGATACGGCACTTGAACTGAACTTGCCATTGCATGGTCCAAGGTAACTCGGGACCAGAGAGTTAGGTCGATGACCAGCACAGTTTCTTGCTCACCATAATTCAAATAGGGCGTAAGTTACACCATCAAGACAACCCCGTCTCCTGTTTATCGCTATCATCGCTTGCGATGGGCACCTAACTGGTGTGTATTGTTGTGCTTGACTTGGTCCCTTCTTAGCCAGTCTGTCTGCCTCGTTATTGTCAGGTATATATGAGTGGCCACGTAACCATTTCATAACTGTTCTCTGACTTTGTGAGATCTAATAAACTGGTTGGTTGTTCTTGTTGTCATCCCATAGCTGCTGAGCAAGCCTGCTCTTGGCAGCCCATCGCCATTCTTATATAGTTACAGGTCTTCTTCAGTTGGTTCACTGCTCCGTACAGTGTGTCGGCAGTGCTTGTAAGAATCTTTTCCTCATATCCGCAAGCGCCTTGCACTCAATGAGTAGATGTCGAACTGTTTCACCAGAATGGGAGCAATGTTTATACAAGGACAGGTGCTGGGGATTGATGTGGTTCAAGTGGCTATTGACGCTGGTATGTCCTGTTCGGAACTGAAAGATGTAGTTTATTTATGTCATCATTACTTTTTGGTTGTGGCATTTCGCTAAATACACAGCGACCTGTTCCCGTCGCCCACCTGTTCATCCAGATTTCCCGAGTATTATTCTTAATTCATTTTACTGAGTGGTTACTGTAGAGTCTATCCAATTGTTGTTTTGAGGCTCCAGTTTTTGCCAATCTGTCGGCCATTTCGTTCCCTAGTAGCCCACAGTGTCCAGGGATCCATTGCAAGGTGACATTTATCCGGTGGGCAGTGATGATGTTGTTGATCGTCCTCCCCACCAAGAATACCTCCTTTTCTTTGTATGGGGTGTTCTTCGGCGCCTCCAGAACTGACTTGGAGTCACTAAACATCACAAAGTTCATAGACAAGATTTGGCAAATGTCAAACTGTTGGTGCAAAATTTAAACTGCTGTTTTTATAGTCTCGGCTTCCGCTTCATCATTTGAACGGTTTTCGCCGCATGAATCACAAAACTCGTATATGGACCCATCCGGATATTTCATATGGTTACCATACCCTGCAAAAAAGGTAGATATTGAATGATGATCCATCCTTATAGAACAGAACTGGCGATTTTGGGTAGCTAGAGACCGTCTCCAAGACATATGTCTTCAGGATATTGTGTGTAGTCTCCTTGGTGGTCGCCTTTTCTGTCAGGTGTGTTCTAAGAACTGGCAGGCAAAGATTTTCCCAAGGGGGTGGTCCAAAAAACCAATTTTTCGTTTCTCTCTTCTCTGGCAGATGGTGAATATGACTTTCCTCTTCTGCTACACCCATTGGGGACAATTGCTTAAGTCTTCTCTTTTGCTTCCAAGTGTCTATTTGTACCCTATTTGGATGGTCATTTTGTCTCTTGTATCTCGCTACTGCTTCAGTCAGTGCCCCCTTTCTCCTGATATCTAGCAGTTCTATGTTGGCCTCTATCTCGCACACCGCTGTAGGTGTTAATCTCTTCTCCCCACAAATTAGCATGAGTGCTTGTTTCTACGCCCTGTCAATAGATGAGATGTATACTCACAGTTGTCTGTATTGGAAGGCTGTAGTTCATCATCAGTCGTTCATATCCAAGGTATAGTTGCCGAAGGGTTTGTTTACCAGCTTCCCAATTTGTACTAGCAAGTCTCTTGATTAAGTTTACGCTTGGCTGCTTTACCTCTAACATTACAGATGTGGCTGCCAAATTTCAACTGTCTGTCCAGTGTTACTCCCAGATAAACTGGGGTATCCTCTTTTACTAGTAATTCTCCATTCATTTTGATGCTAATGTATCTCTTTGCTTCTTTATGACTGCGGGAGAAACTGGTGTATATGGTTTTCTGTGTATTTATCTTTAATTTCCACAGTTCGCAGTATACTGAAATTGTTAGTACCACTCTGTTGATCTTGGTTTTGCCAAAATGGGATATTTAACGGTGGTCCAAATGGCGAGATCATCAGCAAACATTGCCTTTGGCACGTTTAGATGTCTAGTGAGGTCATTTATATAGACGAGGAAAAGGGTGCAGCTTGGAAGAGAACCCTGTGGCATTCCTTCTTCTAACGTTCTTTTACTTGATTTTGTTATCTATGGTTTTGTTGGTCAGGAAGGCCTGTATCCATTTGATCATCTTTCCTTCTATTCCAATTTTCATCAATTTCCTTCCTTCAGACCCAGTCATATCTCCTTCCTTCAGACCCAGTCATATCTCCTTCCTTCAGACCCAGTCATATCTCCTTCCTTCAGACCCAGTCATATCTCCTTCCTTCAGACCCAGTCATATCTCCTTCCTTCAGACCCAGTCATATCTCCTTCCTTCAGACCCAGTCATATCTCCTTCCTTCAGACCCAGTCATATCTCCTTCCTTCAGACCCAGTCATATCTCCTTCCTTCAGACCCAGTCATATCTCCTTCCTTCAGACCCATTCATATCTCCTTCCTTCAGACCCAGTCATATCTCCTTCCTTCAGATCCAGTCATATCTCCTTCCTTCAGACCCAGTCATATCTCCTTCCTTCAGACCCAGTCATATCTCCTTCCTTCAGACCCAGTCATATCTCCTTCCTTCAGACCCAGTCATATCTCCTTCCTTCAGACCCAGTCATATCTCCTTCCTTCAGACCCAGTCATATCTCCTTCCTTCAGACCCAGTCATATCTCCTTCCTTCAGACCCAGTCATATCCCTGCTGTAGATCAATAAACACTGCTAGTGTGCTTTTTCCTTCTTGGAATCCATCCATCACATGCTGTGTAAACCTAAAGAGAGAATCATCCGTGGGGTGTCCACGCCTGAACCCTGCCTGGTTTCTATCAAGGAGGTTTTTGCTTTCCAGCCACCAGTATAATCTGTTGTTTACCATTCTTTCAACCACTTTACCTAAACATGAGGTGAGCGACACAGGTCTATAGATTCCAGGTGTTCCTGGTTGTTTACCATTCTTTCAACCACTTTACCTAAACATGAGGTGAGCGACACAGGTCTATAGATTCCACGTGTTCCTGGTTGTTTACCATTCTTTCAACCTCTTTACCTAAACATGAGGTGAGCGACACAGGTCTATAGATTCCAGGTGTTCCTGGTTGTTTACCATTCTTTCAACCACTTTACCTAAACACGAGGTGAGCGACACAGGTCTATAGATTCCAGGTGTTCCTGGTTGTTTACCATTCTTTCAACCACTTTACCTAAACATGAGGTGAGCGACACATGTCTATGGCTTTCATGTGTTCCTGGTTGTTAACCTTCCTTCAGTCTGGGTTCGATAGTTGATGATAGCCATTTTGATGGCAACTGTCCCATGTTCTGTTGATAAACCATAAAAGCACCTCTTTCGCCTTTGGTCCTAATTTACTTATCTCATTTTTAACTTTATCTGGTCCTGGTGCTTTATATTTTGCCAGTTTTATCATCATCATGTCCAGTTCTTGTGAAGTGATTTTTAAAGGCCGCTAAATTGGCGGATTCGATGTTAAAGGAGTTCTTTAAAAGTACTTTATCTAGCAGTTTTCTTGGTTCCGCTTTATTTACTCTAGCGTAAAATTTGTTAAAGATCTCAGCTTTCTTGGTGTTTGATACTATTTCGTCCCCAGTTTCTCTGACTAGGGGCATTGGGTTTTGTCTTTCTCTCGTTCCCTTCAAGGTTGCTCAGTAATCTCCACGCATTGCTCTTTTTTTTATAGATCCAGCTTGCTACAATTTTTTCTCCAAGTCTCCCGCTTGCTTTGTTTAGTGATATATCTTACTTTTGCTGTCCATCTATTGCACTCTGTTTTATTTATTTTGAGATGTTTCTACCTTTTTCCTGGCCTCTCATCTCTCTTTAACGGCTGCCTCCATCTCTGGGTTATAGTACGGTTTATATTTCCTGTACGTGCTCTGTGGGATGTTTGTCCTTGCAGCTGTTGAGATGGTGGCACATACCATGTTTGAACGTTGTACTGATGTCATCATTCTTACTACTTTGACTAAACCCAGCATCAGTTTTCCGGCCATAAGTCCCAGTTAGCTTTCTGAAATTCTACGATGGTTTTCTCCGAACCATCCTATCCCTCTTCAGTGTTTCAATAATTGTTAGGATAGGACTATGGTTGTTTCCAACAACGTCTAATACTTTAGTGGTAGTGTTATCTACCACATCAGCCGTTACAAGTGTCAGATCGGCTGGTTGTACCGTCTAATCGGTGCAAAAGAGTTAGCGGGGCTTCCAAACTCTGAAGCAGATTAGTTAGTACCAACCATTACACAGCTCTTCAATCTCCAGGCCTCTATTACTAAACTGGCGGTATCCAAGATTTGGTATATGGCCATTGCAATCTCCCACCAACGCCGTTTTCTTTGACGTAGGCTCAAATTCAGATAGACACGTTTTGGACGTTGGAGGACAGTCAATGTTATGCAGTATGTATTTTGTGTTATCTTTGCTCCAGAACTTTGTTTGATGGTCAATATCATCCACAGGATTGTTGGTTGCAATGGCTTGTGTATCATTCCTGACCAGGGTCATAATGCCCTGGCACTTGTAGCATCTGCACTTATACTGTGTATAGGCCGTGATGTTCATTTGTCTTTGTTTGCTTTTACGTTTCCCGGAGAAGGGCTATGTGGATTTGATGGTCTTGTAGTGTTTTGGTCAGCTCAGTTGTCTTGTTTTGTAATCCTGCAATGTTAAGCTGTAGTATGTTAAGGTTCCCCCTTGCTAACTTCTCGTGGGGGGGGGGGGGGGGCGGGGAATTATACCTGTTGCGTGGGCCTTGGTCACCAAGGCGACGCCAGATATCGTTTGAAAAATGTTTATTGTTGCCTGATATTGACGTGTTGGGTTGTTTTGCTGCAAACTTCTGGCGCCCCCCCCCCCCCCAAAAAAACAACACAAACACATGCTTTTCTCCATGGGTGATAGATGTATTTGACTTTGCAATTTCCTTCCTTGGCCATTTGGAGGTTCGCTGCGTCGATTGGGGGGTCAGGTGGGGTTCACAGAGTGCATTCCCCGCTAGCCCCAGATGCTCTCATTGCAGATCACACTACTCTATTCTGTATTCAGGCTTTTTCTCCGTGGATGTGTCACGTCCTGTATACTATGCCTTCACGATCTCCCTCACCCACTCCCATGCCACAACAGCTCCTACTTTCCAATGAGACCCAATCACACCACCTCTCCACCCTTAGAGTCGGAGCGTAGTCCGATGGTAGTACAATGTCAGATGTACAATGTCAGATCACCCGGTGCTCTCGCTGCAGCTCGGATGTTGGGCTAGGCCCGGATCCTCTCTGAGTGCCTATACCATTATTGGATCCGTGGTAGAGGTCTTGTAGGTTGGACAAAAGACAAGTTGTGTAGAAAGGCAGACGACAGATGAGAAGAACATTTAACCCATGGGTAGGGTTTCGGTTGGTAACAGCCAGAGCACATTCCACTCGTCGGTGGGTACTGCGCTGTCACCTTAAGGGTCCCCACACCGCTCCCTGTCTGATTATACCAGCAGGTACTCGGTCACCCCCATAGTAAACTCGGTAAACAACAGGGTCACCCACGAGAAGGTGTTGCTAGGGACACATTTGTGCAGTAGAGACCCTATGCCAGACAGAGCCTTGCTGTCAGCCGGACAGCAACCTCCGCAGCGATCACTGCACCCTGGATGTGAGAGGCTGTAGATTCGCATTAGCATCTATTGTGTAGACGGGACATTGTGCCCAGACCTACATCAACTTCCGCGGCGATCACTGCACCCCGGATCTGAGAGGCTGTAGAATCGCATAAGCATCTATTGTGTAGACGGGACATTGTGCCCAGACCTACATCAACTTCCGCGGCGATCACTGCACCCCGGATCTGAGAGGCTGTAGAATCGCATAAGCATCTATTGTGTAGACGGGACATTGTGCCCAGACCTACATCAACTTCCGCGGCGATCACTGCACCCCGGATCTGAGAGGCTGTAGAATCGCATAAGCATCTATTGTGTAGACGGGACATTGTGCCCAGACCTACATCACCTTCCGCGGCAATCACTGCACCCTGGATGTGAGAGGCCGTAGATTCGCATAATCATCTATTTAGTGTAGACGCCACCAAGCTGGCTTCTATCTATTGATATTTGATCAAGTTCAGGCTCACAATGACCACCAGCTTCCAGAGCTTAAATGACGGACATGTATAACACTTTTTGAAACACTATTAGGCTTGTTTGGATGTAATGGGAATATCGTTGAGTATTGAGACTCAGATAGTGAGTAATACTAAAGCTGTTCATTCAATATTTATATTTTATGATTTTCTGTCCCGTAGAAATGTAACCGAATGTCTGGGGACTAGCCTAGCCGTATTAGTCCACTGACTGCACGCCACGGATGAGCACTCATAGACTTTTTGTTGTCCGTGTCTCACTTCCGTGGCATCACTGAATCCTGTGACTGTCCCTCCCAAATCATATGACCACAATTTTAAATGCGCGGGAATGATATTTAGTTTCTCATATAAAAAAAAACCTAACTATACGATGAGAAAACTACACATATTTTTAAAAATGTTGGAAAATCAATTACAATGTATACAATTCCTGAGAAAAAAACGGTTTTTAATTTAATGAGAGCAATGCGACTAATGAGAGGAAGCAATTTTCTCCATGTTTGGCTTGGCATTTGTTGAATATTCTCGAATGTTTCTTTCCCCTTTTCTCAATATCTAACCAGTTTCGGGTTTTAGAAATGAAATGGTTGACATGACTAAAGCCAGATTCCAGCATATTTGAACTTGGGAAAGGCTAAGGACACACAATTGCCGTCTACAATAGGAGAGGCACATTTTTTTTAATTTCCACTCATTCAAAAATGGTTACTTGCGTCTTCATTCACACCAAACAGAGTTCCTTTGGGTTCCCATCTTAACGGGACATTCCATTTCGGGTTAAGGGGAGGACAGGGCGATATCATTTTATTTTAAATAAATAAGCAAAAACTTACAGATACAAGTTTGAAGAAAGATGGTTACATTTAGCTATTGAAGTTTGAAGAAAGATGGTTGCATTTAGTTATTGAAGTTTGAAGAAAGATGGTTACATTTAGTTTTGCGGAGCATTAGGTTGAGGGCTATGGTTAGGTTTAGGATAAGGGTTGTTTCCAATGCCCACAATGAGTAGGTTACTCTTATGTGCACCATGAAAAGGACGTTAAGTGACGGGTTGCAGTAGCTTTCCTCACATCTCGAGCGTGCTGATGAAGGTGAACTGCGGTCCTCCGGGCGATTGTGCTGTTCTTGACTTTATCTGCGTGGCGCTCACTACTACTGGGATCACGTCGATCCACATCTCGTCAGCCAGACTCCCTGAAAACAGGCTGTTTTCAGGGAAAGCTACATGGAAGAGAGATTGTGGTCTTGGTCAGTGTATTGTGCCTGACCCTAACGTGACGTTCTGATCAGAATCTTGTGCATGACTGGACTAGCGTCTCAGTTCCCTTTAGGGTTAGATAACATGTTTGTTATTACATCGTCTCTGTCAACTATGCCAGCAGTCCGCACCAAAAAGGGTAGTGGTACAGTGGGTCCCATCACACTGCAACATCCAAAGCAATGAGGAGGCAGACAGACTGGCAAAAGAAGGTGCAAGACTACCACAAACAGATACTAATATGACGTACGAAGAGTCAAAACGGCTTATTAAAGCCAGATACATGACCAAATGGGAAACTGAACATACCGGCTACACCAAAAACGATGCATATTACCAGTTGAACAGAAGAGAGCAGGTCGTTGTCTTCAGACTTCGCACTGGCCACAATAGACTGAGGTACCACCTATTCAACAAATTGAAGATAGGTGGTACCGACGAATGCCTGTGTGGTACCGAGAAAATGACCGCTGAGCATCTGCTGCAGAACTGCCCGACATACGAGGATCAGAGAGAGCAGAATTGGCCATCACCAGTGGAACCACAAGACACGCTTTATGGCAGTGTCGACAGCTTCAGGATGACCGCCGCTTTTTTCGAAAAAATAATGGTTACTGTCTGACTGCGTACGAAGAAGAAGAAGAATGCATCGTCTGATAGCATGGACAATGCCATGCTGCTGTAGAGACTGGATGCTACTCTCCTTATCATGGAACAACGTTGACAGATTCCAGAAACTGGATGCTACTCTCCTTATCATGGAACAACGTTGACAGATTCTAGAAACTGGATGCTACTCTCCTTATCATGGAACAACGTTGACAGAATCCAGAAACTGGATGCTACTCTCCTTATCATGGAACAACGTTGACAGATTCCAGAAACTGGATGCTGCTCTCCTAATCATGGAACAACGTTGACAGATTCCAGAAACTGGATGCTACTCTCCTTATCATGGAACAACGTTGACAGATTCCAGAAACTGGATGCTACTCTCCTTATCATGGAACAACGTTGACAGATTCCAGAAACTGGATGCTACTCTCCTTATCATGGAACAACGTTGACAGATTAAAAAATGCATTGCTAAGACGGCAGGAATAAGCGGGTGCAGGAGTAGAAATTCTCGTCTGTTCTCGCAGAATGTTTGATACCACCAACAGTTAAAAAGTGGACTATTCTGTGACTTCAGCACCCAAAGGTCGGTGCTAAAAATATATATTTCTTTTTGCGGTGAATTATGACGCAAGTGCCCCAAAATGTGACCAGTCCGTCTTGTATCGTATCCCCACAAACAGACCTGAGTATCACATATAATGAGGCCAAGACCATAATTAAAACCATCTTCACTGTAAAATGGTCTGATCAACACTCCGACTTCCGAAGAGAAAACAGCTATTATAACTTAACTAGAGAAGAGCAAGTCATCATCTTCAGACTGAGAACTGGGTATAACAGACTCAAGAGTCATCTTTACAACAAAATGAGGGTTGGGACAGATGACAGGTGCCCATGTGGGGAGCATATCATGACCGTGGAACACATCCTACAAAGCTGCACGCTCACGCAGGAAAAGAGAGAACAATACTGGCCTCGTGAGACAGATATGAGACAAAAAGCTGTATGGAGATGAAACAGCCTTACAAACAACGGTTTCCTTTGTAAGAGAAACCGGCACCTTGATCTTCTTCTTTTTCGTACGCAGTCAGACAGCAACCATTATTTTTTAGAAAAAAGCAGCGGTCATCCTGAGGCTGTCGACACTGCCATAGAGCTTGTCTAGTGTTGCCACTGGTGATGGCCACATCTGCTCTCTCTGATCCTCGTGTGTCGGGCAGTTCTGCAGCAAATGCTCAGTGGTCATTTTCCCGGTACCACACGGGCATTCGTCAGTGCCACCTATCTTCACTTTGTTGAATAGGTGGTACCTCAGTCTATTGTGGCCAGTGCGAAGTCTGAAGACCACGACCTGCTCTTTTCTGTTCAACTGATAATCGGCATCGTTTTTTGTGTAGCCAGTATGTTCTGTTTCCCATTTGGTCATGTATCTAGCTCTAATAAGCCGTTTTGACTCTTCGTATGTCATACTAGTATCTGGTTGTGGTAGTTTTGCACCTTTTTTTGCCAGTCTGTCTGCCTCCTCGTTGCCTTGGATGTTGCAGTGGGATGGAACCCACTGCACCACTACCCTTTTTGGTGCGGACTGCTGGCATAGTTGACAGAGTACTGCTCTTAAATCATTAAGTTCAGCACCTTGATCTGAGGATGAACGAAGAAGAAGAAGTATCGTACGTGAAAAGATGGATCGCTCTACTGATCAACAAGACACGCTTGTAGCTCCGCAGCTACTGTATCTGTATTAACACCAAATGGATCTACCACCAATTTTGAGACTATCATTTAGAGTAAATCATGAAATATTATCATGTCATCATATACATTATAGGGATGAAGATGCTAAGCAGCGCATGAGCTGCAGCGGTCAAGGACCCATAGCTGATTGCTAGCATCAGGGCCAGCGAACCAGAGCAGCCAAGACCCTTCTACGCCTCCACTCGGTGATCCTGGATAACAGGCTGCAACAGAGCAGACTGGCAAAGGAGAAGGGATCGAAGAGGGAAGGATAACCCGATACTAAAAAAACATTTCTTTAAGTCGGATGTGTCAGTCCGAAAGGTGCAAGTATTGCAGCCAAGATGTAAACTACGACACAACGCATTCCGTTCTCTGTATTACATTCTGCTACTTAAAGCCCTTTCAGGGCTTGGTAGCGGGAGATTGAGGACGAAGGTGTCTGCTTCGGGACTAAATTTTAAAAACAATGCAACATCTGGAGGGAAAGAGAACTGTGCATTATCCAAACCATTGCTCATCTTTTGCGTGTCCACAAATAATATAATAGATTTGGACAGTCAGTTAATTAATATTTGGCTCATGATTTTGGAGGAGCAGTTGCAAGTGCCCATAAGTCCTTACAACAGCTGCACTACATATGCTACAGGGATCAACATAATCAAAATGAATGCTATGAAAACAATATGAGCCCAGTGCTTGGCAGAAAACGTCCATGTGTTAGCAGGTGTATGAAAGAAGAGAAAAAATAGTGACGCCTGCAACCATCAGCCAGGCATGGCGTATGAGATGACTAGGGGGATTAGGGAACCCATTACCTCACCTTATAAAAGGTGAGGCTTGAAGTTTCTAGCAATTTATTCCAACCTTTCCCCCAACCTGTTTGACGTAAGGTTGGTTTTTCTCTTGCTCTTACATATGTTTTAGTTGGTCTGGCTAAAAGGCTTTTACTGGCTACATTTAATGTCAGTAACATTCATAGGCGTATCAGTCTTTGTAGACTACACCCACGTGGCACCCTGTCAGTAGGCTCTCATAGTGCAAGCCTCGACGCTGAATATGGAGACCTGGGTTACTCAAACTGCAAGATCCCCCCCCTCGCTGGTGTAATCCAAAGAAATGCAAAGCATAATAATTTTGCACCACGTCAGCTGCAGGAGCTGCCGGAATGCAATTTTGAAATCATCCGCCATAGGTGCTAGCACTCCGGATTTTCTGTTTGGGTTTACTCCCGGCAGTCGAGTCGTTGCCTGCAGATGCTAGTTACTCGAGACATCCGATGATACTCTCATCATCCCAAGACTAGCCAGCACTCCTTGGGTTTAAAATCAGAGTTCCTCATCTCCTAGGCCAACTGCCTGAACAGGCTAACGAGCTTCGTCTACCTGGGTTTCGAGTCAGAGTTTGCCTTCTCTTAGATTGGCTGCCAACCAAGGCTAATGAGCCCAATCTGCCAGCCCAGTTATACCACCGGGTACTCGGTCGCGCCCCACAGCACGCTCTGTAAGAAATAGAGTGCCCCCCACCTTCCCATGAAGATGCTGATGGGAACACAATAATGTAGGAGTGGCCATTGGCATGAAAACTCCTGCCCAACAAGCCAAACAGTGAATCCAGCGGCAATCTCTACCCCGGGAAAGGAGAGACTATAACAAACGCTTCACTTTCCTTCAACCAGCGAGACGTCCAGCCCAGACCTCCCCCCTCTATCACACACGCATACAAAATTGTTAGTGGGTCGCAAACTAATATCGGATAGCTGTAAATTGTATTTGGTGACCCCAAAAGGCATGATTAGGCGGGAGAAACATTCAGCTTAGTGATTACTTCAGGTAGCAGGCCGATAGGTGTCGTATGCACGTGCGTAGCTCAGATACAAAATTGTGTCTGTGCACACAGTGCACGATTAAAAAACAGCTTGTGCGTTTTATTGTTGCACAAAAAGGACTTTCTACAAAGGATATTCATAAGGAAACATTTTCTGTTTGCGGCGAAGTGTTTTGAAGAGTAAAGCCGCGCATAACTGGGTTAATACATTATCTCAATTGCTGATGAAGCCTGACCCGGTGGTCCTGTTAAGAATGCAACTAAATTATATGCTGCAGGTAGGGGAGATGATTCCAGCTGATTAGCGAGTAACAATAGACAGTGCAGCAACTACAATAGGGTGTTCGCATGGCTTAGCCTACAGTATAGTGCATGATCGATTGAATTTCCGGACAGACAAACACAAGACGGGCTGAATGGGATGGGATAAATGATCAATGTTGGTGAAAATGATGTTGAGAAATAAGTGGCCATGTAAGTGCAATAATAAATGGTTTTCAAGTTCGTATCTCATTTAGTTCTTTAAAAATAGCAATTATGTTTTTTTTTACTGACTTGTCATCGTGTGTGTATGGGTATATATGTATTATCAGGTTTGTCTTCTAGAGGCAGGTGTTGAAGTCTTTAGATCATGCTACTCCTCTGTTTCTGCATCTCAGTTTAAATCTTCACCCCAATGTTCTTGGATGTTTTCTCATTTTCCCATGAATTTTGTCGTCCAGAATTTTAAATAGTAAGCCTCCACATTTCATGTTATGACCAAGCCAAAACAATCTACCTTTTTTGTACACTTGCCAATTGGTTGTATTTGTAACCCTTTATCTTTAAGCACTTGTTCATTTTTACCCTTTTTCTTAGCACATCATCTCAACAGCTTTTAATGTCTTTTTGTCCTTTTTTTTTTTAGTATGCATGTTTTGGAGCCAAATATGTATAAATCCTTTTGACAGAGATTAACTAGGGATCTAAGAACAATATATATTTCTTGATCTTTGAGTGTCATCTTTTTCAAATGACAAATTCAGTTTTTTTGGGTTGCCTAAAACCCTCCAATATAAACCTTCTAATATTTCTTCCAGTATTTGCTGATTCATCCACGTCATTTTGCTTAGTAAGTATTTAACCAATAGTTTTGTAACCCAGGTCGGTTGCACATTTCATTAAATCCTCTGATAATAAGTAATAGTGTACGAAATGAGCATGTTTTATAGATGGCTCGTTGGTTGTGAACCAACTGCACCTGGTATCTTGGTACTTGGGTACTAAATATAAAGCTGGCTGCTTTATAGTTCAGTTTATAGTTACTTGATCAGATCTATACATATTTATGCTCAGTGTTCCATATCAGGTTTCCCATTTCCTATATTATGCGTTTTTTCACATGTGTATTTTGTGTATTCACTCTTGTACATGTTCTGGTTGATCTGGTGTACATGTTTTGGGGCCAAGACGAAGCAGAACATGAGTTCGCATCACCCAGCGACTTATAACTAGTTGCTTGCATCAGGATCAGCGAACCACAGCTGACTAAGACCCTATTCTGCCTCCACAGGGCGGCCCTGGAAACAGCAGCACTAGTCGCTAGTGCAGTCTGGCTGAGGGTTAGGGATGACGCCCCTTTCAGAGCAAACATAGAAGATATACATGTTTCCGTTATCTGAAGCTGGTATTTATGGACTCATCATCAGGTGTCCTGCCGATTGATGATCATTGACCTCCATCCATTTCTATCACCTGTGTCGCTTAACAACTCTTGTTTATTGTCGCCTGTGCCATTCTCTCAGGCTGTCCAGCGTCTTCTCTCTCTGCCTTCCTCTGTCTCTCTTTCCTGTTATCTTTACCATTGTCACGACGTGCTCCAAGCCACCTCTTCTCATAACATGCCCACAAATGGATGACTGTCTTGTTCTGATCCTTGCAATAAGTTGTCTTTGTGTTTGTGCCTCCTTGAGTACTGTATCATTTTGTCCTCTTTGCAGTCCATGGGATCTGCAGCATTCTTCTGTAAAACCACATCTTGCTTGCTTGCTAATTGTCCTAGATTCACTGTCATATGTCAGTACTGGTTCCACGTAGCATACAAGGACTCTTTTTCTCAGTTCCAGCAACAAGGTTTTGTTACATAATATTCCCTTCATGGTCTGGAAGACTGATTTTGCTTGGGCTATTCTGCATTTTATTTTGCAATTGCACCTTTGAACTGATGTAATGAATGTGCCAGGTATTTAAATGTAATAACTTGTCTCAATTTGGTCCCCTTTGCTTTTATGCAGCATTTTGAAGAGTCAGGTTTCTTCGGCACCACCATCACTTCCTATTTATGGACTACTGAAAGAAAAAGTTAATATCTTGAAAAGTGTAGGGGGTAGTCCACGCCAGCGGGGCCGGGATTGATAAGTATATGACCACTTTGCTCATCCAAGCATGTCACAAAGGGGGACTAAGAAGGGATGAGCTTGAGTCTAGCAACCTCATCATGTAAAAATGTAGTTATTGAAACCCACCCTGTCAATATTTGGTTACACGTTTCCAGAGGGGACAGATGTAGTGATGGTCCTATGCTCCACTTGGACTTGACTTACTCACTTTACTTCGTCGCACATTTGTTAGTGACTTCAATTTGCTGAAACCACTCTTCTTATACCTAAATTTGTTAGCGAGTTAAATAAACCACCACTCTTCACCAAAAAATTGTTATTGCCTTACCTAAACCACTCCTCTTTTACCTAAATTATGAACTGACTTGACTAAACCACTCCTCTTTTACCTAAATTATTTAGTGACTTGACTAAACCACTCCTCTTTTACCTAATTTGTTAGTGATTTGACTATGACTAAACCACTCCTCTTTTACCTAAATTTGTTAGTGATTTGACTATGACTAAACCACTCCTCTTTTACCTAAATTTGTTAGTGACATGACTAAACCACTCCTCTTTTACCTAAATTTGTTAGTGATTTGACTATGACTAAACTACTTCTCTTTTACCTAAATTTGTTAGTGACATGACCAAACCACTCCTCTTTTACCTAAATTTGTTAGTGATTTGACTATGACTAAACCACTCCTCTTTTACCTAAATTTGTTAGTGATTTGACTATGACTAAACCACTCCTCTTTTATCTAATTTATTTTGTGACATGACTAAACCACTCCTCTTTTACTTAAATTTGTTAGTGATTTGACTATGACTAAACCACTCCTCTTTTACCTAAATTTGTTAGTGACATGACTAAACCACTCCTCTTTTACCTAATTTATTTAGTGACATGACTAAACCACTCCTCTTCTACCTAAATTTGTTAGTGACATGACTAAACCACTCCTCTTTTACCTAATTTATTTAGTGACATGACTAAACCACTCCTCTTCTACCTAAATTTGTTAGTGACATGACTAAACCACTCCTCTTTTACCTAATTTATTTAGTGACATGACTAAACCACTCCTCTTTTACCTAATTTATTTAGTGACATGACTAAACCACTCCTCTTCTACCTAAATGTTAGTGACATGACTAAACCACTCCTCTTCTACCTAAATTGTTAGTGATTTGACTATGACTAAACCACTCCTCTTCTACCTAAATTTGTTAGTGATTTGACTATGACTAAACCACTCCTCTGTTACCTAAATTATTTAATGACTTGACTAAACCCCTCCTTTTCTACCTAATTTTGCTAGTACTATTGCTGCGTATAAGTTCTGTATAATGATCTGATCATATCTTTCCTTACAGGTTGCTATAATGTCTGTCACTGTGGCTCCAATTCGACTCTTCTTTGTTGTGTTATTTCTACTATTGGCATGGCCTTTAGCAGCTATTGCAATTGCATTTCGCTCAGAGGAGGATAAACTGAAACCTGCATCTGGATGGCGGTTGTAAGTACACTCATTTTATCAGTTGTGCTTATGCTTTAAATAGTGATTATAATTTGGTTATCTTCATTCATATCATTTATCCCGCTGGGGGACGGCGTGGGCTAGTGGTTAAGTGACACGGCTCACAATCCAAAGGTGCTAAGTTCGATCCCCATCAGGGATCAAGATGCTGAGCAGCGCATGAGCTGCAGGGGTCAGCGACCCATAGCTGACTGCTTGCGTCAGGGCCAGCGAACCAGAGCTGCCAAGACCCTTCTACACCTCCACGCAGTGATCCTGGATAACAGGCTGCAGCAGGGCAGACTGGCTAAGGAGAAGGAATCGAAGAAGGAATGCTAACCTGGTACTCAAAAAATGCTTGCTGAAGTCGGATGTGTTGGACCGAAAGGTGCAAATATCGCAGTCAAGCTGTAAACTACGACACAACGTAATTCCGTTCTCTGGACTACATTCTGCCGCTTAAGCCCTTTCAGGGTTTGGTGGCGGGAGCTTGAGAATGACGAAGCCGAGCCGATCCCCATCACAGCACCGGCCGTTACACCGGGGAAGCAAACCCTTAGAAAATGCAGGAGGAAGCAGACCCTTACATAAAATGCATGCTGAAGTCGGATGCACTGGGCCGACATGCACAAAATAAAAACCACAGTGCAACGCACACCAGCTGTTGAGAGTAGAGAAATAAGGCGGACGCAAAAACAAACAAAAATTTGTCCCGCTTAATATTCATTACATTTGTGTTATCGTCAGGTGCTTTTCCGTTCGCGATCCACTACTATCATCTGTGTCATTTACCAACTGTGTTGTTAATTGTTGCCCATGCCATTCTCTCAGGCTGTTCAACATTTTCTCTCTTTGCCTTTCTCTGTCTCTCTTTTCTGCAATGTTTCCTGTTCTCACAACGTGCTTCAGGCCGCCTCTTCTCATAACATGCCCGAAAATGGGATGACTGCCTTGTTCTGATTCTTGCAATAAGTTGTCTTTGAGTTATAAAAATGTTATATTCATGTAATGCATTGTTTAAGGTTTTTTACTCAGGCTTGTTGTGAAAGTTTATTTTTGTTCCATTTAGAAGCGGCTAGACATTTATAGTTCTTAATCTGTAATCCTAGTATTCAATCAGGCATAACAAATGTTTGATGCCAGGTAGAGGAATGTTGTTTTAACTCATTTAGTTTGTTTTTACCATGTTGGACTAAGCATTTTGCTTTGGCCATCTCTCCTATCTCATCGGTGAACACCTGAATGGGCACTTAAATTTGTACAACCAAAATGACATCACTTTTAATGTCTGTTTCTTGTCAGATCGGCACCTGCCATGCTCGTCCCTGCTGTATTTTCTTAACAATGCAGTATCTACAACGTCATTGAAGGTGGATCAGTGCTGAGTTTCTATGATGTGAATTCGGTCCTGTATAGAGACTGCTAACATTCTTCGACAGACATGGAGATTGAATAGGGCTCAGGAACTAAATTTAGCCACCTGCGAAATGCAGTGCTTGTATAAGCTTACTAACAACACAAGAAGAGACAGAATCACAAATATGAATATTTGGGAGAAGGTTTGAATAATTCCCTGTCTAAATTACATTGCGAAATTGATTTTGCCACATTGTGAGACTGCAACCTTCTACATGCGAGCATCAGGAATAAAAGCGAGAGGAAGACAGAGGAAAAGGTGGATAGACAGCGTAAACGAGACCTGCCGTAAAATGGGGGAAAATGTCACTCAGGCTACGAGCGAGGCAAAATACAAATACATACCACAACACTGGGCTGCAATCCGGCAGAAAGTGGAAAAGAAGAAAAAGACAGTCCTTTGCTCCATTGCCCTGTTTAGCACCTCAAAGCTTAACTACATCGACTGTTCATGGGTTCACTACCTTGCAGCCATACAGCATGATTAGACTAGCCACAGTGTTAAGCTGTGAGCTCTTGCCTTGTCATTTCTCATCTACTGAATATAGGTTTGATAGTTTTTTTAGCTTTTGAAAATCGCAGATTTGTTGTTGAAAGGTCTACAATACTATAGCACTTTGTTTTATAATGAGATTGCCAGCCCCATAAGCAACCCTCCTTCGTCCCTTTTATGATATTCAAAGTAAGGTTGTTGTTGTTGTTGCAAAAAGTATACAAAGACCCATTTGCAATTTAAATAGAGCCACAGCAAGGATGGCCACTATCTCCAACAATCTTCCACGTTGTTATGAACTCGGTGTTGATTGCAGGAAAACAGAATCACAATGGACATATGATAAGTAACTCGATCTTGATTTTATAGATGACCTTTGCTATCACATCAGCAACAATATACATCATTTACCTGTTTGGCTCCACTTGAAACAGGGCCACAACAGATGCTCTCCATCTGTTCCTATTCTGGGCCGTCTTCTTGAGTTCCACCCACAAGAATCCGATTGACTTGACTATTCACTGTAATGTGTTTCTTGGCCTTCCCTATTGCTTCTTTTCCTTCCCTATTGCTTCTTTTCCTGTGTGTTCCAATCATGTGCCTCTCTCGGAGGTATTCTGGTGTATTGGTCTTCTCCACAAATCTACATTTGTCATTATTTCTGGCCATCTAACACGCAGTATGTGGCAGGGGCACTTTTTAACGAAGGTCTGCAGTCTAAATGTGATACCCTTAGTTGCATTCTGTGTCTCCGAGCCATATAGCAGGACAGACTTTACAAATGTGTTGGTGAACTGAGACGCTAGTCCGGTCAGGCACAATATACTGACCAAGACCACTGTCTCTCTTCAATGTAGCGATCCCTGAAAACATGCGGTTTTTAAGGCAGTCTGAATGACGAGATGTGGATCGATGTGATCCCTGAAGTAGTGTGCATCATTCAGATAAAGCAAAGCATAACACAACCGCCTGGAGGACCTCGATCCACCTTCATCAGCACGCTCAGGATGTGAAGAAAGATACAACCCGCCACATAATGCCATTTTCAGGGCGCACAAAAGAGTAAACTTACTCATTGTGGACATTAAACAACAACAACAAATGTGTTAAACAACAGTCTTATTCTCCATGGAGAATTCCATATTGGATGAAGAGAGCAAATCTAAACAATACACACAAGTATAGATGAATAGACAAGATGGCAAGAAAACAAGATTGCAGATCAATTTGAAAAAAGCATGTGAATTGTGAATATGTAACTGGCCCAAAATAATTATTAAAGATTAATGTCCACTGTACATCTGCTACATAGATTAGGAGAAGGCGCTTGGCTTGGCTTGGCTTCGTTCGTTCTCAATCTCTCGCTACCAAACCCTGAAAGGGCTTAAGTAGCAGAATGTAGTCCAGAGAACGGAATGCGTTGTGTCATAGTTTACAGCTTGACTGCGATATTTGCACCTTTTGATCCAACACATCCGACTTCAGCAAGCATTTTTTGAGTAGCGGGTTAGCATTCCCTCTTCGATCCCTTCTCCTTAGCCAGTCTGCCCTGCTGCAGTCTGTTATCCAGGATCACCGTGTGGAGGTGTAGAAGGGTCTTGGCAGCTCTGGTTCGCTGACCCTGACGCTAGCAGTCAGCTATGGGTCGCTGACCACTGCAGCTCATGCGCTGCTCAGCATCTTGATCCCAGAAGGCGTTTGATGGAGTGTCCTGGAAGAGGCTTTTTGGGATCCTCAAACATGCTGAAATTGAAGAACCAATCCTCTGGCTGATGCAGAACTTATACACAACCCAAAAGGCCATCATATCATTAAGAGGAGGACTCACGGACGCGGTACCTATAAGAAAGGGGAGTAAGACAGGGATGTCCACTTTTACCTGGCCTGTTCAATGCGTACTCAGAGGTGATGATAGCTGAAGCAATGAAGAAATGCAATCTGGTGGTAAAGGGCGAAAAACTGGAGGCAATAAAATACATTGTTGACCAAGCCATTATAGCAGAGACGGAGGAATATCTACAAAAAAGGCTCAATGAAATTAGCAATACTACAGATATCTATGACATGAAAGTGAACATAGAGAAGACCAAGACAATGATCATAGCCAAAGAACCAACCAGTGTAAAAGTAACCATAAAAGGGAAAGAAGTAAAGAGCAGGTATTCCAATTCCCATATCTTGGTCAAACCAGAACAGAAGATGCACGATGCAATGGAGAAATACGATCTAGAATTGCAATGGCAAAGAAAGTGTTTAGAGAGAAACAAAGAATCCTTACATCCAATAACATTAGTATGTCTCTAAGGAAAAGAATCTTATGCACATATGTTTTGACTGTTTATGGCTCTGAAACATGGACTATAAATACAGGAGAGGAAACATACTTGGAGGCTTTTGAGATGTGGTGTTACCGAAAGATGGAAAGAGTGAGCTGGACTGAGAAGAAATCAAATGAAAAGGTATTGTCGGAGATGGGAGAAGAGAGAAAGTTGATACGGAAGATAAAAAGAAATCGACTTGGCTGGTTGGGACATAATCTGCGGAGAGAGTGTCAGTCAAGAAGGTCTTGGAGGACTTTATGCAGGGAAGGAGATGGAGGGGAAGACCTAGAAATACCTTTTTTGTCTCAAGCTTTCGGAGATATGGCTGTGAAGACGAATGCTGAGCTGAAGACGGCTGTAGAAGATAGGCAGAAATCGAAAGACAAAATCCATGAGCTTGTTGACCAGTCCTAGGACTGAATGACCTGATGGTGAGGATGACCAGATAATTGATGGAGTGACCCAAATCGTACCCGGGTGGAAAATAATTGACCCACAGTCACCTTCTCAACCTTCTCGAAGCTCATTGCTCCTCTCGGTGCATAGGTCACTGACCACATCTTGCCACAGTTCTGGGTTACTCTTTATGCCTGTTTCCAGGTGTAAACATTTAATTGTAGTTCGATGTCACATATTCCTGTTCATGTATTTTTAGGTCTACCTATCTTTCTAGTCCCTTGAGGATTCCACATGAAAGCCTGCCTAGCTATGTTGGATGGTTCTTTCCTTATACAGCCCAATTTTCTTCTATCAATTTATTGTTCCAGTGGCTGTTGTTGACTCCTTTCTCATAGGTCTTCATTCCTCACCATGTCCTTTCACTTTATACCCTTTGTTCTTCATAGACATCTGTTAACAAAGAACTGGAGTTTTTGCCATATCATTTTGGTTGTTCTCCCACAGACTTCTTGTAAAGGGACCAGTTGTAGTTAAAACCTATGCTTCTCACTGGAGCAAAATAGGGAAATGATTGCAAAGACTTGGAAACATGCTTCCGCTAAAAGAGGCCTAAAAGACGAATTGATGAAGTGTATGGTTTTATATAATTTGAAAGTAACATTGACACAGATGGAGGATCAGTCCTGAAGTAGATGTCAGGATTTAGCTTTGAATTCTCTGCTCCCAATATGGAACTCTAAAGAAAATAAGATATGATTGTATAACACTTACAAAAAATGATACCGTTTACATGCAGAGTTGTACGCTGGAAAATACGTGGCGGCTCTGAAAACAAGTTACACTAGTCACTAGTGCAGCCAGGGGGACATAGTGGACTAGTGGTTAAGTAATACAGTTCACAAACCGAAGGTGCTGTGAACGCTCCCCACTCACAGCACAGGCCGTTACCCCGGGGAAGAAAACCCTTAGAAAATGCAGGAGAAAGCAGACCCTTACATATAATGCACGCCAAAGTCAGATGCACTGGTCCGATAGGCGCAAAATAATGTACACCGCCTTGGGGAATAGAGAAATAAGGCAAACGAAAAAAAACTACAAAATAAAACCAAAAAAATAAACTAGTTTAGCCTGGCCAATGGATAGGAATCGTAGTGGGAAGGCAAATCTGGTACTAAAATAAAAAACCAGCTAATATCGGATGTGTCAGGTCGAAAGTCGCATGATATCGCATCCTCGCTTTAAACTACAAAACAATATCTCAAAATCATTTTCAGAATGGGGAACGGCATGGCCTAATGGTTAAGTGGCATGGCTCACAATCTGAAGGTACTGGGTTCAATCCCCATCACAGAACCGGCCGTTACCCAGGGGAAGCAAACCCTTAGAAAATGCAGGAGGAAGCAGACCTTTCATAGAATGCATGCTGAAGTCGGATGCACTGGGCCGACAGGCGCAAAAAAAAAACACAGTGCAACGCACGCCGCCTTGGGGATTAGAAAAATAAAGGCGAACGCAAAAAAATGAACGCTGAAGAAGTATATGGTGTTAGGCTAATCAATTTCTTTGAGCACACCAGGTGTGATACAGTCAGTATCACGCTGGCCGCCTTTTCCTTCACAGAATTGTGTAGTACCAAATTTTGTAATCTGTGTACTAGCTGACCCCAGAGTCATTTGTAAAAATATCCAGCATCAACTGGGGATTAAACCTAGATCACTTGGCTGGGCACTCCGTGCACTAACCACTATGTCTTTGACTGTTACACTAAATTCAGTCCCATAAAATGTGACCCAGAAACATGACATGGTATTTTTTTTTTTTTTTTTTTTTTTTTTTTTGCGTTCGCCTTATTTCTCTAACCCCCAAGGCGGTGTGCATTGCACTGCGTTTTTATTTTGCGCCTGTCGGCCCAGTGCATCCGACTTCAGCATGCATTTTATGTAAGGGTCTGCTTCCTCCTGCATTTTCTAAGGGTTTGCTTCCCCGGGGTAACGGCCGGTGCTGAGATGGGGATCGAACCCAGCACCTTCTGGTTGTGAGCCGTGTCACTTAACCACTAGGCCACGCCGTCCCCCATGACATGGTATGAAAAGTATCACATGCAGACTGAGGACCTTAGCCAACCGTGTGCTTCACTTGGAGCGAACCGACAAATCAATAAGTCTTATTGAGATTGTATAAATTCATTTGATATATTGTACATCCTTGATATTGATTTATGACTAAGACTATATGTATATCTTTAGTGTCAATAGCTACTTAGGTTCTTTGCTACAAAATACAAACTGTATTTTCCTGTATACCTCTACGCATGTGAGACATGGACACTGAATGCAGAAATGGAGCGAAACATCCAGGCGATGGAGATGAGATGCTTCCGATAGATCCCCGGAATAACCTACAGGGATAGGGTCACAAACATCAATATACGAAACACAATCACACAATCTATTGGACCTTATCAAGACCTATCAGTGGTAAAGAAACGAAAGCTTCAATGGTACGGCCATGTACTGCGATCGAGTGGGCTACTAAACAAAGTACTCAGGCACAGTCTTCGGATAGAACAAAAGAGGCCGCACCAAGAAACGCTGGACAGATGATATTCGGAAGTGGACTGGAAAGTCCCCGGAGGACACCGAAATTATGGCGTTGAACAGACAAAAATGGCATGAATTTGTCATGAGGCAATGCCAAAACAACCTCACACAGACCAACGATGAATCAGACACCCACCGGCTAGGAACAGGCTCAATACACAAGTGGAGGGATGCCCCTATGACCTTTCTGTTTGAAATGGGAAACACGAGACGATTTTTTTTGTATTAGCTAAATTCATCTTTGTTTTTCTTCATTCCATTTCTGGGAAAATTAGTCATTCACTCTTTTATTCCTGTATCATAAATGAAGTATTGTTTTCTGAGCTGTCTTTCAAACTTGTATGTCAATTATGTTGGTTAGTCTTTTACCCTTGAGGAGTTAGATGATACATTTATGATATGGTCATACCCAGAAGAGCAGTAGTACAGTGGGTCTCATCCCATCGTAACATTCATGGCATTGAGGAGACAAACAGACTGGCGAAAGAATGTAGAAGGTTAGCACAACCAGATTCAAGTGTGGCTAACGAAGAGTTCAAAAGGTTTATTATTGCAAGATACATGGACAAATGGGAAACAGAGCATACTGGCTACACAAGAAATGATGCCTATTACCAGTTAAGCAGAGGTGAGTAGATGGTGATTTTCAGACTCCCGCACAGGCCACAACAGACTGAGGTACCATCTATTCAATAAACTGAAAATAGGTGTTACTGACGAATACACCTATGGTACTGCCAAAATGACCCCTGAACATCTGCTGCAAAATTGCCAGACATACGAGGACCAGAGAACGCATTTGTGGCAATCACCAATGCCAATAGTAGACAAGCTTTATGACAGAATCGACAGCCTCATGATGATCGCTGCTTACTTTGAAGAAATTTAAGTACGAAGTAGTATGTAGATAGGATGTATTGTATATAAATAGAGTGTATTGTACGTAAATACGGTGTGTTGTACATAGAAACAGTGTATTGTACATAATCACATCATCTTGTACGTAGTTATAGTGTATTGTATATAGTAACAACATATTCTTAGTCTGAACTATTCACCGCTTGCATTATTTTGTGTTATTGTATATTGAGTTAGTAGGAGCTTGGGTCAGCCACAGATGATGCCTTCCTTGTAGAAACCCTTCACCAAAGCATTAATGTGTATTTGCAATAGCAGATACTATAGTACTTTGTTTTATATGATAAGTTTGCATACCCCAAACACAAATGACTGACTACAGGATGATATGACTTGAAGGGGTGAACCAAAACTATATACTTAGCTTTTATTGTTTTCATTCTCTTTGCGACATTGTCTTTTCACTTGTATGTGTTACAAGAGCTTGCGTTCACCAAATGTCAGACATGTCCAGGGCCTTCATATCACGCTTGTGCACATCTTTGAACCTCAACTGTGGGTGGCTGACTGTTTTTTTTTCATCCACCAACTGTCCATAGAGGATATCTTTGGAAATGTGACCATCTTGCATGCGACAAACATTACCAAACCGTCGCAGTCTTCGATGCCTAAAGAGACTACGTGCTTGAGAGACAGGTGCGAAAGTCCACCTCTGCATTTGTCACTCTGTCCCACCATGTAATTCCAAGAATGGATCGCATGCGCCGTAGATGGGCAGTGTTAAGTGTGTGCTCCTGCTTGGCATATGTTGTCCAAATCTGGCTACCATATAGGAGTGTGTTGACAACACATGCATTGTACACCATGGTCTTTGTTTTGTCAGTTTCTGGTTTTCCCAAATATGCGTTGTGAGGCGAGCAAATAAACAGCAGCTTGGTCAATGTGACTTGTCTATTTCTGGGTCTAGAGGGAGCTTGTCTTTGATTCTCCATTCTGAGGGGTCCAATCTATGTACAATTTTTATCACAACATACATAATTGACTGAAACTGCAAATTTGTTTCCGTTTCTTTAAAAACATTACATTTACTCTGTTTTGAGCACATATTTATGTATCTGAATAAAATTTCTTCCCTAGATGGCTGAGACCAATTGTTCTCTTTCTTTGCCGCGGAGTGTTTTTTATTGGCGGATTCTACTGGGTAGATATGAAAGGAAAGCAGGCCAGCTCTAAGGAGGCTCCAATCCTATTGGTAGCTCCTCACTCGTCCTACATTGATGCTCTTTCTGTGGTGTTTCTAGGCCTAACATCTGTGGTAGCCAAAGCATCAACACAACAGATTATGTTGTTTGGAAGTAGGTACCAGTTTACTCAAATACTAGGGTAAGTCAGTAAGTAGGTCACATACTGATATGGGATAGCCGAAAAAGGTAGTTGGTAGTTTCTAAAGGTGGCAGCAATATCCAGCTTTGTGATTACTGCAGATGCTAAGCGTCTTATTCATGTGAGCATCTTCGATGCAAAAGCGTCCCAGCACACAGAGTGTAGTCACAGAACATTGTGACATTGTACGCGTTTGGGGCAAACGGTGTTTCTACAAAGGATGATCATAAGGAAATGCAAGGGGACGGCGTGGTTAAGTGACACGGCTCACAACCAGAAGGTGCTGGGCTCGATCCCCATCACAGCACCGGCCGTTACCCCGGGGAAGCAAATCCTTAGAAAATGCAAGAGGAATCAGACCATTACATAAAATATATGCTGAAGTCGGATGCACTGGGCCGACAGGCGCAAAATAAAAACCACAGTGCAACGCACACCTCCTTGGGGATTATAGAAATAAGGCAAACGCCAACAAAAAAAACAAACAACCTGTGCATTGGTGCATAACTGGGTCATAAATATTTTCAGGGTCTGGCTGTCCCTGATCAGAATGTCCTGTTCAGGTTGAAACGGTAGCATTTGTGCAACGGGTGAGGGAGATATTTATTTCAATCTGACAGACGAGCAACGATAGGCAGTGTACAAACTGCAATGAGATGTTTGCATGGTGACATAATACGTGGTCCCACCTTGGCTGGAGGCTTTTCACTAATAGCAAAGAGCTTGAACGTTAAGTTCAAACATGGCTCGGACAGCAGACCAAAGACTTCTCTGCTGTTTTGAATGCCCACAATCAGTAGGTGTACTTTGTTGTGCGCCCTGAAAAGGATGTTAAGTGACAGGTCGCAGTAGCCTGCCTCACATCCTGAGCGTGCTGATGAAGGTGGGCTGGGGTCCTTCAGGCGGTTGTGCAATGCTTGGCTTCATCTGGATGAGAATCATGTCGATCTCTCACCTTGTTAACCAGGCTGCCATAAAAACAGCTCATTTCCAGGGAGGGCTACGAGGAAGCCGAGGTGACTGTCTTGGCCAGTATATTTTGCTTGACCTGACCCTGACTAACATGTCTGATCAGTATATTTTGCTTGACCTGACCCTGACTAACATGTCTGATCAGTATATTTTGCTTGACCTGACCCTGACTAACATGTCTGATCAGTATATTTTGCTTGACCTGACCCTGACTAACATGTCTGATCAGTATATTTTGCTTGACCTGACCCTGACTAACATGTCTGATCAGTATATTTTGCTTGACCTGACCCTGACTAACATGTCTGATCAGTATATTTTGCTTGACCCGACCCTGACTAACATGTCTGATCAGTATATTTTGCTTGACCTGACCCTGACTAACATGTCTGATCAGTATATTTTGCTTGACCTGACCCTGACTAACATGTCTGATCAGTATATTTTGCTTGACCCGACCCTGACTAACATGTCTGATCAGTATATTTTGCTTGACCTGACCCTGACTAACATGTCTGATCAGTATATTTTGCCTCATCAGACGTTAGTCTTCCTCCCCAAAGAATTGGGGTAAGTGTATCAATGTTGATGGAAATTATGTAGAAAAATAAGGGCCAATGTTAGTGCAATAATAAATGGTCTTCAAGTTTGTATCTCATTTAGTCTTTTTTAAGCAGACATGCGTGACCTATTTACTGACTTACTACTTTCTTAGTTTTGTTGTAATTCGAAATTGTTGCTATTACTATTTTTCTTCTTTGAAGTTCATTTTTGTTTAATTTCCTGGTTTGTTGTGCTGTGATTAGTTGAATGAGATAACAGATATTAACAATGCATTTTCAGCAGAGAATGCTTTTAAATTACTATAATTCATTTTATTTGTCTTTTATTCACAGAAGACAAAGTAGTAGTAATAAAAGTAACTCAGTTAATAATCGTATTGAGGTGTGGCCAGTAGATCAGTTAGGGTGCTGGACGTCTAGTCAGAAAGGCGTGTGTTCAAACCAATGGGTAATGACCTAGGCTTTGCCTTGATGTTCCAAGCTACTCGTGCTGCGTTGAGCAAACTCTTGATGATGTTTCTTTGGTAGCGGGTTACAGTGACTTTCCTTACATCCTGAGTCATACTTGAGAAATTGGGCAGGGGTTTTCCTGGCTGTAGTGCGATGTGCAATTCCTTAATCAGAACAATGCTATAGTGATTACAGCAGCGATCCCCATCACATTACCAGACTTCTAAGGCACATCCTGTTTCCAGGTGCATGGTTAAAGATGTAAGGTGGGGGTCTTGATCAGTATGTCTCACTTGATCCTGATTACTCTTCTCTCCCTCAAACATTTATGTACGCCTTTTATTTGCGTTTCATTCACAGAAAACAAATTAGTAGTAATAAAAATATCATTGTTATTGGTCATATTGAGTAGTAGATCAGTTAAGGTACCGGCCATTTAGTCAGAAGGATATAGTTTCAAATCCCTGTAATAGGGGCAGAAGATGCAGTGACTCATAGCTGGCTGCTTGCGTCAGCGTCAGCGAACCATAGCTGACCAAGACCCTATCCCATCTCCATATGGCAGCCCTGAGCACAGACTGCACCTGTGAAGTCTAACTAAGATAATAAGAATAAAAAAGGCAAGACAAAACCAGTCCTAAAAATCCCGCGCTCAAACTTGATGTATCTGATGGAAGGACGCAGATACTCGCTGTAAATTATGACAGAATGTCCTACTCGGGACGAATACCAGAAATAAAGTCGGAATGGAAAAGAAACCCCGGTAATTACCTAGGTCTTTTCTGTCTGGCTGAAATAAAAAACATGTCCTCCACACTGCGCAGCGACTTCTGGGGCAAGTCGGCTATATTCCTTAGCCATATATGAGTAATGAGGACATAACGAAATATAAAAACGTCTGCTGCTGCAATTGATGAATCATGAACGCAGAGACTAGACTGCAGGAGCATAAAATCAATTGTAGGTCAGGCAATCTGGCATGTCTGAGTGGACAACCAAGAAGCTGCCAGAATCATCAGAATACATCCTCTTAAATTTTTCCTCAAAATGTTTGAGCGCCTATTTGTCTGCTCGGAGTGCAGTGATGTCAGATCAGCTTATGTACACTAACAGCTTCCTCTTTTCTTGTTCTTTTCTTTTCTTCTTCTACCTATATTCGCACAGATATCTTTTTTGTTTTTCTTACGTGCAATCGAGTGTTGAGAGAAACAGATAATTGACCTGTTGTGTCTTTGTATGATGGACTGGCCCACCTTCTGGTATTCACACATGCCGCTGTTTGGTAAGAATTTCGTTACCTGTAGAGTTTTTGACCGCATAGTGGCTAGGAGTCTGTTCTTTTTGATGTCAAACTGCCAACAGTTGCTTTACACACACAGTATGGGACATCCGGCTAGACACTGATCTCACCTCCCTTGCAGTCAGGCACGCTTGAAACTTGTGGAGTTTAAACGCCCATCGTTTCACTCTGTCTTTATTATTTCGTTCATTTCTTGATGTTGGCAGTAAGCTATATGGCGTCAACAGAACCATTTGACAGAGCAATTAGATGTAGTTAGGGATTAAGATGCTGAGCAGTGCATGAGCTGTATCAGTCAGATGGCAAAAGAAGGTGCAAGAAAGAGTATTCTTTTTATTTTGACCAGCCATTATTTCGCCCACTCCTCCAACGATGTTAGGGCCTGCTGCATCTTATTGTTTGCTACAGTGAGATTTTTTTTTCAGAGGTCCACATAGCCAGGTCGTCTGCAAACATAGAGCTGTGGACTCGTCTTGGTATATTCTTTATGATGTTGTTTATATACACCAGAAAAAGTGTGGGTGACAGTACTCCCCCTTGGGTTACTCCTTGCTCCAGTGCCACCTTTTTGCTCATCTGCCCTTGTACTTGGACTGGCTGTTCTGTTTTCGAGGTAGTGGCTGATCCATCTATACATTTTCCCACATACTTCACTTCTTCGTAGCTTGACTTTAAGTCCACCTTTCCACACCTTGTCAAATGCCTTCTCTAAATTCACCCAAACCGCTACTGTATGCTTTTTCTCCTGGTAAGCATTCTCTATTTCCTGGGCTATGAGAGTGATATAGTCATCAGTGGATCTGTGCTGTCTAAAACCTGCTTGCTGTATTCCTGTTTTTGACAGTCCCCTGTTGTTGATATTTTTTTAAAATTAAGAGAATATACACAAATAGAATAAATAGGACGATTATTACGGTTTTTGAAGACTTCCCCTTTTATTTATACAACTTATTTCATCTTCCTCTTCATTCGCCATCAAACACCCTCATACAAATTGGCTCTGCTCCAAATTAGTGATCCCATTTTGGAAGGGATACCTCATACAGGTTAAAGGTCTTGCACAGTAATAATACATATCATCACCGAGACCGGTAATGATCCTACAAAGATAATTCAATGATGTATTTCAGAACTGTCATTGAACTTCACGATTTTAATCAATTGTATTGGTACACACGTTTGTGCATATATATAACTGGCTGCGAGTCTACATTTCTCTACTGTTTTGGATCATTTTGGATGCCGCCAGACCTCGGATTTGCCTGCAATTCACACTAGTCGACGACTTCAATAGTGTTCACGGAAACGTGGTGTTGTTTTCCGTCTGGACTTGTTATTTCGTTCTTTTTTTGTGATTTTTTCCATCCGTTTATCCTGGTCTGGACACCGGCTGAATGGCACTTCGCTTATACCTGTGACGTATTTCACGGTTTGGTTCTGCCGGTTCACCTTCACGAATTTGGCGTGTGGGAATTTTAGATGCTACTATGATGAGCTGAATACAGCTGGGGAGAGATGCCAGACCCACTCACTCGCTGAGTGTTGTCCAAACGACCTCTTGTGGTTATCGAAAAGGCACGACAAACTGCGTTAGATGCCATCCCACCTTTCTACCCTGCGGGTTACATGTTTACGGAAAGGCTTCTGTGGTAACCCTGAGGCAAAATCTGCATCCTATGCTATCTCCAGTCGTCTCGATGAATGTCTTGCCACTGGCAAAAAGTAGCTTAGGCTCTGTGAGCGAGGTTGACAAAAGGCGCAGTTTCTTCCTCACTTTAATCCAAATCACCGCGCAAGTCACCCATTTCAGCGGACACCGCAAGAGATACGACTGTCCACACGGCTGAACAAAGAGAGTGGTCTTCATCACTTGTGATGGACAACAACTAATGTAATATATATATATATTCTATTTGCCAATTATTTGGTCTTATTTGCCACTGTCCCCTTACCCTTTAACTGTACGTGTTTGACATTAGCTGTCTGACAATTCATGTTCATGTGCTTCAACTCCTCGACCGTTTTTGAAGGTGATTTGTCAAGGTGAACTACTTTTAAGTTCTCTTTGTGTACTGGCTTGTCAGCATTTCACACCTTGTCTGACAGTTGAAGATATGTTTTGGTTCCACAGCTGTATTGGTTTACATTGCCATTCTAATCTGGTTTACAATTGTAGCCATTCATCTCTTAGAAAGAGAATAGGTATGGCCAAGACGGTATTAAGTGACATGTGACACATACTGACATACAAACAGATAAACCATAAATTGAAAATGAGAATTGTCGGATTTTATGTATACTTGTCACTACTTTACAGCGCAGAAAAACGGACACTGAATAGCAAGTTAAAAAAAACAAAACATTGAAACTTTAGAAATGTAGGTAAATAGAAAATTGGGTCGCATTTCTTGGGGAGAGAAGAAAACAAATTTGGAGGTATTAAAAGAGTTGGGGGTGAAAAGAGAATTGGTGGCATCAGGTTAGACAGGTAGGTTATTTTGGCCATATAACAAGACATACCTCCATGTTGACGACAATACTAGAGGGTTGGGTGGGTTCAGTCGTTTAAGAGGCAGACAAGTGGGTGGATAACATCAGGTGATGGACTGAAAAAATCATGTCAGATTGCACTATTACGGCAAGAGACAGAGTACACTGGAGATCCATTGCGGCCGACCTTTGATCTGGGGATGACCCTGGAACTTGAACTGAATCCCTTAAACAATACGAACGTGAACTGAATCCCTTAAACAATACGAACTTGAACTGAATCCCTTAAACAATACGAACGTGAACTGAATCCCTTAAACAATACGAACGTGAACTGAATCCCTTAAACAATACGAACTTGAACTGAATCCCTTAAACAATACGAACGTGAACTGAATCCCTTAAACAATACGAATTTGAACTGAATCCCTTAAACAATACGAACTTAAACTGAATCCCTTAAACAATACGAACTTGAACTGAATCCCTTAAACAATACGAACTTGAACTGAATCCCTTAAACAATACGAACTTGAACTGAATCCCTTAAACAATACGAACGTGAACGGAATCCCTTAAACAACACGAACGTGAACTGAATCCCTTAAACAATACGAACCTGAACTGAATCCCTTAAACAATACTTGTTGATGACACAAACAGGATGATCAGCTCAGCATTGTCTTATTTAAAGAATAATGTTGCTCTTTGACATTAGGGATCTTCATCTTCTTGTTATCATCTCCGGCTCATATATCTGTGCACAGCTTGACGACCTCCCGCAATGAGCTCTACTTGCCTGGAGCTCCTCTCTAGCTCTTTACAATTTGAGTTTATTGTAGAGTCATTTGGTCAGTGAGTCTTCCTCAACTGTGACTATTCCGAGTGTAGTCCTGTAGAACGATCTCATTTCACAAGTCACTACACAACTATCACTGCCTTGATCGAGCAGATCAGATGATCATGTCCTGCATGAGAATAGGACATAACAGATTGGATAGCCACGGCGTGGGCTAGTGGTTAAGTGACAAGGCTCACAACCCGAAGGTGCTGAATTTGTTTCCTATCACAGCACCTATAGTTACCCCGGGAAAGCAAACCCTTAGAAAATGCAGGAGGAAGCAGACCCTTACATAAAATGCACGACGAAGTCGAATGCACTGGGCCAACAGGCGCAAAATAAAAATATAATGCAACGCACACCGCCTTGTCGAATAGAGAAATTAGACAAACGTTAAAGAAAAAGAAAACCAAGAAGATTATTAAAAACAAAAACACATTTGCCGCATCGAAGTTTCGAACTTTAACTCTCTTTGTCAAACGACAAGTGTCCATGCTGCTCGGTCGTAATCTCCTCGCTCAGAGGTGGTAGCGGTTGTTGTTGTTGTTTAATGCCCACAATGATTCATTTTACTTTTTTGTGCTCCCTGAAAATGAGGTTAAGTAGCGTTCCTCACATCACGAGCATGCTGATGAAGGTGGACCGCGGTCCTCCAGGCGGTTTTGGTATGCTTGGCTTCATCTGCGTGGCGCTCACTACTACAGGGATCACATCGATCCACAACTCGTCAGCCAGGCTACCTTGAAAACAGTCTGTTTCCAGGGAACGCTACATGGAAGAGAGATTGTGGTCTTGGCCAGTGTATTGACCCAGACGCGACGTCCTGGTCAGTATGATGTGCCTGGCTGGACTAGCGTCTCAGCCCCCCCCCCCCCCCCCCCTTTCCCGATGGTAAATATGTTTCATCCTTGTGAAGATGACATCTGACCTGCTAATAACACGATCACGCGTAGGCTGTCATGTAGTCTGTACTCGCATAGTGTTTGTGGTCCTGTGGTTTCCGAGTAGTTTCAGTGTGTAACAGGAACACCACTAATGCCGTGAGTGTGTCATAAGAGGCGGCTGCAAGGGGCTGGTCATGAAGGAATGTCGTGGGTAGCTGACATTTTGCACTGTGCGTTTTCCTTGCCAAAATAGCAACCACTTAAAGTGACACACTTTTGTCATATATCTGTGGCCTGGAGATGACTGGGTCAAGGTCAGTGAACTACAGCTGGTCCAAGACACTTCTGCCTGTACGTGGCGGTCCCAAAATAGGTTGCAACTAGTCTAGTCTGGTCAAGGGATCGGGATCGCATTGGGAAGGCAAACCCTGTACTAAAAAAAGATCAGCTTAAATCGGATGTATCGTGCCGAGAGGAGCAGATGTCGCAGCCTCGCTGTAAACTACGACACAGCGTTCTTTTTTTTTTTTTACGACGAACGCCAAAGAAGGAGAAGACGCTGAGAATTCCTCGAATTAAACGAGTTATCATATGCCAGCATAACTGTATAATTACTGTCAACATGGTTTCCTTTGAGTGTTTTTTTTTTAAGAATTGGAATAAAGAACAAAAAGATTCATGGAGACAGATCCCGAATATATGGTTCGTTAGGGAGAAATTTGAATATTCAAATCTTTGGCTACTGCTTAGCAACACAAGAGCTTTATGAAAGGGCACGTTGTTGTCAAGCAAAGGAAGATTTGACGTGCGTTTTATCCCTCGCTTTCTGGTCTCAGTCTGTCTTAGCTTAATGAGGAGGTCCACGGAGAAGGTCATCTTTCAATCAGGAGGAGCGAGATCCGCATAGTGAGGTCCACGGAGAATGTCATCTTTCAATTAGGGGGAGGGAGATCTGCATAGTGAGGTCCACGAAGGTCATCTTTCAATAAGGGGGAGGTAGATCTGCGTAGTGAGGTCCACGGAGAAGGTCATCTTTCAATTAGGGGGAGCGAGATCTGCATAGTGATGTCCACGAAGGTCATCTTTCAATTAGGGGGAGGGAGATCTGCATAGTGATGTCCACGGAGAAGGTAATCTTTCAATTAGGGGGAGGGAGATCTGCATAGTGATGTCCACGGAGAAGGTAATTTTTCAATAAAGGGGAGCGCGATTTGCATAGTGATGTCCACGGAGGTCATTTTTCAATAAAGGGGGGGGGGGAATCAAGATGCTGAGCAGCGCATGAGCTGCAGGGGTCAGCGACCCATAGCTGACTGCTAGCGTCAGGGCCAGAGCTGCCAAGACCCTTCTATACCCCCACACGGTGATCCTGGATAACGGGCTGCAGCAGGGCATACTGGCTAAGCAGAAGGGATCGAAGAGGGAATGCTAACCCTGTACTCAAAAAATGCTTGCTGAAGTCGGATGTGTTGGACTGTCATTGAAATATAATATAACAGTCAAGCTGTAAACTATGACACAACGCATTCCGTTCTCTGGACTACATTCTGCTACTTAAGCCCTTTCAGGGTTTGGTAGTGGGAGATTGAGAACGAACGAAGTCAAGCCAATAAGGGGAAGGAAGACTAACGTCTGATGAGGCAAAATATACTGATCAGACAAGCTAGTCAGGGTCAGACAAAACATACAGGCCAAGACCTCGGCTTCCTCGTAGCCCTCGGCTTCTTTGTAGCCCTCGGCTTCCTCGTAGCCTTCCCTGGAAACGGGATGTTCTCATGGCAGCCTTGCTAACAAGGTGAGGGTTCGACGTGATCCCCGTAGCAGTGAGTGACACGTAGATGAAGCTAAGCATAACACAACCGCATGGCGGACTCCAGTTAACCTTCTTCAGCACGGGATGTGAGGAAAGCTACTGCAACCCGCCACTTAATGCCCTTTTCAGGGCGCTAAAAAAAGAGTAAACCTACTCATACAACTTTCAATAGAACACTTTTGACGTTCCCAAAAACTGTGAGCGTCACTTCTCCTGTAGATTTATGTGCCCTTGGCGTGACGGGCGTTGAACCCATAGTTTTCCATTGCATGCAGGACATGTTGGATTTGTCGTCATAATGGTGGACCCAAGTCTCATCTTCTGTCACAATTTTCTCCAAAATGTTTAATGATCAACGCTTTTTGAGCAACTGTTTTTTTTTGGTCATCTTACTCTCATTTACTTCTGCTCACCCCAGCATACGCGAAATGTAGAGGGCAAACACTGTTCAAACTAGAAAATCAGATTAATGCATACATTGCTCCTGTCAATATTCCTCTATGCTTGTGAGACATGGACAATTATAACTGACCAGCAGCGGAGGATATAGGCCTTGGAGATTAGATGTTTCCGAATACTTGACTAAATACAGTGACTTAATACAGGTTTATAAGATAATCAAAGGAACGGATAAATAAGACTATAACACGTTTTTTTCCAAAATACAATCAGAACAAGAGGGCATAGCTACACATTAACTAAAGAGAGGTCCACATTAGATATTATGATATTTTTTTAGTCAGAGAGTGGTGTCTGCTTGGAATGCATTGCAACGGGAAGTAGTGGAGACAGGGAGAATTAATGCATTCAAGAATATATTGGATGCGCGAAGCTTCTAGAGCAAGGTAATGTAAATGAAACTGGTTGCATACATACTCTGCATAGTTTTCTAAACCAGTATAAAGACATTAAAAGTTTAGTATAAAATGCGAATGATCAGCCCCTCAACAACGGGGTTATGGTCGATAACCTCAGGTAATCGCATTGCATTGTGCGTACACAGGCCTGCTGCTAGTGAAGATATCTGAGTGTGGAGTAAGTAGACAGACCTTTAAGTGTGGAGTAAGTAGAAAAACCTCTTCGTGTAAAGTAGACAGGCTTCTTAGTGGGGGGTAGACAGACCTTTAAGTGGGAAGTGGACAGTCCTCTAAGTGTAGACATACCTTTAAGTGTGGAGTAAGTAGACAGACCTCTAAGTTTGGAGTAGACAGACCTCTAAGTGGGGAATAGACAGACCTTTAAGTGAAGACAGTCCTTAAGTGTGGAGTAGACAGACCTCTAGGTGGGAAGTAGACATGCCTCTGAGTCTGACAGAAAGATATGTAATCTATGATATCTAAGTGTGGAGTAGACAGACCTCTAAGTGTGGAGTAGACAGACCTCTAAGTGTGGAGTAGACAGACCTTCAAATGGGAAGTGGACAGCCCTCTAAGTGGGGAGTAGACAGACCTCTAAGTGTGGAGTAGACAGACCTCTAAGTGGGAAGTGGACAGACCTTCACGTGGGAAGTGGACAGACCTTCAAGTGGGAAGTGGACATACCTTCAAGTGGGGAGTAGACAGACCTTTAAGTGGGAAGTGGACATACCTTCAAGTGGGGAGTAGACAGACCTTTAAGTGTAGACAGACCTTAAGTGTGGAGTAGACATGTCTCTGAGTCTGACAGAAAGATCTGTAATCTCTGATACGTGAACACACGAGTAAATAGCTCCTCTCCACAAGGGAAAGTAGAAGACCAATATGCACGCATGTATTTAGTTGTCCTTCTTTCCTCTGAAACTACCGACTACTTCATCAATGCTCGCAGACATTATCATACTCTCCCAGCTTGAAAAACAAATAAATGCCAGGTACCTATTTATAGTTCGGTAAGCATTCACCCGAGTTGTGTCCGAGGAAAAAATAATGGTCATTATTGCCTTCCAGACATATGGCAGAAGACGTCTAAAGATGTTCGGGAGAGGGGGGGGGGGGGGGGGTTGAGGTTAGCTGGGTCATTATGAAGAACCAAGTGAAGAAGAAAACGCCACTGCAAGATCTCACGTCAGTGATTGAATACAGCTTTCCTGTAAGAGGCCATGCTCTTTGGGGGGGGGGGGGGGGAACCAAATAAGAATAGGAAAATGGAGTATAGCGTGTCCAGTATACATAACCGGTCGGTTTTGACGAGAGAGTAACGGTTTGCCACTCCGTCGTTTCTTATTACTACATTTTTAAGTAATCAACAAAACAAATATACAAAAAACAAAACGACAAACTGATATATTGTCAGACGGACACAAGTACGACAAAGAAAACATCGATCTCCAACGACCGTTTATCAGATACAGCAGGGATTCCAAACTTGTGAGCTGCAGCACTTGAGTGTGTCTCTCTGTGTCCAACCTGTGTCCCGGACTTTCTTACAATTTGCATTCTAGGCACTTATATGCCACATACTCGAAAAGAAAGGCATGCAAAACATTGCGACGGCGGGAAAGATAGAAACAAAAGAGGCCGGAGAAATAAAGAAACATAATCTGCGATGACGTGACAAACTGAATCAGAGGGGGGACAATGCCAAAATACTGCCTTTTCTTCTTCTCGATCGCCGTGTGTTTTTTTTAACGAAATGAAGTAGGTAAATATGTCGCAGATAGCTATTTTAAAGATTCCACGGAGGGGACGGCGTGGCCTAGTGGTTAAGTGGCACGGCTCACAACCAGAAGGTGCTGGGTTCGATCCCCATCACAGCACCGGCCGTTACCCCGGGGAAGCAAACCCTTAGAAAATGCAGGAGGAAGCAGACCCTTACATAAAATGCATGCTGAAGTCGGATGCACTGGGCCGACAGGCGCAAAATAAAAACAACAGTGTAACGCACACACGCCTTGGGGAATAGATAAATAAGGCGAACGCAAAAAAAAAAAAAATTCCACGAGATACGAACTTGAAAATCATTTATAATTGCACTTACATTGTCCCTTATTTCTCAACATAATTTTAACCATCGGTGATGCACTTATCCCATCGCTTTATCAGTGCACCAAGACCTGCAGCATAGAAGTCTTTGGTCTGCTGTCTCAGCCACATTTATCAGTGCACCAAAACCTGCAGCATAGAAGTCTTTGGTCTGCTGTCTCAGCCACATTTATCAGTGCACCAAGACCTGCAGCATAGAAGTCTTTGGTCTGCTGTCTCAGCCACATTTATCAGTGCACCAAGACCTGCAGCATAGAAGTCTTTGGTCTGCTGTCTCAGCCACATTTATCAGTGCACCAAGACCTGCAGCATAGAAGTCTTTGGTCTGCTGTCTCAGCCACATTTATCAGTGCACCAAGACCTGCAGCATAGAAGTCTTTGGTCTGCTGTCTCAGCCACATTTATCAGTGCACCAAAACCTGCAGCATAGAAGTCTTTGGTCTGCTGTCTCAGCCACATTTATCAGTGCACCAAAACCTGCAGCATAGAAGTCTTTGGTCTGCTGTCTCAGCCACATTTATCAGTGCACCAAGACCTGCAGCATAGAAGTCTTTGGTCTGCTGTCTCAGCCACATTTATCAGTGCACCAAGACCTGCAGCATAGAAGTCTTTGGTCTGCTGTCTCAGCCACATTTATCAGTGCACCAAGACCTGCAGCATAGAAGTCTTTGGTCTGCTGTCTCAGCCACATTTATCAGTGCACCAAAACCTGCAGCATAGACGTCTTTGGTCTGCTGTCTCAGCCGCACTTCACGTTCAACCTCTTCGTCATTCGCGAAACGTCTCATACAAAGGTGGGTGCATGCACTACTATGTAGGCTAAACTATGCGATCACACTACTGTTACACTGTCTATCATTACTAGCTGTAAAGCTCCAATCATCTCCCCCGACCCTCGCACAGATGCTGCTGTTGCATTCTGATCAGCAATTTGTTTTTAGCGTCCTTGAGAAAATTAATCGACTCAGTTATGCACCGTTTATGCGACAAACACTTTTCACCTGAACCATTTAACATTTCCTAATAAATATATCTTTGCAGAAAGTTCTCTCTCTCTCTTTCTCCCCACGCCCCCCCCCCCCCCCCCCCCCCCAAAAAAATAAATAAATTAACAAACGGTATTATTGTACTGCGCACGTGAATGTGCCACCTAGCCTCTGCTACCTACAGTAATTCCAAAGCTGGATGTTGCTGCCACCTATTGACACATTGAAAAGCTACCTACTACATTTTTCATCTCTCCTATATCAGTTTGTGTTCTGGCCTACCTACTGACTTCTCTTTATAAAGCCTGCCGTCGTTGAGTTCTTCAAAACTTATAAAAAGTTTTTGTGTGGAACTTCATCCCGAGGGCCACCGCACACTAGCACGCAGTTGTATAAACGTATACCAGTCTTGCAAAATACGTCGGCTGTCTATGCTGTTTGTCCGTACGCATAGGTAATGGCGGTCAGTTCTAATCTGCGTAACTGGCTATTCAATCGGTTACGTCCTGTTATCGTAAGTGCTGATACTCTAAAGTGATTAGATGGTTAGGAAAGAAGTTGATCGTTTAAGGAAGGTGCTGGTTCATAATGTCACTAAAATCTACAAAAGTATCAAATGTTTCGCCCATTTTCTGATAAATGGACATCTCACGAATCACAATATGCAAATATTGATTGTGAAGTAAGCTTCTAAAACTGTATTTATAGTGTCTTTAATGTCAGTATGGTACTGTGATATTTTGCTAAAAGTTGTATACTTCATCAATATTTCAGCCATGTTTCCACATAGAAACCATGCTTACATCACTATGATATGTATATCGATGGATTCGCCCAGATTTCTTCTTTCCACTAATCATTTCCGTTTGAGACGAAATTTGAATCTCTGGACAAAGAAAAGATTTTAGGTGATCACCTATCCGAGTATCTCCATATAAGGAGTTTGGTTGTTCGTAATTTATGTCCGGTAGAACAATTTCCAAGCCGAACATTTTCATTGGTTGCTTAGAGTCACGTGGACCACTTGGTACAACACTTGATGATGATTATAGGTTTACAGCAGGACCAATAGAAACGTCTCATGTCTGACGTCAGTATTGAATGTAACCTAAATAGTTTGTCCATGAACAAGATAGACGGGTCTGGTGGTGGTAGTGATGAACTTAAGACGGGTCTGGTGGTATAGTGATGAACTTAAGACTGGTTTGGTGGTAGTAGTGATTGTAACAAATAACAGCTATAGCAATTAACATGATAGGCAAGTCTCGTGTTTGACGTCAGAAATGATTGTAAGAACTACATTATGTAGTTTGTTTGTTTGTTTTTTTTGTTATACACCCCCCCCCCCCCTCCCTTCCCCCTCCCCTCCTTAGTAGCAGTGATTGTAGCCAAATAAATTATAACAATAAACAAGTTATACATGTGAATTGGTCTCGTTTATTCCATTACTTCATTCAAATCATCAATGAAAACTTGTCAGTTTCCTGTGTAACTCAGTTCTTCAACAAATGCACGCTGATGGTCTGTTCCAACTCTGTCAACGCCTTCTCTATGTATTTAATGTTTGTGTCGAGCTCTCGTATTTATGTGTTCTCATTGTCTCACCATGGACAGAGACCTTTCTGTAATGCTATTAGCTGGTTTGATTAATGTGTGGCTATTCAACACCAGTGCCTTCCCCTCAAGGCATGTCCTACCGATATTTGCCTAGCTCCAACAGTTCCACATTAGTGGTCGGTCTTATACCATTTCAATCTCTCTATTTCTGCACATGCAGCAATTTATGAAAGTACCTTTTTTGTGTCTATTCATGTTTCGTGCCCTACATTAGAACGAACTTTACATTGGAGTTTTTGTGCGTGTGTCGGACTAAATTTACTTTGATTTCCATAAGTTCCCCAAATGTAATAGAAACTATTCTTGTCTTTTGTATATTCTTATTTTGATACCTACATCTGTACATCCTACTTTGTTTACATTGCTACCAAGATATATGAATGAATATATATCCCGTCGGAAGTCTTCGCCCAACACCTTATTATTCTTCTTCTTCTTCTCCTTCTCCTCCTCCTCCTCCTTCCTCCCACTCCAATTCATCCTTCTTCCTCCTCCTCCTTCCTCCCACTCCAATTCATCCTTCTTCCTCCTCCTCCTTCCTCCTCTTCTTCTTATTCTGCTCCTTCTTATTCCTCTTCCTCTTATTCTTCTCCTCCTTCTCGCCTACCTCTTCTTCTTCCTTCTTCTCGCCTACCTCTTCTTCTTCCTCATCTTCTTCTTCTCTTCTTCTCCTCCTCGTGTTCCTTCTCCTCCTCCCTCTTCTGCTTGCACGTTGACCCTGGGAAGTTGTGTCATAGTTTACAGACAGACTGTTTCGGCCTTATAATCCAACTTCAGCACGGCTTCAATGTTTGGGACCGGGCTTGCTTCCCCTCTTAGATCCCTAATCTCTTAGCCAGCCTACATGGTTGCAGCCTGTTTCTAGTATTGCCATATGGAGGCAGACTAGGGTCTTGGCCAGCAATATATCACAGACTCTGATGCAAGCAGTCGCTGCTACAGAGTCGCCCCCACCCCAACACAACCTGATTGTTGTTAGTTGTATTTATTCTTATAATCTTCGCGTCTTCTTTTTATGCTTATTCTCATTCCCAATTACTGTCATATCATCGTGTATACTTATTTGATTTTGCTTCTAATTGATTTATGAGACAGAAGAGCCAATTCATCTGTAAATTCTAGATAATCAAGTTGTTTTGTTCTTCTTCTTCTTCTTCTTCTTCTTTGTACGCAGTCAGACAATAACCATTATTTTTTCGAAAAAAGCGGCGGTCATCCTGAGGCTGTCGACACTGCCATAGAGCTTCCCTTGTGGTTCCACTGGTGATGGCCACATCTGCTCTCTCGTATGTCGGGCAGTTCTGCAGCAGATGCTCAGCGGTCATTTTCTCGGTACCACACGGGCATTCGTCGGTACCACCTATCTTCAATTTGTTGAATATGTGGTACCTGAGTCTATGGGGGCCAGTGCGAATTCTGAAGACAACGACCTGCTCTCTTCTGTTCAACTGGTAATAGGCATCGTTTTTGGAAGTTGTTTTGTTCAATTCCATTAAATTATATATTTTGTTTGTTTATGTTCTTGTCTTCATAATAAAGTAAATAACCACCTGAAAGGGAAATAGTTATACGAAACATCCTTGTTGTCAAACACCCGTCCTTATCACAAAGAAAGCCCACTTCACATGGAACTCCACAATTTATATCTTCATGTTTTCTTCATCATGTTAGCGAGTCACTTCCAAAGTGATTCTCTGTCTAAACTGTCAAATACTTTTTAAAATGACACTAATCCGATATAAAGTGGGACGTTCCATTCCTCGCTATGTTGGACTATTATTGTTCGTCTAGCTAACTGGTCTGGGCAGGGCCTGTTTTCTCGAAATCCAGACTGTTCTTCTTTCATCAGTTTGTCTGTATCCTTTTTTAATTTTTCTTCTTCGGATTCTTCGTTCGTTCTCAAACTCCTACCAAGCCCTGAAATGGGCTTTGCAAGTAGCAGGATGTTGTCCGGATAACGGAATGTGTTGTGTCGTAGTTTACAGCTTGACTGCGATATTTGCACCTTACGGTCCGATTCATGCGACTTCAGCAATCATTTATTTTTATATCCGGCATAATTTTCATACAAAATTAAATATGAATATAAGTTTAAGTCGAGACAGCCTTACCAAAGGGTACGCACGTCCGTTTCACAATCTCATCGCACCGGGTTCGAATCTCACCTTGTTCAGTTTGGTAGACACGGAGTTGTTTTCTCGGCGCGATCTCTCCTCCGCGTACAGAAAGTCATGGCAACCTACCGTACTGCACACCTGCCAAGAAACTTATACCAACCAAACAGGTTATCAGTTGTAAGAAGCCACGTTCTGTAAAGTTACTGACATTACACGTTTAAGATCACCCAAAAAGAACAGTTACATTGAATAGTTTGTGAAGCACTGCGTTAAACACTATCAATCACAGCAGTGTCTGTTGTAGGTATAATGTTGCTGTCTCCGATATACGAGTCGCTTTGATACGTTTGTTTTCTCCGATCAAATTCGTTAGTTATGGAATCTGTTGTCAAGTACGTCGGAAACTGATGACATTATCATTTCTTCCTCTTCTTTCGTTCGCTTGAAAATATTGTCTATATCTGCAATGTTGTCTCTTGTATAAACGTCACTGTCTTTTGTAGTTCACATACAAGTCCATCAAGTTTCTCTCCCAGTGTTGTGCCTATGGGCCAGTGAGATTTTCTCTGTATATCATATTCGGGGCAGTTTTGTAGTATGTGCCATGCTGTTTGGGGTGCCGGCCGCATGTACACATGGCTGAGTTGCCAATCTTCATTTTTGTGTACATGTGGCTGCGGAGTCGGTTGTGTCCTGTTCTAAGGCGCAACACAACAGCTTGCTCTTGTCTGTTCGTCTTATGGTAATCGGCTTGTGTTGCCGTTTATGGCTTTCTAATTGATTTGATCATCCTTATCTTCTGTTGGTGGCTTTCTGATTGATTTGATCATCCGTATCTTCTGTTGGTGGCTTTCTGATTGATTTGATCATCCGTATCTTCTGTTAGTGTCTTTCTAATTGATTTGATCATCCTTATCTTCTGTTGGTGGCTTTCTCATTGATTTGATCATCCGTATCTTCTGTTAGTGTCTTTCTCATTGATTTGATCATCCGTATATTCTGTTATTGTCTTTCTCATTGATTTCATCATCCGTATCTTCTGTTAGTGTCTTTCTCATTGATTTGCACATCCTTATCTTCTGTTGGTGTCTTTCTCATTGATTTGATCATCCGTATCTTCTGTTGGTGGCTTTCTGATTGATTTGAATATTCTTATCGTCTGTTGGTATGTAAACTGCACATCTGGTTGCGCGTCTGCAGCAGCCTCATTTACCAGTTGGTCTGCTCTCACTTTTCCTGGTACTCCACAAAGAGAAGGCATGACAATATTACACTGACTGCTCAGTTCAGACAGTAGAGTCTGTAGATCTGGCAGTTTCTCAGATTTCATTGCTTGAAAAGTTATGATCACAGAATACATCGATACAGTAACACATACATTATTTTGGAGCAGGTTCACTGGACCAAGTTCACTGCACAAGGCCAACTTATGTGGTGGTTCTGTTAGCCTATGCTTCTAATAGAACAGTATTAGCCCGAGTGGTCTTCGAGACTGAGACAACAGTATGATCACTGCCATACTTAGATCATGGTCGTAAGAGAGTGGTCTAAGCCCTCTGGAGTGTAATATAGATGAGAATAGGATCACTGCCACACAGAGTGCATGCCGAATGAGTGCGGTCCTACTCCTCAATAGTACAATACTGTTAATGGAGATGATATTAGGTCCACTTCTGCACTAAAAGTATATAATGAGAGGTGGATACCGGTCTAAAGAGTCATTGATAAGAAACATTCACACATTTGTGGCATTTTTTGTAAACCGTTCCCTTCCCCGTGTCCAGCTCTGTCAACTTTTGATTGACTGTCCACTTTTGATTGATTGTTCACTTTTGATTGACTGTCCACTTTTGATTACCCCCCCCCCCCCCCCCTTTTTTTGTTGTTGACGTTCACTCCACATGAGCTCGCACTTGATGATCACCACCCGTCTCCCATGTCTAGCTTTGTCCACTTTTGATTGACCCCCCCCCCCCCCCCCCCATCCCTTTTTTTTTTTGACGTTCACTCCACATGAGCTCACACTTGATGATCACCACCCGTCTCCCATGTCTAGCTTTGTCCACTTTTGATTGACCCCCCCCCCCCCCCCCCCCATCCCTTTTTTTTTTGACGTTCACTCCACATGAGCTCACACTTGATGATCATCACCCGTCTCCCATGTCTAGCTTTGTCCACTTTTGATTGACCCCCCCCCCCCCCCCCCCCCATCCCTTTTTTTTTGGGACGTTCACTCCACATGAGCTCACGCTTGATGATCACCACCCGTCCCCCATGTCTAGCTTTGTCCATTTTTGATTGACCCCCCCCCCCCCCCCCCATCCCTTTTTTTTTGGGACGTTCACTCCACATGAGCTCACGCTTGATGATCACCACCCGTCCCCCATGTCTAGCTTTGTCCACTTTTGATTGACCCCTCCCTTTTTGATCGTTCCATAACATTAAACACATGCGCTCACATTTGTTAATAACCTCCCCTTACTACTGTGTACACAGATAACGTTATTATGCGAGAAACGAGTGACAAAATGTTCTCTTCGTATGAGATAGTTTGAATCTATAAAGTTTGTAAGGTCTAACAAGCGGGACAAAGTGCGAAGAACAATAATTTGGGTTTAGTTAGGCAGTAAGAAGTTTTCAAAGATAAGAGAGATTGTTACTGTTGATAGATTTGTACGCGAGTGACAGTAGCGTATCCGGGTCACTGATACGATAAGGGCTACAATCTTATAATTTATGAAAATTAATGTTTTTAAAATTACTTTCGCAAGGTGTATGTTCATTTTAATGTGTAATTATTATTCTTCTTTCGTTCTTTTCGCTTACATTTTATGCCTTCAAGCGTCGGGTTATGAAGAGATCTCTAGAACGAGCCAGTCTGTGTGCCTCACACAGTAGCATTTACAGCCTCATATATTTCTGTAAGCCACCTTTTTCGTGGTCTGCCTTTGACTTTGAATCCGTTGTATAAAATATCGTTGCTAACTATCGACTAGACTACACGCTAAACCACCCATATCCAACTATATGGGATTGTGTAGTGTTTTTCTAGCCGCACACAAGCTAAGGCCCAGCATTCATATCTCGCTTCTTCTCTCCCATTGAACACTGACCGAAATAGTAATCAGCAGCTATTAGCCTACGATTAATTGCAAAATAATATATCTTTTAATTAATGAAAACACTCTTATATCTATTTACCATGACCAAATGACAACATACTAGCTACACAAAAAACGATGCCTATTACCAGTTGAACAGAAGAGAGCAGGTCGTGGTCTTCAGACTTCGCACATGCCACAATAGACTGATGTACCACCTATTCAATAAATTGAATATAGGTGGCACTGACGAATGCACGTGCGGCACCGGGAAAATGACCGCTGAACATCTGCTGCAAAACTGCCTGACATACGAGGACCAGAGAAAGCAGATGTGGCCATCACCAGTGGCAACACTAGACACGCTCTATGGCAGTGTCGACAGCCTCAGGATGACGGTTGCTTTTTTCGAAAAAATAAAGGTTGTTGTCTGACTGTCTACGATGAAGAAGAAGAAGATATATATTTACAAATAAGCTAGAAGTTTCACTTGGACATGCGTCATACACCTAGCATACACGCAACTGGTGAGTGAGAGTTGCCATGTAATGTGTCAATTAGATGCCGAATTTCAACTTCATATTTTACATACACCTCCGAGGACGGCGTGGCCTAGTGGTTAAGGGGCACATCTCACAACACGAAGGTGCTGGGTTCGATCCCCATCACAGTACCGACCGTTACCCCGGGGAAGCAAACCCTTACAAAATACAGGAGGAAGCAGACCCTCGCATAAATTGCATGCTGAAGTAGGATGCATTGTGCCGACAGGCGCAAAATAAAAACCACAGTGCAACGCACAACGCCTCGGGGATAAGAGAAATAAGGCGAACGAAGAAAAAAAAATAATAAACAAACATACCTCTCCACATCCTCTCACACGTGGAAGCCTTTAATGGATAACCCCTGGCCTTTCTATAAAAGAATCCTCTCTGCATGATACAGGGACCAGAGGAAGCCCATTGTAACACTGAGAGCATGCCGTAAGAAGCCGACAACAGCGCAGTTGTAGAAGGTACGCTACTGATTGTGACAACCGAAAATAGTCACGTGTTGGCCTAGAGCCATGACATAAAAGGCGTTTAACAGTGCAGTGTAACCACACTATAGTAGAATACTCTCCATGTGAGATATGTATAAGAATAGGGCCACTGCCACGCTGAAAGTATGTAATAAGTAGCGACTCTAACCGCTGTAATTTAGAAGACTCTTCTTGTTTGTTCGTTCTGGAGAATGTTGATACGTTGTGTCATAGTTTACACAGCGAAGCTGTGATATCTGAGCTTTTCGAGCCGACACATCAGGTTTTTATCACGGCACATTTTTGGAATCAGGTTTGCCTTCCCTGTTGTTCTCAAGACTCTTATCCAAGTTGTACGAAGGTAACCCACGGCCACCACTTGGAGACGGAGTAAGGTCTTAGATGGCTGCTGGTTCGCTAACCGTGATGCAAATAGCCAACTATGAGTCATTGACCTCATTTCGTTTACTAGGTCCTTAGGCATAGAAGACTTTCCAACTCATGGCTTTACCCGGCCATTCATGGGAAACACACGGAGGGAGGATACAGACAAATGGCAATTCCCAAACCAAATGACAGTATCAATGAACTCATGGGAAGGATCAGAGCACCATTTTCCGAGAACCCAACACATCCTACCAACAACCACCTGAACAGAATCCAACCACAACACAGTTCAAAATGCCAGATATGTCACAAACCATACGATAGCGTTGACTATCATTCCTTGAATGCTCAGCGCTCACCGATGTTAAAAAATTGTTTCTCCATCCGAAACCAGATAATTGAAGCACTTTGTATGGTACGAACCAACAACAAACAAACACACGCAGATACCAATTCATGGCATTGTGTCAAAGGGCGAGAGCCCGGATGCTGATGGATCCGAAACAATAATATCCACGTCATTCATATAGGCCAGCGTGGCAAGTATAATGTAGTCTTCTTACTTTGATATAAAGCTCTAGGAGCAATACTACATTCTAGATACCAGGAATAAAACTCTGAAAAAACTCATTCATTTTTTGTGTTATCGGAAATGGCGCATTGGAGGAAAATACAAAAATTAATATGACGCCTAATGCCCGTCGCTCCTTTCATGGTATTGGCCATTAGCAAACTTCTGCAGCAAGTTCGGTCTTGAGTTGCACTTTCTGCTACTCTCCATTCGAATTCCAGGGATCCAAACTACCTGGGAGTCACATTTGATCGGCGCATGACATGGACAAGTCATATCGAGAGAAACCGAATGAGAGCCAGACAAAGAATGGCAATCATGAGGAAACTTGCTGGCACAAGCTGGGGAACAGACGAAACTGTACACTGGAAGAGTGAGACCAGTTCTCAAGTATGGCATTACGGCATGGACAACAGCAGCAAAGGCGAACTTTGATAAAATTAGCAAACTTCAAAACCAAGCCATGAGAGTTATAACAGGAGGCATGAAGTCAACGCCAATTGTAGAACTTGAAAAGATTACACATCTGCAATCCATGACCGACAGAAGAGACTGCAGAGCCCAGCAACAAGCAGAGAAACTCAGAGGACTGACAGATCATCCAATGCATCAGATACTAAATAGATTTGGAAAAGGGAAACTAAAGCGGAGAAACTTTGCAGAAATAGCCAAAGCAAAGATGAGCGAAGACCCTATGAACACCATAACAATACCAAAGCCCATCCCTACTGTACGCAAACCTACGTGGAAGCAGCATATCATTCCGGAGGTGGTTGAAAATATACCCGGTATTGGAAACAAGAACAGTTAGACTGAAAAAGAAAGAAGAGACATAACCCTGAGGTACATAACGAAAAACTACCCAATCATGGACTGGACCCATGCATACACCGACGGTTCTGTAACAAACACAACACAGGACGGATGGGCATGGGTATTCCTGAGCCTACCAAATGATAGAAAAATAACACTGTCAGTGGCAACTGGAAAATTCTCAAGCAATTTCAGAGCGGAGGCAGAAGCACTGAGGGCTGCAGTAGAAGCAGTACTGACAGGCAAAATAAATGAAAGCTATATAGTCCTGTTTACAGATGCCCTGGCCGTAGTCACAGCACTAAAAAACCAGAAAAATACCGAACTTAATGATTTAAGAGCAGTACTCTGTCAACTATGCCAGCAGTCCGCACCAAAAATAGTAGTGGTACAGTGGGTTCCATCCCACTGTAACATCCAAGGCAACGAGGAGGCAGACAGACTGGCAAAAGAAGGTGCAAGACTACCACAACCAGATTCTAGTGTGACCTACGAAGAGTCCAAAAGACTTATTAGAGCCAAATACATGGTCAAATGGAAAACAGAACATACTGGCTATACAAAAAAATGATGCCTATTACCAGTTGAACAGAAGAGAGCAGGTCGTGGTCTTCAGACTTCGCACAGGTCACAACAGACTGAGGTACCACCTATTCAATAAACTGAAGATAGGTGGCACTGACGAATGCACTTGTGGTATCGGAAAAATGACCGCTGAACATCTGCTGCAAAACTGCCCGACATACGAGGACCAGAGAAAGCACATGTGGCCATCACCAGTGGCAACACTAGACAAGCTCTATGGCGACAGCCTCAGGATGACCGCTGCTTTTTTTGAAAAAATACAGGTTGACGTTTGACAGCGTACGAAGAAGAAGAAGAAGAATTCCATGGATCGAAGTTCATTTTCAGTCTCTTCTGCCTGTGTTTCTTGGTCTACCTATCTTTTCCTTCGCCTGTGCATTCCATGTCATGACATGTCTGGCCACGCTTCATTGTGATTTCCGTAACGTGTGGCCTTTCCAACCCCATTTCCCATGTTTAACCTGTAGTTCCACTAGTTGTCCCCTTTCCAACCGCATTTCCGATGTTTAACCTGTAGTTCCACTAGTTAGCCCCGTTCCAACCCCATTTCCCATGTTTAACCTGTAGTTCCACTAGTTGGCCCCTTTCCAACCCCATTTCCCTTGTTTAACCTGCAGTTCCACTAGTTGTCCCCTTTCCAACCCCATTTTCCATGTTTAACCTGTAGTTCCACTAGTTAGCCCCGTTCCAGCCCAATTTCCCATGTTTAACCTGTAGTTCCACTAGTTGTCCCCTTTCCAACCCCATTTCCCATGTTTAACCTGTAGTTCCACTAGTTGTCCCCTTCCCAACCCCATTTCCCATGTTTAACCTGTAGTTCCACTAGTTGTGTCCCCTTTCCAACCCTATTTCCCATGTTTAACCTGTAGTTCCACTAGTTGTCCCCTTTCCAACCCCATTTCCCATGTTTAACCTGTAGTTCCACTAGTTGGCCCCTTTCCAACCCCATTTCCAATGTTTAACCTGTAGTTCCACTAGTTGGCCCCTTTCCAACCCTATTTCCCATGTTTAACCCGTAGTTCCACTAGTTTGCCCCTTTCCAACCCCATTTCCAATGTTTAATCTGTAGTTCCACTAGTTGGCCCCTTTCCAACCGCATTTCCGATGTTTAACCTGTAGTTCCACTAGTTAGCCCCGTTCCAACCCCATTTCCCATGTTTAACCTGTAGTTCCACTAGTTGGCCCCTTTCCAACCCCATTTCCCATGTTTAACCTGTAGTTCCACTAGTTGTCTCCTTTCCAACCCCATTTTCCATGTTTAACCTGTAGTTCCACTAGTTAGCCCCGTTCCAGCCCCATTTCCCATGTTTAACCTGTAGTTCCACTAGTTTTCCCTTTCCAACCCCATTTCCCATGTTTAACCTGTAGTTCCACTAGTTGTCCCCTTTCCAATCCCATTTCCCATGTTTAACCTGTAGTTCCACTAGTTGGTCCCTTTCCAACCCCATTTCCCATGTTTAACCAGTAGTTCCACTAGTTCGCCCCTTTCCAACCCCATTTCCCATGTTTAACCTGTAGTTCCACTAGTTGTCCCCTTTCCAACCCATTCCCATGTTTAACCTGTAGTTCCACTAGTTGTGTCCCCTTTCCAACCCCATTTCCCATGTTTAACCTGTAGTTCCACTAGTTGTCCCCTTCCCAACCCCATGTCCCATGTTTAACGTGTAGTTCCACTAGTTGTGTCCCCTTTCCAACCCTATTTCCCATGTTTAACCTGTAGTTCCACTAGTTGGCCCCTTTCCAACCCCATTTCCAATGTTTAACATGTAGTTCCACTAGTTGGCCCCTTTCCAACCTCATTTCCCATGTTTAACCTGTAGTTCCACTAGTTGGCCCCTTTCCAACCCCATTTCCCATGTTTAACCTGTAGTTCCACTAGTTAGCCCCTTTCCAACCCCATTTCCCATGTTTAACCTGTAGTTCCACTAGTTGGCCCCTTTCCAACCCCATTTCCCATGTTTAACCTGTAGTTCCACTAGTTAGCCCCTTTCCAACCCCATTCCCATGTTTAACCTGTAGTTCCACTAGTTGGCCCCTTTCCAACCTCATTTCCCATGTTTAACCTGTAGTTCCACTAGTTGACCCTTTCCAACCTCATTTCCCATGTTTAACCTGTAGTTCCACTAGTTAGCCCCTTTCCAACCCCATTTCCCATGTTTAACCTGTATATTTACTAGTTGGCCCCTTTCCAACCCCATTTCCCATGTTTAACCTGTAGTTCCACTAGTTGGCCCCTTTCCAACCTCATTTCCCATGTTTAACCTGTAGTTCCACTAGTTGGCCCCTTTCCAACCCCATTTCCCATGTTTAACCTGTAGTTCCACTAGTTGGCCCCTTTCCAACCCCATTTCCCATGTTTAACCTGTAGTTCTACTAGTTGTGTCCCCTTTCCAACCCCATTTCCCATGTTTAACCTGTAGTTCCACTAGTTGTGTCCCTTTTCCAACCCCATTTCCCATGTTTAACCTGTAGTTCCACTAGTTGGCCCCTTTCCAACCCCATTTCCCATGTTTAACCTGTAGTTCCACTAGTTGGCCCCTTTCCAACAGGTCTTCTTTCCTCATCATGTCTTCCAAGCCTCTATCCGTTATCCTCCGTAATGGTGCAAATCCGACAAGCTTTTCCCAGTCCATCTCCTGATGTTATCCAACCACGTTTAACGTTATATCCCCGTTGTATGACTGTTTTCTTCACTGTGGTCTTCAACAAGGATGTACGTCTTGTTATATCATCAAAATAACTCTGATTGCGGTCATTATTTTTTCACCCCAAACATTTTCAATACTTCCACATTTGTTTTCTTCTTTTTCCAAGAAATGTGTCCCAATCTTCTCTCTCTCTCTCTCTCTCTCTCTCTCTCTCTCTCTATATATATATATATATCCACATTTCGAAGGCTTCAATACTCTTTTCCAACTTGTTATTCGGTGTCCATGTTTCTGTGCCATAAAGTAGTGACGAGTATACATAACACCTGCCAATTCTCATTTCCAAGGTAAGGTTTATCTGTCACTATGAGTCGCATGTTGCTAAACATCGCTTTAGCCATATCTATTCACTTTCTGATTTCATTTTCCCAGCTGCCTTATTCCGTTATTATATGACCTAGATAGCAGAAACGCTGTACCTGTTCAAGTAGTTGATCTTTTATTTGTATCTGCATATATGGTTTCTTGTCACTTTTCTCAATTATCATAGTTTTTGTTTTCTGTATGTTTATGTCTAATCCAAACTCTTGACTTAGTATCATAGTTTTTGTTTCCTGTATGTTTATGTCTAATCCAAACTCTTGACTTAGTATCATAGTTTTTGTTTCCTGTATGTTTATGTCTAATCCAAACTCTTGACTTAGTATCATAGTTTTTGTTTCCTGTATGTTTATGTCTAATCCAAACTCTTGACTTAGTATCATAGTTTTTGTTTCCTGTATGTTTATGTCTAATCCAAACTCTTGACTTAGTATCATAGTTTTTGTTTCCTGTATGTTTATGTCTAATCCAAACTCTTGACTTAGTATCATAGTTTTTGTTTCCTGTATGTTTATGTCTAATCCAAACTCTTGACTTAGTATCATAGTTTTTGTTTTCTGTATGTTTATGTCTAATCCAAACTCTTGACTTATTTTGTCACAAGCTCCTGTCATTCTTGTCAACTTTTTGCCATCAAAACTGTATCATTCGCTTCTCTGAGATTATTCATTGTCACCCCTTCAATGACAAGATCTGTTTGATTATTTCTGTTATGTATATATTGAAAATACATATCCCTGTCTCACTTCTCTTGGTTCATCTATGCTTGGAGAGCATAACTTTCCTGATTTTACCGTAGCTGTTTGTTCCCAGTACAGATTACTGAGCAGTCTTGTCTTTACCATCTGTACATTCGAATGATACAATCTGAACTTGGCATTAGTCTTGTACTGGTGTGCTGTGTTTCGGTCACGAAACTTTATTGTTAGACGTATCACTTTCCTCCAAATATCAACAGTTTAAACACACACATAATTAGCCCATTAAATCCGACTAGTCAACGAACTGACATACTTGTAGCCGGTCCTGCAGGATATCCTAGTTCATTCCTCGTCCCAGTTTACCGAAACCAGTGTTTCGTGCAAATGTTAGAACAGGAAGACGGACTTAGGATGTCTCCTTGGCTACGGGTGAAGTGATTACGACGTTTGGTTCGGGGGTGTGTCAAGTAGGCGGACATCGGGAGACCTAAGTGCCTTGTTCTGTGTACCGAAACTTGAGAGACAAAATAGTGTGGGGTAGGAAACAATGCAATGGTGTTGCCAATGAAAACCAGACATTTTCCCCCTTAAAAATCGATTGAGAACAAGTAAAAAAAAAAAGGAAAGTGGGACATTTATCAGAATTAAACGCTGCTTGGAAATGGGAGTTTAAAAAAAATACTCCATTGTATTAAGCCGCAGCCTGTGAGAGACGGGGTGGCCAGTGCCCTTCCTAGTGGTTTTTAGTTTCCCTAATCCATGCATCATGCACCTATTTACAGCTTGGTTGACTGGAGAAGCTGTACCCTAGAGTGACAAGCATGCATCACCGTACTAAACCTTCTTTACATTTACTAGAGTGACAAACATGCATCACCGTACTAAACATTCTTTACATTTACTAGTGACAAACATGCATTACCGTACTAAACATTCTTTACATTTACTAGAGTGACAAACATGCATCACCGTACTAAACATTCTTTACATTTACTAGAGTGACAAACATGCATCACCGTACTAAACATTCTTTACATTTACTAGAGTGACAAACATGCATCACCGTACTAAACATTCTTTACATTTACTAGAGTGACAAACATGCATTACCGTACTAAACATTCTTTACATTTACTAGAGTGACAAACATGCATTACCGTACTAAACATTCTTTACATTTACTAGAGTGACAAACATGCATCACCGTACTAAACATTAGTTCGACTAAGAATTTCGATAAATTTCACCCATTCACTGCTCAAAATACAGATAGCAACGCTGCTCATCTTTGGTGTATGTCACTAGTGTGACTGTCATCTCTAAACGGATAATATCACGACATGTGACTCGTCTGCACCGTAGTACCACCCGCATGGCACTCTTGGAGTCATTAACCACGATACTGCTAATTTACTTGACAATGGCACGGTGGTTGACATTTTCGTCCCAATCTTTAACGGGAACACGCCGATCAACTGCGAGGTTAAGGTAGAACGTATTTAAACAAGTGGCAAGTTTCAGCGGTGATTGAGAATAGATCATTTGTAGGAGCTTCGTAGCGTAGCGCAGTGGTTAGCGCGCTGGTTTCGAAACTGAGTGGTCCTTGGTTCATTTACTTGTTGAGGCGGTAATGTTTTTTTACACCGCAATGGCTCCAATGACCCAGCCTTAAATGGGTACCGGTTCAGTCCGGAAAGTGAAAGCAGCGAGGGAGAGGAGATGGCTACCGCCCTCATATAGCCGAGCCTTTGAAATGTGACATCGCTAACACCTCACACCCCTACGTCAGTAATGCTATGGGTTACTTTACTTTACTTTACTTACATTTGTAGAACGGTTTTTGTAGGAGGCGTGTTCTGATGAAACCCGCCCGTGGGCATACGAGATCGGGGCATGATGACGTCACATCTGACTAATGTTACAGTGTGCAGGTGTTCAGTATCCTCGCATTCACAGGTTCTGCTGCAGGATGTTGAGAAAATGGCGGTCGTGATATGGAGCCCAGGATTTATCAGCGAGCGGTGATTCAGTTCCTAACAGCTGAAGGATGTTTATCGCAGAATGCAAGCAGTGCTTGGTGACAAAAGTGTGTCAAGGACTGGGCCCGGATGTTATGGGAAGGATGTCAGTTAACGAAAGATCTTCCGCGACCAGGTCAGGCGCATCTAATTGTGACAGAACAAGCCATCGCTGATATTGATGCAGCAATACAGGAGGACCGCCGTTGGAACTTATGTTCGCCCCCAGCGGAATTGGCTGTGTCGCTTGGGGCAGTTCAAATGGGGGAACTGAAGTATCGCAAGGTGTGTTTACAGTGGGTCCCACGGATGCTGATCGATCACCACAGGGAAGAACGCATGGGGTGGAGTTTGAACCGCTTGCTGCTCTACGAAGTGGAGGATGATGCATTTGTGTTGCTCATAGTGGCAGGTGGTGAATCGGGATGCCACCACTTTGAGTCATGCAGCAAAACAGCAAGCATACAATGGAAGGATCCCGGATCACCAACAACAGCAAGCATACGATGGAAGCATCCCGGATCACCAACAACAGCAAGCATACAATGGAAGCATCCCGGATCACCAACAACAGCAAGCATACAATGGAAGCATCCCAAATCACCAACAACAGCAAGCATACAATGGAAGCATCCCGGATCACCAACAACAGCAACCATACAATGGAAGCATCCCGGATCACCAACAACAGCAAGCATACAATGGAAGCATCCCGGATCACCAACAACAGCAAGCATACAATGGAAGCATCCCAAATCACCAACAACAGCAAGCATACAATGGAAGCATCCCGGATCACCAACAACAGCAAGCATACAATGGAAGCATCCCGGATCACCAACAACAGCAAGCATACAATGGAAGCATCCCGGATCACCAACAACAGCAACCATACAATGGAAGCATCCCGGATCACCAACAACAGCAACCATACAATAGAAGCATCCCGGATCACCAACAACAGCAACCATACAATGGAAGCATCCCGGATCACCAACAACAGCAAGCATACAATGGAAGCATCCCGGATCACCAACAACAGCAAGCATACAATGGAAGCATCCCGGATCACCAACAACAGCAAGCATACAATGGAAGCGTCCCGGATCACCAAAAACAGCAACCATACAATGGAAGCATCCCGGATCACCAACAACAGTAAGCATACATTGGAAGCATCCCGGATCACCAACAACAGCAAGCATACAATGGAAGCATCCCGGATCACCAACAACAGCAAGCATACAATGGAAGCATCCCGGATCACCAACAACAGCAACCATACAATGGAAGCATCCTGGATCACCAACAACAGCAAGCATACAATGGAAGCATCCCGGATCACCAACAACAGCAAGCATACAATGGAAGCATCCCGGATCACCAACAACAGCAAGCATACAATGGAAGCATCCCGGATCACCAACAACAGCAAGCATACAATGGAAGCATCCCGGATCACCAACAACAGCAAGCATACAATGGAAGCATCCAGGATCACCAACAACAGCAAGCATACAATGAAAGCATCCCGGATCACCAACAACAGCAAGCATACAATCGAAGCATCCCGGATCACCAACAACAGCAAGCATACAATGGAAGCATCCCGGATCACCAACAACAGCAAGCATACAATCGAAGCATCCCGGATCACCAACAACAGCAATCATACAATGGAAGCATCCCGGATCACCAACAACAGCAAGCATACAATGGAAGCATCCCGGATTCCTCCTCTCCCCCCCCCCTCCCCCCAATTGTAACGATTCGACTCCGATGCAGACGTCATGGCCTCGGTGGCCAAATGGTTCAATAAACAACCGACGTCATTTTTCTCCGAAAGCATCCGACGTCTACCCAGGCAGTATGAAGCGTGTCTGAATGCCTATGGCGACTATTTCTAACGAACCCCGGTACATGCTTACTTCATAACAATTGCTTTGTTTAATTCTGCCACACCTGCTGATGTGCCTTTCAAATGTCTGTAATAAATTCACTAGGATGGGTTTCATTTGAACACGACTCGTATAAATAAAGTAAACGGAAAATCTCGTTTCGACGTAACCATTTTTATCAAGTACGAATCCAAGTATTTTGCTTTTCTGCTGCAAATTTCTGTCTTAATGCAGCCGGCCCTCAAACTGGTTCTAGTTTGAGATCCCTGGCCCAGTTAATATGTGCAAACCTACCAACACCTAACCAGCTCCAGCTGTTGTGTGTATCAATATATTCCAGTTTCATGTGTAGTGGTAGTGTACAGCAGATGTTTTATTGTTGATATATCTTAAGATAGTTTGTATCGGGGGGGGGGGGGGCACTTCCAGCACAGATAGTTTGTGTGCTTCTTATATATATATATATATATAATATAGGCACATACATACACACCCGTATAGATCTTTACAAATACACACCAGTTCTGCCTGTTATGGGCCATCTGCGCTAACTCGTTCTAAGTCTTGCCAGTGTCGTTGGTACTTGCCTCAAACTCTGTTCACGATGAATAGGTAGGCCTTCCTGCACTTCTCTTGACTGTTTACGATGAATAGGTAGGCCTTCCAGCCGTTAGCCTCCTGCCCAAAGACTGCCTTGTAATTATATCAACTGGTTTGCTTAATATTTAATCCATCAACGCCTCCTTTTCACGGCATGTTCCACTGGCAAATGTACTGTTTCTTCCATCAGATCTACGTTAGTAATCTTATCATACCATTTTGGGTACGAAGATGTCGCACAGTGGATGACCTGATAGGAGCCAGCATCTATTATATATATATATATATATATATATATATATATATATATATATATATATATATATATACCGTAGAGGATGAAATGTTATTTCTATGATTTCTGAATGAAAGGAAGAAAGGAACCGAAGAGGTGACAGTTGACAAGCCGTATATTTCAAAGTCAACAAAAGCATATCGTATGAATGAGTAATCAGATTTCCCACCGACCTAATTGATTATTTATTCATGTGCGGTTGTCAATCATTGTTAGCTGCCTGAACGAAAATGTAATTTTCGTGAGAATGTATTGGTCTAAGCGACGGTTCCCAGCCTGGTGCGAATCTGCAAATATTTGCGGAGTGAAGACACATCACTTAGAGGTAATCATACTCAGGACCTAATGCTGATTGGGCCTAGTGGGGCCTCGTGTTTTCAGTGGCTTCACACGCGATAAGAAAAATGAAAATGTTCTCGTGCGATTTCCCCTCTCAAAACATTGAAGAGCTAATGTTACAATGTGTTTATATATAATATACTCCGAGCTAAGAGAACTCTAGCGATCCTCAACAATATCGCGCCAATGGCTACACTCCCACTGTGGAATCACAGGAAACGAGACAGCTAACGCACCAGCAAAATATGGCAGTACAAAGTCACAATTAAATTATCGAATATTATACAGACAGATCAAGAACATCATCAGAAATCAGTATATACACCAATAGAGAGAAGACAGAAACATAATCAGTACACCAGACCCAATTCACCAACTAAAAAGAAACCAACAAACTACCCCATTTCACCTGAGAACTGGTCACTGCAGGCTACTAAAACATTTATACCCACTAAAGATATCACACACCGATGAATGCCCACGTTAAACAGGGAGCCAGAATCCTGATCACATTCTACAGGCTGATCACATTCTACAGGCTGATCACATTCTACAGGCTGATCACATTCTACAGGCTGATCACATTCTACAAGCTGATCACATTCTACAAGCTGATCACATTCTACAGGCTGATCACATTCTACAAGCTGATCACATTCTACAGGAATATCACATTCTACAGGCTGATCACATTCTACAGGCTGATCACATTCTACAGGCTGATCACATTCTACAGGCTGATCACATTCTACAAGCTGATCACATTCTACAGGCTGATCACATTCTACAGGCTGATCACATTCTACAAGCTGATCACATTCTACAGGCTTATCACATTCTACAGGCTGATCACATTCTACAGGCTGATCACATTCTACAGGCTGATAACATTCTACAGGAATGCCTATGCTATAGTGAAATGAAATACCAGACCCGACCAGAAAGTGCAGAGCTGAGACATAAGCTGGAAAGTTAGTTTTGTTTCTTCTCCAGCCTGAGATAAGATACTTTTTGATCAACCCTCGTAAAAGTTAATCTCTATTTAGAACGGATTGCAAACAGAAGGTCATAAAAGGACTGATTAGGAGGGGGTACACACAAAAGAGCTGGAAAAACTATCAGTATCTATAATCTTGACCTTGTGCCTGAAAAGAACTGAGCACCTACGGGCCTGCCTGCAGTGCAGTGATGTCTGTTGAATTTAATATAACACGAAGTGAGGTGAAGATTTCTGGTCAGTCTGTTTTGCCTGACTGACTAACGTTGCCCTTTCAGTATGTACCACCTGACACAACTAACATTGCCCTATCAGTATGTTCCACCTGACCCAACTAACATTGCCCGATCAGTATGTTCCACCTGATCCAACTAACATTGCTCGATCAGTATGTTCCACCTGATCCAACTAACATTGCCCGATCAGTATGTTCCACCTGATCCAACTAACATTGCCCGATCAGTATGTTCCACCTGATCCAACTAACATTGCCGGATCAGTATGTTCCACCTGATCCAACTAACGTTGCCCTTTCAGTATGTTCCAACCCAACTAACATTGCCCTTTTGGTATGTTCCACCTGACCCAACTAACATTGCCCGATCAGTATGTTCCACCTGATCCAACTAATATTGCCCTTTTGGTATGTTCCACCTGACCCAACTAATATTGCTCGATCAGTATGTTCCAACTGGCACCGACTGACATTGCCCGGTTAGTATGTTCCACCTGACCCAACTAACATTGCCCGGTTAGTATGTTCCACCTGGCCCCAACTGACATTGCCCGGTTAGTATGTTCCACCTGGCCCCAACTGACATTGCTCGATCAGTATGTTCCACCTGGCCCCAACTGACATTGCTCGATCAGTATGTTCCACCTGGCCCCGACTGACATTGCTCGATCAGTATGTTCCACCTGGCCCCAACTGACATTGCTCGATCAGTATGTTCCACCTGGCCCCGACTGACATTGCTCGATCAGTATGTTCTACCTGTCTCCAACTAACATTGCCTGATCAGTATGTTCTACCTGTCTCCAACTAACATTGCTGGATCAGTATGTTTGTAATGACTGAACTCCGAAACCACAACACGTGATCGCCGACAGCTAGATGTCGTCATTTGAGAATCCCTGCTCCCGTCCTGAAAGCACTTAGTAAAACGTGGCCTACAAACGGATCATGACCTACTGACTAAGAGCTTTTTGAATTCACGTTTTGGTTCATTCACCTTACCACGTTAAGTATCAGCAAGCTTCACATTCGGTTTCATTAGTTGGATTGTACCCTGCAGGAATACAGCAAGGGTCACGTGACCGTTGAGTGTTTCAGCGACCGGGGCTTTCTGTTCTCTTCATTTTGTACTGGTCTCGATACACAGGAATACGATCTGTTCACTGCTGTGGCCGTGAATGATGTATCGATGGGCCTAGCGAACTCCGTCGCGGAACACTGGTTTCTATAGAAGCAACAGCGGCAAAAACACACGAATCCTTTTGCAAATTTGGTGGAAACTCCCTATATGAGGCTGGAAGGAAGACTAACGTCTGGTCAGGCAAAATGTAATGATCAGACATGTTAGTGTCAGGCTAAACATACTGGGCATGACCCTCACCGTGGCTTTCTCTTAGCACTTCTGGGAAAATTACTGTTTTCTCGGCAGCCTGGCCTACGGGGCGAGTGATCGTCATGGCGACCATGTACTCCGTCTGCAAGGACAAGGATCATAATTATTTATAGGTCATCCCGTGCCGAAGACAGATGTATCGTACCGAAAGGTGCAAATATCGCAGTCAATATATAAATTAGTGACACAACGCATTCCGTTCTCCGGACTGCATCCTGCTACTTACAAAGCCCTGTTCAGGACTTGGTAGCGGGAGATTGAGAACGAACGCAGAAAAAGAAGAGTTATATGAGTGGTTGTTGTTTTTTTTTTGAGCTACTTGCGCTGAATTGAGTTACCTCTTGACCACGTTTCGTTGGTAGCGAGTTACAGTGGTTCTTCTTGCGTCCCGAACCGTAATTAAGAAGGCAGACCACGCGCCCCCTCCCCCCGGGCTGTAGTTAACGCGAAGATAATCATGAGTTAGCCCATCGCCATGCAGATAGAAATGGCGATTCCTTCCTCGTTGGCCAGACTGCTGTCACATATCCTATGGGGTCTAGTTCAGCATGTTTCACTTGGCCCTGATTACTCTTCACTTCCACCTGAGTGGTGTTCATCAGGACAACACAGGAAGAAGACGGCGAAGAGGAAGACAGAAATGTGTGACCTAATTCAATCTGTTTATCCCTAATAGTAGTGCCAGTTATGTGAGCACATTTAACTCTCTATGTACTAATGGGACCAACATTAACCCTCTATGTACTAATGGGATCACATATAACCTCTATGTATAAATGGGATCACCTTTAACCCTTCAAGTGAGTCGACTAGAGATGAAGTGAAGTGCAGCAGATGACCGGGGCTTACAATGTGCATCGTCGTGCATATTACGCTTCACGGCGCATTGCTGAGAATCATCATCTTGCACGTTTATCCAATTCGTCTCTGCGCATTCTGTCGGTTTCAGTCTTGACATGGGTAGCTACAGGCAGTCCTTCTGGGAGGGGAGCTACAGGCAGTCCTTCTGGGAGGGGAGCTACAGGCAGTCCTTATGGGAGGGGAGCTACAGGCAGTCCTGGGAGGGGAGCTACAGGCAGTCCTTCTGGGAGGGGAGCTACAGGCAGTCCTTCTGGTAGGGGAGCTACAGGCAGTCCTTCTGGGAGGGGAGCTACAGGCAGTCCTGGGAGGGGAGCTACAGGCAGTCCTTCTGGGAGGGGAGCTACAGGCAGTCCTGGGAGGGGAGCTACAGGCAGTCCTTCTGGGAGGGGAGCTACAGGCAGTCCTTCTGGGAGGGGAGCTACAGGCAGTCCTGGGAGGGGAGCTACAGGCAGTCCTTCTGGGAGGGGAGCTACAGGCAGTCCTGGGAGGGGATCTACAGGCAGTCCTTCTGGGAGGGGAGCTACAGGCAGTCCTTCTGGGAGGGGAGCTACAGGCAGTCCTTCTGGGAGGGGAGCTACAGGTAGTCCTTCTGAGAGGGGAGCTACAGGCAGTCCTGGGAGGGGAGCTACAGGCAGTCCTTCTGGGAGGGGAGCTACAGGCAGTCCTTCTGGGAGGGGAGCTACACGCAGTCCTTCTGGGAGGGGAGCTACAGGCAGTCCTTCTGGGAGGGGAGCTACACGCAGTCCTTCTGGGAGGGGAGCTACAGGCAGTCCTTCTGGGAGCTACACGCAGTCGTTCTCAATGGTGTTACACTGTTTGAATGATGGTCACACAAGTCCTCGAGGCTACGCACAGTCACAACTTTGAACTGACAGGGAGCACACATACAATCATCAGGAGAAAGTGCGAACACGTACACACCAACACACTTACAATAACAGGGTCGCAACACAAACACAGTCAACGTACTCTATCTAGCAAATACGTTGTGGGGAGAGGAGACTAATCAGGCAAATCAGACTGATCAGGCAATGCAGGCTAATCGAGCAAAGCAGGCTGATCAGGCAAAGCAGACTGATAAAGCAAAGCAGACTGATAAAGCAAAGCAGACTAATAAAGCAAAGCAGACTGATAAAGCAAAGCAGGCTGATCAGGCAAAGCAGACTGATAAAGCAAAGCAGGCTAATAAAGCAAAGCAGACTGATAAAGCAAAGCAGGCTAATAAAGCAAAGCAGACTGATAAACAATGCAGGCTAATAAAGCAAAACAGGCTAATAAAGCAAAGCAGGCTAATAAAGCAAAGCAGGCTAATAAAGCAAAGCAGGCTAATAAAACAAAGCAGACTGATAAAGCAAAGCAGACTGATAAAGCAAAGCAGGCTGATCAGGCAAAGCAGACTGATAAAGCAAAGCAGGCTGATTAAAGAATGTTAGGGTCAGGCATAACAGACTGGCGAGGTAATGCTAGTCAGGGCCAGGTAGAATGAGTGACTACGACCCTCCAACTGACTTCCGTGCAGTTCTCCTCCGTGGAAACATGTCTCTCTCGTGACAGATTGGCTAGCGAGGTCGGGATCAAACCTGATTCCCGTAGTAGTGAGTGACACGCACACGGAGCCATGCATAGCACTACCGCCTGCAGGACCCTCCGATACACACACCTTAGTCAGCACGCTCGGGATGTGAGAAAAGTTACCGCACCCAACCCCTCCCCCTATTCTCTCCTTTCTCTCTCTTTCCGCTCTCTCTCTCTCTCTCTCATCCCTCTCTTTCTTTCTCTTCTCCTCTCTCTGTCTTCCCTCCTCCAACTCCCGACACACAAGACCTTTTCCAGAGCGCACAGAAGTTACGTATCGTACGCATTCAACAACACCAAACACGTTTTCTATAACCACATTCAAAATAGACGTTACCTCACCAAACACGTTTTCTATAACCACATTCCAAATAGACGTTACCTCACCAAACACGTTTTCTATTACCACATTCCAAATAGACGTTACCTCACCAAACACGTTTTCTATTACCACATTCCAAATAGACGTTACATCACCGGACACGTTTTCTATAACCACATTCCAAAATAGACATTACCTCACCAAACACGTTTTCTATAACCACATTCCAAATAGACGTTACCTCACCAAACACGTTTTCTATTACTACATTCCAAATAGACGTTACCTCACCAAACACGTTTTCTATAACCACATTCCAAATAGACGTTACCTCACCAAACACGTTTTCTATTACCACATTCCAAATAGACGTTACCTCACCAGACACGTTTTCTATAACCACATTCCAAATAGACGTTACCTCACCAAACACGTTTTCTAAAACCACATTCCAAATAGACGTTACCTCACCAGACACGTTTTCTATAACCACATTCCAAATAGACGTTACCTCACCAGACACGTTTTCTATAACCACATTTCAAATACGCTTGTAAAAAACAAAAAAACCACTCAAATAAGTCCGACAGATAACGAAAACAAATCTAACGCGAAAACCCCATACACAATAGACTGGTATTATGGGGGAAAAGTTAGCTCAAAGGCAGTTGGGAAACTGCCGACTACATCTGTGCTCACTGAGAAATCGACCGTGTTAATCCGAGTCCTGTCCTGACCCTGTGTCGACAGCTGTGCCCAGTCGTAACGATTTCCTTCCTGGTCTCGGCCTTTGTGGTTCCCTCTCAAACAACCCCAGTCCCAAGATACATAGAAGCCAAGTATATAATATGCTATCTCATATGCTCGCCAAGTGAGTGTACAAGAAACCGAAGTTAACGAAAGGACCAAGTCCGTATCGATAGAAAAAAGGCGGCTGATAAAGCAAGCCAAGGAAGTGTAAAGGAAAATCCAAACTGGCGGAAGAGCCCAGTCTGTATCGATAGAAATAAAGAGGCTGATAAAGCAAGCCAAAGTGTGAAGCAAAACCCAAACTGGTGAAGGAGTCAAGTTGGTAACGATAGTAATATAAAGAGGCTGATAAAGCAAGCCAAAGAAGTGTAAAGCAAACCCCAAACTGACGGAAAGAGCCAAGTTGGCAACGATAGAAATAAAGAGGCCGATAAAGCAAGCCAAAGAAGTGTAAAGGAAAACCCAAACAGGCCGAAGAGCCTGATTGACTTTCTGTTCCTATTCTTTGTAGTTCGCTGACAGACAATAACACCGCTCAGTGCATGATACATCGAAATGAAGAGGCTCATATACTGTACTGGCCACACAAAAATATGAAACAAAAGCCAAACTGAAGAACTGGCAACTTGTGGAGAAATACACAACTGGCTTTTTTGTTCCCTCCTTTGCATTGTCCGTGTGTAGACGCATTTTTGGCTCTCTGGTTTAAAGTTTCTACTTGATGGAGACGCTGGTCCCAAAGGACGACCTTCCTAGTGAAACCTGCCATAACTGGGCATCTGAGTAGGCGTACATTGGTACTACTTCAGTCACTGCCTTTAGTGGTGAAGTGTTAAAGATATATCGAACGTTTTTTAAAATTTATCTTATAAACCCCAACAACACAACATGTCTTGATGCAAGAAAGGCTAAAACATGATATCGAAACGGGAAGCCAATAGCGGTATAACAATTATGTGCTAAAATCTGATGTATCGAATCGAAAGTCCGAGAGATATCGCAACCACGCTGTAAACTACGACACAACGCCACAAACACCCTGTTCAGGTCGAACACAGAAGAATGGAACAAATCTTTAGCTTTTTATATGGTAGGTGTCCACTTCTTTCATTAGCTGCATTTTCTTACGTTTAAAATTTTCTTACTTAAAGATTGGCCTCTCTGTATTTACTGGCAAAGGCACGGCTCTTTCGACCCCGGGCCGCAGCCTTTTAGGCGATATCAGGACGTATTAACTAGTGCTTGGATGCGTGTGTGCGTCTGTATGTACCAATGATAGTTAGGGCGATCTGATTTGTCAAACCTGACCCAGAGGGCGCATGTTAGAGTTGTGTAAGAGTGCGTGTGTATAACCCATTTATAGCTGGGTCGATAACGTGGTTCGAACGGTGTGCCAATATCTGCGGCCAAACGACAACCCAAACTACTTGGGCGTCACATTTGATCGGCGCATGACATGGAAAAGTCATATCGAGAGGAACCGAATGAGAGCCAGACAAAGAATGGCAGTCATGAGGAAACTTGCTGGCACAAGCTGGGGAGCAGACGAAAGAATACTCAGGAAACTGTACACTGGAAGAGTGAGACCAGTACTCGAGTATGGCATTGCGGCATGGGCAACAGCAGCACAGGCGAACTTTGACAAAATTAGCAAACTTCAAAACCAAGCCATGAGAGTTATAACAGGAGACATGAAGTCATCGCCAATTGTAGAACTTGAAAAGATTACAAATCTGCAATCCATGATCGACAGAAGAGACTGCAGAGTCCAACAGAAAGCAGAGAAACTAAGAAGACTGACAGACCATCCATTGCACCAGAGACTAAATAGATTTGGAAAAGGGAAACTAAAGCGGAGAAACTTTGCAGAAATAGCCAAAGCAAAGATGAGCGAAGACCCTATGAACACCAAAACAACACCAAAACCAATCCCTACTGAACGCAAACCCACATGGAAGCAGCATATCACTCCGGAGGTGGTAGAAAATAAACCAGGTATTGGAAACAAGAACAGCCAGACTGAAAAAGAAAGAAGAGACATAACCCTGAGGTACATAGCGAAAACTACCCAAGCATGGACTGGATCCATGCATACACCGACGGTTCTGTAACAAACACAACATAGAATGGAGGGGGAGGGGCATTCCTGAGCCTAATAAATGGTAGAAAAATAACACTGTCAGTGGCAACTGGAAAATACTCAAGCAATTTCAGAGCGGAGGCAGAGCCACTGAAGGCTGCAGTAAAAGCAATGCTGACAGGCGAAAGCAATGAAAGCCAGATAGTCATGTTTACAGATGCCATGGCCGTTGTTACAGCACTAAAAAGCCAGAAAAATACTGAACTTAATGATTTAAGAGCAGTACTCTGTCAACTATGCCAGCAGTCCGCACCAAAAAAAGTAGGGGTACAGTGGGTTCCATCCCAAAGTAACATCCAAGGCAACGAGGAGGCAGACAGACTGGCAAAAGAAGGTGCACGACTACCACAACCAGATTCTAGTGTGACATACGAAGAGTCAAAAAGGTTTATTAGGGCCAGATACATGGCCAAATGGGAAACAGAACATACTGGCTACACAAAAAATGATGCCTATTACCAGTTGAACAGAAGAGAGCAGGTCGTGATCTTCAGACTCCGCACAGGCCACAATAGACTGAAGTACCATCTATTCAATAAACTGAAGATAGGTGGCACTGACGAATGCACCTGTGGTACAGGGAAAATGACCGCTGAACATCTGCTGCAAAACTGCCCGACATACGTGGACCAGAGAAAGCACATGTGGCCATCACCAGTGGCAACACTAGACAAGCTCTATGGCAGTGTTGACAGCCTCAGGATGACAGCTGCTTTCTTCGAACAAATTCAAGTTGACGTCTGACAGCGTACGAAGAAGAAGAAGAAGAAAACCTGTGTGCCTATTCCGCGAGAAGCATGCCTTCTACTACTATGCTACTTAAACGCACCCGTTCATCCTCAGGATTGGCTTGGCATGGCTTCGCTCGTTCTCAATCTCCCGTTACCAAGCCCTGAAAAGGGCTTTGCAAGTAGCAGAATGTAGTCCGGAGAACGGAATGCGTTGTGTCGTTTACACCTTGACTGCGATAGTTGCACCTTTCGGTCCGACACATCCGACTTCAGGAGGAATATTTTTAGTACCGGGTTAGCCTTCCCTCTGCGATCCCTTCTCCTAGACAGTCTGCTCTGTTGTAGCCTGTTATCCAGGATCACCGCGTGGAAGTGTAGAAGGGATTGGCAGCCATGGTTCGCTGGCCCTGACGCTAGCAGTCAGCTATGGGTCGCTGACCCTTACGCTAGCAGTCAGCTATGGGTCGCTGACCCTTACGCTAGCAGTCAGCTATGGGTCGCTGACCGATGCAGCTCTTGCGCTGCTCAACGTCTTGATACCATGCTCAGGTTTGAACCCCCGGTCTCGACACTTTGCAATCTACCCATCTGTTGGTAGTTGGGAGCTAATCGTGTCCGAGCTAAGTTAACACATGACAATGTCTCTTTGGCGGCAGGTTACAGTGACTTTTCTTACACCCTGGGTCGTTCTTTAGATGGTAAGCCAGGATCCTCCTTTCTGTAGTGTAATGCAAGTCTTCTCAGTAAAGTCACCACTATCGGGATTAGAGTGTAGATGCCAACCTCGCTGCCCAGACTGCTGTGACATTGCCTGTCTTCTAGAAGCACGAAAGAAGAACATGGGGTGTGATCTGTTATGTTTATTTCACCTGATCCTGATTATTCTTCGCTCCCATCTACCCATCTGTAAATGAGTACATGACTTACTGTTAAAGACAGCATTATAGTAATGAAGGAAGCTGGTCAACAGACCACAGAGCAAGCTCATACCTAGTACTTAGCGGACGGCGTGGGCTAGTAGTTGTGATACGTCATACAACCCCAGGCCGCAGCCTTTTAGGCGAAGATGCTGGGTTCGCTGCTCAATCCAGTACCTGCGTTTACCCCGGGTAAGAAACCCTTAGAAAATGCATGAGGCGCAAAATAAATACATAATGCAACGCATACCGCTTTGGGGAATAGATAAATGAGGCGAACGCAAAAAGAAACAAAATAAAACCTAAAACATTAAAGTCTGTAACACTCCATCCCTACGTACTCTCTTGCATGTTACATTTACCTTTTTACAAGTTTTAATGTCACTTGGCATGCCCGTTGTCCGTGCACATTGGAGACTTCAGGTGGCATGATCGACCGCTGGTCATTCTGTGTCAAAACGTCATGACTGGACTGAGGAACTTACAGACTTCTGGGGTTCGCTGTGGTCGAGAGGTCTATCAAAACGATGAACGGATAGACGGACGATCGAATCCCACAAGTTTGCCAGCGACCTCTAGTCTCAAGGGAGGTGGGACCAAAGTGCCTGCATCCTGAGTTACCTCCAGTCGTCTTGACTGATGTCTGACTACTTGTCCAAGGTAACTCGTGACCAGAGAATGAGATTGAGGAGCAGCGCAGTTTCTTCCTCACTATAATTCAAGTACAGAGCAAGTTACATCATCAAGACAAAACCGTCTGTTGACATCATCGCTTGTGGCGGACAACTAACTATATATCAAAGTTAGCTAACTAACTAACTTCCCCATAACCCAGAGAACTGAAAAAGTGTACACAGCCTCTACTAGTACGACCTGTTGATTTATCAAAATGACACTCATGTCGTCCCAAAAATAAACGTTTTTTTGTGTGTGTGTATTTACTTGTTTAAACATAAACACTGTTACAACTAAACCGACGGCTGTCAAACAGAACTAGCGAAACTGAGATACTGGTGGCGTAACCGCCTCAAGCTGAATGGATTGATAAGACGCGTGTCAACGGAAATGTTAGGAGGTCAAACCCCCAAGTCTGAGAAACAAGACAATACTCGGTTGACACTTTTACTGATCTTACGTAAGACACAACAAGCACACCGGGTGTTTTTTTTTTCCAGTCAATATTTGTTTTTTTGTTGTTGTGCAGTCTGGTTCGACCGTTCTTTGAAGCATTGAACGGCGTGTTAGGAAAGGCTGTATTTTTGTTCTAGGATCTGATGATTTGTACAGGGTGGGCTAGATTCTCTCATTACAGGGTGGGGTAGATTCTCTCCTTACAGGGTGGGGTAGATTCTCTCCTTACAGGGGGGGGGGGTAGATTCTCTCCTTACAAGGGGGGGGGGGGGTAGGTAGATTCTCTCCTTACAGGGTGGGCTAGATTCTGTCCTTACAGGGTGGGGTAGTCGATCTCATTGTGGGGTGGTGTAACTGGTCGCATACATGGCAAGGTAGCTGACCACCTTACAGGGCAGCGTAGCTAACTCCTTACAGGGCAGGGTAGCTGACCTCCTTACAGGGCGGGGTAGCTGACCTCCTTACAGGGCGGGGTAGCTGACCTCCTTACAGGGCGGGGTAGCTGACCTCCTTACCAGGGTGGGGTAGCTGACCTCCTTACAGGGCGGGGTAGCTGACCTCCTTACAGGGCGGGGTAGCTGACCTCCTTACAGGGCGGGGTAGCTGACCTCCTTACAGGGCAGGGTAGCTGACCTCCTTACAGGGCAGGGTAGCTGACCTCATTACAGGGCAGTGTAGCTGATTTCCTTACAGGGCAGTGTAGCTGATTTCCTTACAGGGTAGGGTAGCTGACCTCCTTACAGTGCGGGGTAGCTGACCTCCTTACAGGGCGGGGTAGCTGACCTCCTCACAGGACGGGGGAGCTGACCTTACAGTTCAGGGTAGCTGACCTCCTTACAGGGCAGTATAGCTGATTTCCTTACAGGGTAGGGTAGCTGACCTCCTTACAGGGCGGGGTAGCTGACCTCCTTACAGGGCAGGGTAGCTGACCTCCTTACAGTGCGGGGTAGCTGACCTCCTTACAGGGCAGGGTAGCTGACCTTCTTACAGGGCAGGGTAGCTGACCTTACAGGGCGGGGTAGCTGACCTCCTTACAGGGGGGGGGGGTAACTGACCTCCTTACAGGGCAGGGTAGCTGACCTCCTTACAGGGCGGGGTAGCTGACCGTACAGGGCGGGGTAGCTGACGTCCTTACAGGGGGGCGGGTAGCTGACCTCCTTACAGGGTAGCTGACCTCCTTACAGGGCGGGGTAGCTGACCTCCTTACAGGGCAGGGTAGCTGACCTCCTTACAGGGCGGGGTAGATTCTCTCCTTACATGGTGGTGTAGAGTCTCTCCTTACAGGGTGGGGTAGAGTCTCTCCTTACAGGATGTGGTAGATTCTCTCCTTACAGGATGTGGTAGAGTCTCTCCTTACAGGGCGGGGTAGAGTCTCTCCTTACAGAGTGTGGTAGATTCTCTCCTTGCAGAATGTGGTAGTTTCTCTCCCTACAGGGCGGGGTAGAGTCTCTTCTTACAGGATGTGGTAGATTCTGTCCTTACAGGATGTGTTAGAGTCTCTCCTTACAGGATGTGATAGATTCTCTCCTTACATGATGTAGTAGAGTCTCTCCTTACAGGATGTGTTAGAGTCTCTCCTTACATGATGTGATAGATTCTCTCCTTACAGGGTGTGGTAGATTCTCTCCTTACAGGATGTGGTAGATTCTCTCCTAACAGGATGTGGTAGATTCTCTCCTTACAGGTTGGGGTAGCTGGGCTCCTTGCGGTTTGGATATATATATATATATATATTATATGTGTGTTGGTCAACATTCAATGCCGACTTTAATCTTTGAAAATGGCTTGGCTTCGTTAGTCCTCAATCTTCTGCTACTAAGCTCTAAAGGGTCAACGGACTTTAAGTAGCAGAATGTAGTCCAATGAACGGAATGCGTTGTCTCGTAGTTAACAGCTTGACTGTGATATTTGCACCTTTCGACATATCCGTCTTCAGCGGGCATTTTTGACTATAGTGGTTAGCCTTCCCCATCGATCCCTTCTCCTTAGCCAGTCTGCTCTGTTGCAGTCTGATATCCAGGATCACCGCCTGGGGTCGCTTTCTTCACCTGCGTCATCTTCTTCAATGTTTACTTCTGGTGGTTCACGATTTCCCACTTCATTAACGTTTGTGCCTGTTTGAATGTGACTTGAAATTGCTGCTATCCATGTCGACGCATTTAAACATTTTCTCTAAACTACATTGTTTGTTTACACACTATTTAATGGCGTGTAACGTTTGATTAAGATGAACAGGTCGCTCTAGTAGAGGTTGTCTACAAAATGGCAGCTCTCTAGCTTATGTGGAACTTGGTTAGACTAGGAGAAACAGAAGTCCGAGCAAAAGGGCAACGGTCAAGTCACGCTACATTAAAGCTTGTATAGGCAAACTATACATGATTTATATCACTCACCCTAGCAGTAACCGTGTATCAAATCCTTGTGCAACCGTATCAGACCCTACCCATTATATCCACAGTGATTTATATTTGGATAGTCATGCGAGCGGATCGCCCACTATACAAACTTTCAATGGTTCGTGAAGCTTACTGGCAAATAAACGCGAATTTGGTCGCTGTGAACATCAGTTCCAACCCCGTCCTTTGACGGAGCGAGAATATTTCACACAGCAAGTCGTACACACTTTGTGTCTTCTTTTCTCTTGTCCTGTTTGTGCCTTTCAGTGTCAGGTTATGTAGAGGTTTCTTGACCGGGCCCAGGTATGTTCTTCGTACAATGGGAGCTTTACTGCTTCTGTTATTTCTGCTATCCATCGTTTGCGTGGTCAGCCTTTGACTTTCTATCCATTGTATCTTCTTTTCTCTTGTCCTGTTTATGCCTTTCAGTGTCAGGTTATGTAGAGGTTTCTTGACCGGGCCCAGGTATGTTCTTCGTACAATGGGAGCTTTACTGCTTCTGTTATTTCTGCTATCCATCGTTTGCGTGGTCGGCCTTTGACTTTCTATCCACTGTATCTGTACAGCATTGCTTTCTGAGGGATAATATCTGGTGTTTGACGTACCACCTTGCGGAACCATTTGGTTTGCTGTCTCTTGATGAGGTCTAGCACTGGTGTTGCACCTACTTGTCTCCTAATATCTTCGTTTCTGGCTCTATCCATTATTGTTACTCCAAGCATTCTGCGTAGGTATTTCATCTCTGTTGTTACAATGTTTCTCTCATCTTTGCTTGTCAATATCCAATTTTGGCACTTGGTAGCACATTGTGGGTAGGGATATCGTGTTGTATAGCGTTCTTTTTGTATCCATTGTCACGTGTTTACATTGTAGTATCAGGTACATTTGCACAATGATTTGACTTGCTTTAGTACATCTGTGTTGGATTTCAGTGTCTGTTTTGCTTGCGTATCTAACAAAATGTATTTCTCATTATTTGCTTTGTATTACTATTCCGTCCTACTCTTCCTCTCTTCTGTGTGTACAATGGTCACACACAACCGTTACAGAGGTGGGAGTTCAATGGTCTTTTGGGCAAGCACGTCTATGAATGATATAACCGATCGTGTCATATGCTAGACCAACATGACGGGGCTCTAATACCGTGATACAATTATTGACGAGTTGTGCCATATGTTCAGCGGCACGGACCTGATTTGATCTTTGAGGATGGCATGCCATCATGCTCACGTCGTCCAGGGTCACAATCAGAGGCAACATTTTCCCAGATGGTTTGTTAAGATCAGCATATAGATGGCGCCTAACTGGCTGCGGGTCTACTTAGCTCGAATGTTTGAGTCTATTAAGATGGATCGGTACATCGGTAACCACCCTCCAAGAAACTGGTTGTATACAGACTATATAGTCTTCTAAACGAGTATAAAGACGTTATGTTGAGTTATATCCGGACGTTACAATGGCCAGCGATGCCCCCCCCCCCCCCCGCCACCTCTCTCCAATTGAGCATTGGTTAGATCTCCTCAGCAGACGTGTTTGACGTCCAGCCACTCCTCAAACCATTCTACAGTTAGCCCACCATCTTCAGCAGGAGTGGCAGAGAATTCCCCAGACAACACCAGAAGGCTTGACTTATTCACAGTGTAAGGCGCCGCTGCGCTGTGGGATTATCAAAAATGGTGGTCTACCCGGTACTAAAAATATTGAAAACGTATTAGGAATACTAACACCTCCTTGATTGGCAGTGGGACTGCTGTCACGTGTCTAAACAAAAATCGCTGTTGCTTCCATGTTGTGGGGCTGCAGTTTACTTGTGCAGCGCAATACATCAGCTGATTTAAATTATATTGTCTGCGGTAATATTTTAAAAATTCAAAATCCTCAACTTTCTGCCAGCATAATATATTCAATGGCGCCATAGATGGGAAGGAAGACTAACGTCTGGTCAGGCAAAATATGCTGATTGGACATGTTAGTCAGGTTCAGGCACAGCATATGAACAAGACTCTCACCATGGCTTCCTCGTAGCCCTTCCAGGAAGCGGGCTGTTTTCATGACAGCCTGGCTAACGAGGCGACGGAACGACGGGATTCCCGTAGTAGTGAGCAACACGCAGATAAAGCCAAGCATAGCACAACTGCTTGGATGACCCCGGTCCACCTTAGCTACTGCAACACGTCACTTAACGTCCTTTTCAGAGCGCACAAAGGAATAGACCTACTCATTGTGGGCATTCGAAACAGCAACCACCTACCTAATCGCTAACCAATCTAATGTATACGGGTCTAGATTCTGCTGAACTGACTCAGGACCACCGCTTTGTTTTTGGGCAGACGTTTTGTGAATAATACTCCCGCCATCAAAATCCCATAACCAAGTTGACGTCTGACAGCGTACGAAGAAGAAGAAGAAAATCTCATAACAGGACTAAACAAATCCCCTACTAAATCCTTAACCTAAACTATGTCTGAATGTAAGATTGGTGGGGCACCCCGTTAGTTTTTGAGTGTCCGGAAGGAGAAAACAGAATAGCAACACTGTAACGTGCTAGAAATTATACTTTGAGGGACTGGTGCATATCATGGATGTACATACGAGAGTGTTCTTGAAATTGGTAGGAAGGAGTTAGGTCAATATAAAAACGTATTGACGATAGTAAAAACACGAAAATTGACATTGAATTGACATATATCACGATCGGTGGGGCTGACCAAGGCCGCCCTGCAAGGCAAAGTCCCTGGGATGCGTGAGAGAGGGAGACCAAAAAATAGATGGGAGGACAATATAAAAGAGTCGACGGGAAGGTCTATAGCTGAAACTAATACCCTGGCGAAAAATTGAGACGCATGGCGGGAGCTGGTTCGACAAACTGCAATAACTGTGCCTTAACGATCTTCTAGGTTACGGGACTGGTGATGGTGAAACTATGTCTATTTAAATTACATAGTATATGGGCTAAGAGGATAAGATCTGTTACATACTAGGGACACATATTACTGATACATACGAGAGGATTTCAAATGAAACCTGAAATTTGCAATAACAATCAAGACACCTTGACATTATCATATCAGTTGACAGTATCTTTATTAAAGACATCCAGTGTACCCTACCTGTGTAACACGATGCAGACAAGTCACATGACGTCATATTAGCTGTTTAAAGATGGCCGTCCCACTGGTAGCGTGTACAAAAGAGGCCCAACGTTCTGTTATCATATTGGTTGTTAGCAGTTAAGTGAAACCTGTCGAAATTCTTCGCTGATTGAGGGTTTAGTATTGTGATGCATGTCAGTTAGTCCAACCAAGTGTACAAGTGTGATGCATGTCAATTAGTCCAACCAAGTGTACAAGTATGATGCATGTCAACTAGTCCAACCAAGTGTACACGTGTGATGCATGCCAATTAGTTCAACCAAGTGTACAAGTGTGATGCATGTCAATTAGTCCAACCAAGTGTACACGTGTGATGCATGCCAATTAGTTCAACCAAGTGTACAAGTGTGATGCATGTCAATTAGTCCAACCAAGTGTACACGTGTGATGCATGTCAGTTAGTCCAACCAAGTAGAATAGGACATACCGAAACGGTATGCGTTCTATTACAGACTGTTCTCGGCTCGGTCAGGCAGACCTAGTAGTGCCACCAGAATCGATTGTACCAGTTGAACGTATCATGATGAACAATCTCGCGGCCTGCCCGAAAGAGGAGCGCGTGGCAGGATGGTTTCAATGCATGCCTGCTGAGAAAGAGGACGTGTATAGAATCCCCGCTATAGCATATGTTGTTTTTCCTGTTGGAGGGTGAAATAAACCAAAATAGCCAGCACACGTCGTTGTGACAGCGGTGATGAAGCGGCCCGTAGTCATCAGCCTAAAAAACTAGTCCAGCAATGGGAATAAAGTCCAACAACGTCGACTGTTAACGGAATATCCTTACGTCTGGACATGAGACGCACCAGTCCCCCAAAGTATCACCCCTAACAGGTGACAGTGTTATTCTGTTCTCTCCCTTTGAACACTCACAAACTAGCGAAAGGTCTCGGCATTCCTACATTCCGCGCCTTATAGTTTTGTTTTGTTTACCTCTCGTTTTATCGTTGCATTCTGTGTATTGTTCACACTATCTCATTTATCTCTCAAGCCTTCTCTCACTCCCTCACTCCCTGTCTCCCCCCCCCCTCACCCCCTATCTTACTTCCTATTTTCTGCCTCTTTTTACTCTCTCTATCTCACTCACTTCCTCGTCCACTCTTTTCTCTCCTTCTCTCTCCTCCATTATTTCTCTCCCTTTCTCTACATCCTCTCACTCCCCCTCACTTTCTATTCTCTCCTCTGTCATCTCACTTCCTCTCCCTCCATTCATCTTTCCCCTCTGGCCCTCTCTTGCCCTCACTCTTTCTTTCTCTCTCATCACCCCCCCCCCTTCTTGTCCCCTCTCTCCCACCACCACCACCACCACCCCCCCCCCCCCCCATATACATTCAATCTCTATATCCTGTGTACCTCATACCATCTATATCTCCCTTGCTTCGTGTCTATAACCATTCTCCTGCCACTGTTTACTTTATTTCTCCACGTAACGTAAACACATATTAAAAAAAATTCCCTTCGCAGATCATGCCGCTGGCGATGGCGTGTTGGTTACTTTACTGCACTGGTTCTCATAATTTTTATCGAGGCGATATAACTAGTTATCGTCTTCGTTCCTTGTCCATCCTAACTCTAACACAACCATGTACAATATACAGCAGGGTTAACCTAAACATATTTCAACCTGGGAATGTATTGTGCCAGTTTTTTGTCGTGATAAGCAAACTCTCTAACAAACTCTTGTCACTCGTTCACCACGCGTGCATATCTCATTACCTCCTTCCTTCCCTGTTTTTTGGCCTAAACCTCTTATCTGTCATTATCCCCTGGTCCATTCCCGGTTTAATGTGTCTCACGCTTAAAATACCGCCAGCTCTTTGTCACTCACGCAAGTACTCCACCACAAGATCTATGCATCATTATATATATATATATGTGTGTTTGTGTGTGTGTGTGCGTGCGTGCTGTGTGTGTGTGCGTGTATGTGGGTGTTTTTGTGGTTTTGTTTAATGTATGAATGTATGCACTATGCCATGTAGGTAAATAGGTTACTAATAGATGTCAAGTAAATGATATCCTCACCTGTAACCGGTGAGGTCTTTGGGGCACACACGAAGACATCCTCACGCCAAACCATTCTGTCAGCGGCCGCTGCTTGTGCCTCCTCTGGTCAGAGATTGGTCCCTTCATTTATGTTGTCCTCCGACCTTTATTTGGGACGACCTCTTCGCCGTCTGCCTTGCACCTTGCAATGCAGGATCGTATTTGCAAGATCGTTTGATATTGATACGTGCCCGTTCCATTCGAGTATCTTCTTTAGACAGTAGCCAAGAGGACTTCAAAAGGCCCTATTGCTGTTGTAATTCTTTCTCGTATTTCCTGATTTGTAACTCGATCTTTGTACGTGACGTTTAGAAGTCTTCAGAAACATCGCTTATCCAATGTCTCTATCATCCGCTGCAGATCATCTGTAATTGTCCATGTCTTGCAAGCATAGAGGGATATTGACAGGACCGATGTACGCATTAATCTGATCTTCGTGCATATGGCTGACCGTTTATCCTGCCATATTTATTTAAGCCGCGCAAGTGCCGCCATTATCTGTACTATTCTGGCCAACACCTCACATTGTGATCCTTCATCACTGACAAACCACCCAAGATATTTAAAACGCTCAACCACTTCGAGTTCCTGACCGTGAGCTTTTATCCTGCTGTTTAAGCCCGTGGCGTTGTTGGTCATTAATGTTGTCTTTCCAGCGTTTATCGCCATACCATAGTCAAGAGCTGTTTCATCGAGCCTTCTGACCCATTCCTGGAGTTCTGCTTCTGTGCCCGCCAACTCGTCGATGTCATCTGTAAAACGAAGGTTGGTCATCGTTCGGCCACTTATCTTGACAGTACCAAGGGGACCTCCAAATGCCTCGCTCATAATGCTCTCAAGGAATACGTTGAAAAGTGTTGTGGAGATTGTACAACTCTGTCTGACACCATCGGATGTGCGAAACCAGTACATGTGCCTCCCATTCACAAGAATTGAGCTGGACCCGTTGTGATACACGTGTTCAGGGATCTGTATAATATTTCCGTTGATTTTATACCTCCTCATGGTTATCCATAGCGTTTTTTTGCCATACCCTATCAAACGCCTCCTTGAAATGAACAAACACATGATACATTTTTTGCTGCTTTTCCAGATATATATCGTTTAGCAATCTTAAATTAAATATCTGTTCGGTAGTGTTTCTTCCCTGTCTGAATCCTGCCTGCTCATCAGCAATGATTTTAAAATTGTAATTTTATAAAGTACCGAAAATTACAGAACAAATAATATACGAACTTGAAAACCATTTATTGTTGCACTTACATTGTCTCTTATTTCTGAACATCATTTCCCCACCATTGAAACACTTATCCCATCACTTGATCAGTGCAAGGACAGGTTCATTTTGTTTCTGCCAGTCAGTTGTCTAGGTACCCACCGTGAGCATGCTTTCGATCATGTATTACACTGTAGGCTAAACCATGTGAACATTCAGTTGTTACACTGTCTATCGTTACTCGCTTGTCAACTTAAATCATCTACCCCAAGCGCGTTACAGGTGCTGCTGTTGCAATCTGAACAGAACGACCAGGTCGGGCTTCATCAGCAATTTTTGGGCGATCTTGAGAATGTATCAAATTATTTATATATATATATATGAATATTCTTTGCAGAACACCCTTTTGGCCTGCATACATACATACATATATATGTGTGTGTGTATATATGTATGTAGGTATGTGTGTGTGTATCTATCTATCTATCTATCTATCTATCTATCTATCTATCTATCTATCTATCTATCTATCTATCTATCTATCTATCTATCTATCTATCTATCTATATATATATATATATATATATATTGCCAGAATAGCACATACAACAGCGGCGCTTACGCGTTTGAAACCCATATGGCAAGATAAGCGGCTCGCTCTCAGCATAAAAGTTAGATTAATGCGCTCTTTGGTGCTCTCAATATTTTTGTATGCCTGTGAGTCTTGGACCATTACTACGGATATCCAGTGCAGAATACATGCAATGGAAATGAGGTGATTTAGAAGATTCTTAAATGTTACATATAAGGAGCGTGTCACGAATGTAGAAATACGACGAAGAGTGGAAAACGCAATTGGGCCTTTTGATGATCTGTTCACGGCTATCAAAAGTTGAACGATGGCTTGGTATGGGCACGTCACGAGGTCCAGCGGAATTACAAATTCTATACTGCATGGTTCCGTACTAGAAAAGAGAGGACGGGGACATCAAAGGAAGAGATAGGCAGACAACATCACTGAGTGGTCAAACCTTCATCTACTTGAGGCATGACTGGCGACAACGGACGTGGGGTTGTGCGAGTGTCTTCAAGTGTGCCCCAACGACCTGATGGGTTACGGGTTGAACTGAACTGAAATTTATATATATATATATATATATATATATATATATATATATATATATGTATGTGTGGGTATGTGTGTGTGTGTGTGTGTGTGTATGTATGTATGTATGTGTGTGTGTGTATGTCGACATGGCACTTGCTGATGAGGGTGGTGTCGGCTTGGGGATCCTGTTTAACAGACTGGTACAGAGCAGACTTGCTAAGGAGAAGGGAGGAAGAGTAAGAACGATCGTGTCAATTTTCATTACGAAATTAGGAAAAATAAATTGTAGACTGAGTGAGGGAGTCACACACAGAGAGAGAGAGAGAGAGAGAGAGAGAGAGAGAGAGAGAGAGAGAGAGAGAGTATAAATAAAAACAAAATGCGAATAAACAAACTCTCTTGAATTCACACAAACAGTACATTCAATCAACGCCAAGATGAATTAATTTATTTAGCGGGAACAGCCTTGATCAATAAATCACATTGGACATACATCATCAGTCATACTCATTTACTGATCAGTGTTTCGTCGCCGGAGTCCAGTGGCGTAACAGCTGCCTGGGTGCCGCGTGAAAATTTCAGATCCCCTAACACAGTGTCCCGGAAATACTTTAAAGCACATATTAGTAGTTGTTTAATCCTCTTGTGGATTCTGTGGTCTCTTACTGCGGATACAAGAATAGCACCACTGCACGCTGTGCATATTTTAATAGGACTGTCGCTGTAGTCGGGAGGTAAGACACTCGCCTCTCAAATCGATGAACGAAAACGGCGTGGGTTCGAGCCACTGGTCTCAAAGGAAGTGGGACCAAAGTACCTGAATCCTGAGTTACCTTCAGTCGTCTTGACTCTTGTCTTGCCACTGGTCCGAGGTAGTTCAGGACCAGAGAGTGAGGCGGATGACCAGCGCAACCTCTTACTCACTACAATCCAAAATGCAACACAAGTTACATCATCAAGACAAAAATGGTCTGTTCGTGTTGCCATCATCGCTTGCGATGGGCACCTAACTAATAGGGCTGTGCACAGGGCTAGCAATCTCATGATGTGACACAAACTAACTAATAGGGCTGTGCACAGGGCTAGCAATCTCATGATGTGACACAAACTAACTAATAGGGCTGTGCACAGGGCTAACAATCTCATGATGTGACACAAACTAACTAATAGGGCTGTGCACAGAGCTAGCAATCTCATGATGTGACACAAACTCCTGGAGGAATCACCACTGAACCAACACATAGTGCTTTAGCGTATGGTTCCTGCGTGGAACCATCTACAGGGGAAACCTTGTGCCTCATAACATACGACACGAAGAACATTAGCGGTCACACCCGCCTTGGTTTTCACAATCCCAAGGCGTCGGTTTGATTTCTACCGTGTCCAGTTTGGTAGACACTGGTATGTTTTTTTTCTCGGGAGATTGCTCTTCCACGTATGGTAAGTAATGGCAACCTACCGCACTGTCCATTAACCTATTACAGCCAAATATTCTTGGGAGATTGCTCTTCCACGTATGGTAAGTAATGGCAACCTACCGCACTGTCCATTAACCTATTACAGCCAAATATTCTTGGGAGATTGCTCTTCCACGTATGGTAAGTAATGGCAACCTACCGCACTGTCCATTAACCTATTACAGCCAAATATTCTTGGGAGATTGCTCTTCCGCGTATGGTAAATAATGGCAACCTACCGCACTGTCCATTAACCTATTACAGCCAAATATTCTTGGGAGATTGCTCTTCCACGTAAGATAAGAAATGGCAACCTACAGTCAAATAGGTTTGATGTTGTAAGAGGCGACGTTCTGTATAGGACATGCTACTTACTTGTCTAGCACCATCATCATGATCACGCTTCGTGTGTGGATTATGGGACCCCAGCATACTTTTCGTGTCCTGGACACCATGCCATGTTGCCCATGTTCAGCCACGTGGATTGTCTTGTAGTTGCCCCTCAACATGGCATCCACATTACACGTCTCCAGAAGTTTTGGGCAGATCATTGGGTGGTCTGGGTCTTGTGCTCCTGCATGTCTCATCGCCCTTGTATGTTCATCCATCCATTACCGTTCCCTCTACGCCGTGCTACACTGTTGCTGAGTCGCAGCGACTTCCGTGTTGCGTGAGGCAAGTGGTATCCACGTGCAGGCTCTTCCCACAGCCCGATCCCAGAGACCTGCAACAGTTCATTCCATTTATCGATGCAGCGCTTTTGGGGACCAGTACGCGTTGACTAAAAGAAACTTCGTCTAGATTTCAGTTGTGTGCACTGCACTTGTGTTCAAACATATGGTTCGGTTGGGTCGTTTACCTGTAACTGTCTATCGATGTATGACACATCACATATTCGTTTCTCTTGTGGCGTTTCGTTGATTATGGAGTATATTTTGTAAGTTGGAATAGGTTTTAGACACCATGTAAATATCCGGCAAGTCTAATTTATTGCTGTACCAATAAGTTTGACATGCGCAGTTTTTCCAAACTGGCGCGTGCGTACTCAGCTACGGAGAAATACAAGACGAGTGCTGATGTTCGGAGGACATTTGACTGTGCTGTCTATGTTTGGCGAGTCTATTTTCGGAGGACACTGTTTCTCACACGTCTTTTTTTGTGTGTTATTTTGTTTATAGCAGTGTAGCGCATAGGACAGCGTGCAATCCAACTTTACGCACGTGTTATTTCCAGCTGGGTGCTCAAAAATATATCATTGCACACTATTATGCATGCAGGTTAGACCCGGTTTGGGCACTAATTTTTCACACACACACTCACACACACACAAAACAGAAAAAAACGCGCAGAACACCCGGGGCGCTCAGCGAAGAGCACCCACGGAGATTGCATACAGATGGCAATGCAGGAAAGACAACCAGTAGTGAACTGGCGCGAGCCTGCGCCAGAAATCCAACTGCGAGCTTGTATAAACTCACCATAATGTACCTATCATTCCAGAAAACTAAACGTCTGGTCAGGCAATATATACTGATCGGACATGTTAGGATAAGGCAAAATATACTGATCGGACATGTTAGTCGAGGGTCAGGCAGAATATACTGATCAGATATGTTAGTCAGGGTCAGTCTAAATATACTGATTAGTCAGGGTCAGGTAAAATATACTGATCAGATATGTTAGTCAGGGTCAGTCAAAATACACTGATCAGACATGTTAGTCAGGGTCATGCAAAATATACTGATCACACATGTTAGTCAGGGTCATGCAAAATATGCTGATCAGTCATGTTAGTCAGGGTCAGTTAAAATATACTGATCAGTCATGTTAGTCAGGGCCAGGTAAAATATACTGATCAGTCATGTTAGTCAGGGTCAGGTAAAATATACTGATCAGTCATGTTTGTCAGGGTCAGGCAAAATATACTAGTGCAGATCCTCACCTCGACTTCCTCGTCGCCCTCCTTGGAAACCGGCTGTTGTCATGGCATCCTGGCTAGCGAGGTGAGCGACACGCAGATGGCGCCAAGCATAGAACAACCCATGGAGGACCCCGGTCCACTTTCATGAGCACGCTCGGGATGTGAGGAAAGCTACTACAACCCGCCACTTAACGTCCTTTTCATGGCGCACACAACCGTAAACATACTCATTCTGGTAATTTGAAACACCAACATCATCCTAACGCTCCAGGTACCACACTGTATTTGGTTTACCCTAACCAGCTTTCGGGACATCCAAAATCCAGCTTTGCAGTGTGGTTTCAGTAGAAGATGCCGGACAAAATGTGCAACCTGTTTCCAGGGCCGCCACTTGTAAACGGAATAGGGTCCTGGTCAGCTATGGTTCATGACCCCGACGTATGTGTCGCTGGCTGCTGTCAGCTCAATCACCGCTGCAACTCAGCCCGTAAAAGGGTCTGAATTGACAGATTCCAGTTACGAGACCTCTTGATGGTCCTGTATTGTTATATTTCGTCACTACTTCCATGTCCAAGGAGGAGGTATGTTGCGTGTCGTCTGTGCGATGTGGTAGCCGTTCTTCCGTTGCTCCCTCTCCGAATTTGACCCAAGCTTCATCTTTAGCCGTTACAAACATGGTAGGCATGTCACGTACCGTCGACGACACTGCAACACGTCGCTGGCAATTGGGGTCATGCGATCAGCACAAGTCAGGCCAATGGAAATGCTGCCTCGCTGTGAGAGTATACACGGATTGGCTTTGAACGAATGAATATTCAAATACACGGATTGGCTTTGAACGAATGAATATTCAAACACACAAATCGGCGTATACAGTATATGTGTGTGTGCGTCAAGACCCCACAAACACCTACCTATATAGTGTGTGATTGTGTGTGCCGTCCGGGTCCCCCCGCTACTACATACTAATTACGCCACTGCTCCTCTCAGAGACGAACCACGTCGTCACAGTCCGTAGTCTAGCGCCTCTCCCCGTTCAATTATCTTGGTGTTTCCTTCCATGCCCATTCCCCGCTCGTGTACAGTACTAATATATGTCCGTTGTCGAACGGCGGGATCGTAACGAGTATTTTCGTTCTCGGATTCCCGCCATGGATTGCACGGTGCAAGTCATCAGCATTGTGTTCGACTGCAGGGTTTATCCGCTGGAAACTAACTGGCCATACATGACGCGCGCTTATTGAATAGGTAAACGTGTTTTATTTGTCCATGCTCTGAAATCGCATGATCAAGCTGTGATTTGCGGCTGTGCAAACTGAACGCAGTAATACTAGGAAAGGTATATATAGTCGCAGTTAATGAGCACGTGTTACATCTAAGCCTTTGTTATACATATATCATTTATATTTACAGTTAAGTTGCGTTTCACATTTCCTGGTGTGTGTTTTAATTAATTTGTTATCTTTCATTTTTTGAAGTAGACGATTAGAGGGTTTAGGTAACCCAAGCGCGCTATATCGTAACGTGTCGCCCGCATGTCGGAGGTTATAGGTGTGCGCAACCGGAAGTCATTCAAATAAGTTTTAATCTTGCTAAGGGTCTGAGAGGAACGGTGGAATGAAAGTTCGGAAGACAATATGCGATACGTGATTTTATAAGTTAATAATTCGATTCCCGTGTGATCACACGAAGTTATATGGGTACTTGAGTCTTAATTCACCCCAAACAAAAGAAATATATATTTTTCAGCACCGAACTTGAGATAGTGACGTCACAGAATAGTCCACTTTTTAACTATTGGGAAAAATAGAAAAGAATTTCCGCTCCTACATCCCCTTATTCCTGCCGTCTTAGCAATGATTTTTTTTCTTTCAAAATCTTAACGTTGGTCCGTGATAAGGAGAGTAGCATCCAGTTTCTACCGCGGCATGGCATTAACTATGCTGTCAGGCGATGTGTAATAGCAACCATGTTATCTATCCATAACCCTAAACCTAACCGTAGCCCTAAACCTAATCCTAACCAGACCCTTCGCAAAACGAAATCTGTTCTACACTTCTATGCAATCTTAATCTAAGCATTCACTTATTTATATAAAATAAAATGATATCTACCTAAATTCCCATTAACTCAACTCAACCCTGTCTCGCGTCGATCACCACAGCGCGTCCCGCCACTGCATCAGCTCTTTCGTTGCCCCAGACGCATGCATGTCCTGGGCAGTCGATACATATGACTCCCTGTACACCAGAGTTGTTCAGAAGAGAGGCCCACTCCGTTCTTAGCATACACCTTTCTATCTTACAGAGCATGCCCTGCGAGTCTGACAGTATCACTGCGTGTGTCACCGGCTGCGTCACCAACCAAGTCAGGGCCGCTGTTACCTCCTCAATCTCCATCCTCATACTCGATGTGACAGTGGAGTAGGCAGCTGATTTCTCCAACACCTCCTTGCCATTTTTGTAGCCAACGAAACCCCAACCGCACTTGTTTGCATCTCTGTCGGCGGAGCCATCTGTGTACATAATTGGGTCTTGTGGTCCTAAGTGTTGCTAGACCATCTCCTGTGTTGAAGCCTCTGTCCTAGTGCCGCCCCACTCGTGATAAACTCTGCACAGTTGTATCACCACCTTTGTCAGGGGGCTATGGTTGCCCACTCTTAACAATTCACTACCTTTTCCCACTTCTTCCAGTGCACAGACCCTCATCAGAGAGTCTTCTGCCTCTGCCATCATTTACCTTCCAATGCGTCTACCTTTGAGTGTATCCAAGTCTTGGTGCAAAGAGTGGTGTTCATTGTTGGCAACGTTGGCGTACGCCGTTACCTGTGCTACTTGATGTCGCACCTTTACCTGTGCTACTTGATGTCGCACCTTTACCTGTGCTACTTGATGTCGCACCTTTACCTGTGCTACTTGATGTCGCACCTTTACCTGTGCTACTTGATGTCGCACCTTTACCTGTGCTACTTGATGTCGCACCTTGATGCTTGGCAAATCAAGCAGGAATCTCATGGCAGCAATGGGAGTATCTCTAGTGCACCCCAGAACTGCTCCCATGGCCTCGTTCTGGATTCTCTCCAATTTGTCTACCTGTGTCTGGGAAAGCGTGAGTAACCCAACACCGTAGTCCAGGACAGACAAAACCAGTGCTTGTGTCAACGGGAAGAGAGTCCATTGTTGCATGTCTGTGGCCGCCATGATTTTGATTGCATTGATACCCTTCTTTGCTTTCAGAATCACATTGTCAACATTTTTATTGAAAGAGAGACTTCTGTCGAATATGATACCCATGTATTTCATGTCATGTCCTCTCTCAATGATGGTGCCCACGCAGGTGGCTCCTGGTAGTGCATCTGAGACCAACCTTTTGTTTAGGGAGAACCAGACAATCTTGGCCTTAGATGGATTGCGACGTTGTAGTCGGTGCACCATTCAGATAGTTTGCCCAGTTTGTTTCGCACACCCGCGATAATTTCAGTCCTGTCTTTGCCCTGATTGTATAGCAGGATGTCGTCCGCATATGTGAGGATCATACCAGGCCCAGTCACCTCCATCTGTGAGGATCCTACCAGGCCCAGTCACCTCCATCTGTGAGGATCCTACCGGGCCCAGTCACCTCCATCTGTGCTATTTTGCAAGTGTACACGTTTAAAAAGTACAGGAGACAGAGGAGAGCCTTAAAGCAGTCCTGTCGCTTTGGTTCTGATCTCTGACGTCCAGGAACCGTAATTTAGAGCGACGCTTCTTGATATAAGGACCATTGCAATCCAACGGACTATCCGGAGGTCAATATCGAGGTCTACTAATAGGTTGATTAGTTTGCTGAATTGATTGATATATTGTAGGCATCTTCCAGGTCGATTGTCACGTCGAAAGTTTCCTCTTTCGTCTGGAAGCCCACATATATATCATATGCCAAGACAGCTGTATTGATGGTCGTGTCTCTGCCAGGTCTGGATGCTCATAGTGTTTGGAAATTGACCTGTGTTTTTCAGCTCACTGGCGACTCGTCTAGCAGTGATTCTCCACAGAACCTTACCGTATACATTCTGTATTGTAATGATGCAGTAGCCTTTCATATTTATATTGTGTCCTTTGTTTTCTTCACCTTATTTACTTAGCTTTCTCTCCCTCTGTCTCTGTTGACTCTCTCAATTTATCTTTCTCCCTCGTACTTAGTTTCCCTCTTTGCTCTGCGACTCTTTCGTTCCATTGCGAGTCCACTGACGTTGATCCAGTTAGTACTGTTGACGGGTACACTAGACATGGATAGTAGCCAGATTTTCAAGTCTATCAATGATCGCCCGTTAGATGACGACACCGCAATAGACGAATCAGCAATTAACAGTCTGCATGTCTTTGATATCAAACGAGGTTCGAGAGTACGGAGCAGAAGTGTGTACAACCAGCGGGCAGTGGGAATCATGAGTATCCATGCGCATCATCATCATTTACTGAGAGAAACTGTGCACCTATAGGTATGCCCGGAGTGCAATGAAGTCGATCTTTAGGAACCAGAACAAAACAAATTATTTGGGCCGTTTGTTTGAAAATCATAATTTAGGTAACATGTCATTGGGCTTACTTGGAATCTTGGTTCTCAAATAGGCAGGAGAATGCCTGCTGCCAGGTAGCCGAAGACTCTCTGTAGCAAGTCCTTTGTTTTTTTTCTTTTTAGATATTACTGCCTGCGGCTTAGTGAAGCGCATGTGTATGAATGTATGTATAACATACGTGACATCTCATGTTATAGACTGGTATCATATGGGAGAATTCTACATTTTATGGGAGAGAACAACAGTTTATGGGAGAGAACAACAGTTTATGGGAGAGATCAACAGTTTATGGGAGAGAACAACAGTTTATGGGAGAAAGCAACAGTTTATGGGAGAGAACAACAGTTTATGGGAGAAAGCAACAGTTTATGGGAGAGAGCGACAGTTTATGGGAGAAAGCAACAGTTTATGGGAGAAAGCAACAGTTTATGGGAGAGAGCGACAGTTTATGGGAGAGAGCGACAGTTCATGGGAGAGAGCGACAGTTCATGGGAGAGAGCGACAGTTTATGGGAGAGAGCGACAGTTTATGAGAGAGATCTACATTTTATGGGAGAGAACAACAGTTTATGGGAGAGAGCAACAGTTTATGGGAGAGATCTACATTTTATGGGAGAGAACAACAGTTTATGGGAGAGAGCGTCAATTTATGAGAGAGAACGACAGTTTATGGGAGAGAGCGACAGTTTATGGGAGAGACCGACAGTTTATGGGAGAAAGCGACAGTTTATGGGAGAGAGCAACAGTTTATTGGAGAGAGCAGTTTATGGGAGAGAGCGACATCCTACGGGAAGTATGGGGACAAAGCCAGGTGGAACAGGAAATCTTAGGAAGAAGACCACACACTGTGAACACCACAGCCAGGATATCTGTGGTTTAAGCCTCAGGAAAAACCTGACCGCGGAAGGTCAAAGAAGACGCACATTAAGGAACCTACAACCACATACAAGAAAAACGAGAAGCTAAAAAAAAAAAACACGAGAGAACTGCACAGGACACGACTGTTTGGAGAGAATTGCTTGATGGCCTATGATCAGCATGTGATAAGACCGTAGAACCCCTTTCTCACATCACAAAATCTTACGTCAGATAGAAAAGACGACTAATTCCACTGGCTTCTGATCAAAGAGAAATCCAGGCACGTCAACCTACCAGTTCCGGTTGAGGGGGCACGGAGAGAAGTTCACATAACCATGCCTTTTCCACTGCCTGTTCTTACGACGACCTATTACAACTGCCTGTCTCCGCTTTTCACACACTGCCTGGACGGTAGACGGTAACTACCTCATCTAAAGATTACAGGGCAGGTAATATAGCATCTTCTTGAGCTATGGCCGCGTCCACGAAAGATTTGTTGTGAGTGGTTCCCACTCTCCCACGCACACATTTCTGTGTGGTGTGTTATTTTCATTTCTATAGAATAGATGAAACTGTTGAATTACTCTGTGTTTGAAAACTGGCGAGAAGGTCATTTTAGTAACAAATCGCTTTTTTTGCCAAGGCGACATCTAGCATTATGCACTGTTTATATTTTGTGTTACTGTACCTAATACACGCATTGTGTGGTATGTGTTACTGTACCTAATACACGCATTGTGTGGTATGTGTTACTGTACCTAATACACGCATTGTGTGGTATGTGTTACTGTACCTAATACACGCATTGTGTGGTATGTGTCACTGTACCTAATACACTCATTGTGTGTTATGTATTACTGTACCTAATACACGCATTGTGTGGTATGTGTTACTGTACCTAATACACGCATTGGGTGGTATGTGTTACTGTACCTAATACACTCATTGTGTGTTATGTATTACTGTACCTAATGCACGCATTGTGTGGTATGTGTTACTGTACCTAATACACGCATTGTGTGGTATGTGTTACTGTACCTAATACACGCATTGTGTGGTATGTGTTACTGTACCTAATACACTCATTGTGTGTTATGTATTACTGTACCTAATACACGCATTGTGTGGTATGTGTTACTGTACCTAATGCACTCATTGTGTGTTATATGTTATTGTATCTAATACACACATTGTGTGGTATATGTTACTGCACCTAATGCACGCATTGTGTGGTATGTGTTACTGTACCTAATACACGCATTGTGTGTTGTGTGTTACTGTACCTAATACACGCATTGTGTGTTGTGTGTTACTGTACCTAATACACTCATTGTGTGTTATTGTACCTAATACACTTATTGTGTGTTATGTGTTACTGTATCTAATACACGCATTGTGTGGTATATGTTACTGTATCTAATACACTCATTGTGTGTTATGTATTACTGTACCTAATACACGCATTGTGTGGTATGTGTTACTGTACCTAATACACTCATTGTGTGTTATGTGTTACTGTATCTAATACACGCATTGTGTGGTATGTGTTACTGTACCTAATACACGCATTGTGTGTTATGTGTTACTGTACCTAATACACGCATTGTGTGGTATGTGTTACTGTACCTAATACACTCATTGTGTGTTATATGTTATTGTATCTAATACACACATTGTGTGGTATGTGTTACTGTACCTAATACACGCATTGTGTGGTATGTGTTACTGTACCTAATACACGCATTGTGTGGTATGTGTTACTGTACCTAATACACTCATTGTGTGTTATGTATTACTGTACCTAATACACGCATTGTGTGGTATGTGTTACTGTACCTAATGCACTCATTGTGTGTTATATGTTATTGTATCTAATACACACATTGTGTGGTATATGTTACTGCACCTAATGCACGCATTGTGTGGTATGTGTTACTGTACCTAATACACGCATTGTGTGTTGTGTGTTACTGTACCTAATACACGCATTGTGTGTTGTGTGTTACTGTACCTAATACACTCATTGTGTGTTATTGTACCTAATACACTTATTGTGTGTTATGTGTTACTGTATCTAATACACGCATTGTGTGGTATATGTTACTGTATCTAATACACTCATTGTGTGTTATGTATTACTGTACCTAATACACGCATTGTGTGGTATGTGTTACTGTACCTAATACACTCATTGTGTGTTATGTGTTACTGTATCTAATACACGCATTGTGTGGTATGTGTTACTGTACCTAATACACGCATTGTGTGTTATGTGTTACTGTACCTAATACACGCATTGTGTGGTATGTGTTACTGTACCTAATACACTCATTGTGTGTTATATGTTATTGTATCTAATACACACATTGTGTGGTATGTGTTACTGTACCTAATACACGCATTGTGTGTTGTGTGTTACTGTACCTAATACACTTATTGTGTGTTATTGTATCTAATACACGCATTGTGTATTACTGTATCTAATACACTCATTGTGTGTTATGTGTTACTGTATCTAATACACTCATTGTATGCTATGTATTACTGTACATAATACACGCATTGTGTGGTATGTGTTACTGTACCTAATACACTTATTTTGCAATATGTTGTATTGTACCTCTTACACTGATCACTTCACTCCCCAACCTACTCTTTATCCATCAATTTATTGTGACATTTCTTCATTGTGAAATAGCCATTCTTATTTCTTGGATGCATCGGCTTAGTCACTCCTCTTCTACCTTCCGGATTTGAGTTGAAAATTCTAAACATCGTCGTGGCCTTGATTTCACGGAATCTCGACTTATCCAAGGCTCACCTTTTTCGATTGACTGAATTGTAGCAACAACAACAACAACAAAATCACCTTTTTTTTTTGGTTGACTTAATTTTACTGAAAAAAATTATCTTTGTTGGTTGGCTGAATTGTACACACACAAAAAAATCAACTTTTTTGGTTCACTTAATTGTACGGAAATAAAATCACCGTTTTTGGTTGACTGAATTGTAGCGAAAAATCACCTTCACGTTGCCTTTTAGTATGTAAAAAAAAAAAGTTTGACATGCTGACCTTTACTATACTATCCCAAAATAAACACAACTGTACACGTCCATGTAAAGTCTAACGCTTGACACATTGAGCGTACACGTTGGATAGAGGGGCACACAATCGATAAATACTGAATGTCATCGCAAATGATATTAGTGTCAGACCAAATTTAATGGAAGATATATAGATCTGTTTTCAAATTTAGCACAAAGTCTGCAAGGTAATATCTTCTCCCGCTAAGTTAAATGTTATCTTGCTGTACTGGATGTATATTGCCTATGCACTTGTTTGTATGTTGTATTTGATTCATTCAAACATAAGCTGTTGAGTTGAATTGTTCTTGTCAGTTCCAACACAAGCAGACACTTGCGTATGGGATCAATTGATTAGAGTTGCTTATGTTATGTCTTTGATTTCATGAAGATGTGGTGACTTCACTGCCTCCAAGCCATCCCTAATTCGTGTTCAACTGTGAAAAGGTAGTCTGTTAGCAGTTATTCCCATTGGGGATGGGTGTAAAAGCCTTTGTTAAGCTAAGTCTACAGCTTTGTGAGATGTGGCACACTTTACCGCTGCCTGGACTTCTTTAACTCACATTGAAGTGTATTAAGGGGATAATGTGTGGGGGGCATCATGATGTCAAGTTTACCTCGTTGTGAGATGTTGACCGGCTCTCTTCACCGCTGCCTGGCCTTCTTTAACTCACGTTGAAGCGTATTTAGGGGATGTGTTGGGGGAATCATGATGTCAAGTTTACCTCGTTGTGAGATGTTGACCGACTCTCTTCACCGCTGCTTGGCCTTCTTTAACTCACGTTGAATAAATTTTGTAAAGCTCCACGGCATGGACTGCAGTAGCTGGTGACATTTGGTTGTTCCAGCAAATTCAGTATAGTTGTCCGGCAATTCCATTATGGTTTGAGTACTGCACGAAGAAGAATTGTATACATCCTTCCCTGTTATCAACTCTTTTTCAAAGAGCTCATATAACAAGAAGAACAACAAAACTGATAGTCCGATTCCAGAATTACAGTTATGAGGAAAGACTCAAAATAACCTGCCCACAGTGTCTAGAAAAGAACAAAATTCGAGGTAACCTAATACAGGTTTATAAGATAATCAACTGAAAAGATAAATTAGACTAATAAGTTTGTTTTTACATTCAACCACATACAATAACAATAGGGAATAGCTACAAATTAATTAAAGAAAGGCATAGATTAAATACCAGGAACTACTTTTTTAGTCAAAGAATGGTGAATGCTTGGAATGCATTGTCACAGGAAATAGTGGAGACGTGTTAAATTAATGCATTCAGTGATAAATTGTATGCGCATATTTATTTTTAGATCAAGTGAAGTAAAAGAATCTGGTTGTCTACAGACTCAGCATAGTCTCTTAACTAGTATAAAGACTTTAAGTTAAGTTAAGAAACACAGACATATTCGCATGTCCCGTGAACACCTCACAACAGCCAGACACTCGCCTAGAGGACATAAAAAACGCTAATGGCATTCCTTAAACTTCCTCTGAGGACCTTCACCATTGATATCACATCATGAGAGAGTCTTGCACAGAGCTGAGCTGCTCGTCTGTCGCGCTAGCATCACACAAGGTATTCAGATCGCCGAGCGGGATCAAGACGCTGAGACTCGCAGAAAACGACTACTGTTTCGTGCTTGTGTTCGTCCGTTACTTGAAAAAGCAATCACTGTAGCATGCCCTTGTAACACAGAGCTGCAATGGTTGCTCTTAACATATTCCTAAAAATTCATCGCCAGTTGGAAATCAAAAAGAGTCTTAACGGCAGCTGCCCGGGCAAAAGTCAAAATGATGTTAAAAGTCTACCTAATCTATTACGGTGTTAGTGTTCCCCGCCAGATGTTCTTAGCTAGCCCACTATTCTCTTCCCTTGTTGGCTCCTATTCCTTGCATGACTGGTTGTATTGTTAGGTTTCTGTTTCATTTTGTATCCTTTACATTTCAATTTGCTCTCCTTAACCACCGTCTATATATGTTGTAATCGTGTTCCTGCCACACGTTTGGAAGTGTTATTACATTTGAACGCCGCTGGTGTGACTTGATAATCAATACAGAGTAAATATCACATGTTTGCCAGTCAACACAAAATGTGTATTCATCAATGTAGTTGATTCCGCATGAATGGGACAAACCAGGGAGATTCCACTATCTAATGAAAAATGTGTGTTCAAAGCGAGTGAGGATCTTGGTTGTAGTGGCGAATGTCTGATTAGCAAACGTCGCTGCGAGCTTTCGAGACTCAACCTGAACTGTGAGATTCTTTCGCACGCACATCAGACGATCACAACATCTGACAGTACTTCAGGAACCTCACGCGCACACATACACACCAGCCAAAAATCTAATCAATGTAACCGGATATGCTCAGTACCTATGTCAATGCAAGACTTGTGACGGGTTTAAGATAATAGAAATGACAGTGAAGCAGAGGTGCTCTAATGGCATTAATGGTACTGATATCGACATGCAAGAGGTCTTCTGGATCAACGGAAAGAAATATACAATATATAACAGTAACTGCAAAGATGGCGCCATAACTGGCTGCGAGTCTACATTTCTCTACTGTTTTGGATCATTATGGATGCCGCCAGACCACGGATTTGCCTGGAATTCACACTAGTCGACGACTTACACTTGTGTTCACGGAAACGTGGAGTTGTTTTCCGTCGGGACTTGTTATTTCGTTCTTTTTTTGTGATTTCTTCCATCCGTTTATCCTGGTCTGGACGCCGGCTGAATGGAACTACGCTCATACCTGTGTCGTATTTCACGGGTTAGTTCTGCCGGTTCACCTTCACGAATTTGGCGTGTGGGAATTTTAGATGCTACTATGATGAGCTGAATACAGCTGGGGAGAGATGCCAGACTCACTCACACGCTGAGTGTTGTCTATACGACCTCTTGTGGTTATCGAAAAGGCACGACAAACTGCGTTAGATGCCATCCCACCTTTCTACCCTGCGGGTTACATGTTTACGGAAAGGCTTCGGTGGTAACCGTGAGACAAAATCTGCATCATATGCTATCTCTAGTCGTCTCGATGAATGTCTTGCCACTGGCAAAAGGTAGCTTAGGCTCTGTGAGTGAGGTTGACAAAAGGCGCAGTTTCTTCCTCACTTTAATCCAAATCACCGCGAAAGTCACCCATTTCAGCGGACACAGCAAGAGATACGACTGTCCACGCGGCTGAACAAAGAGAGTGGTCTTCATCACTTGTGATGGATGGACACAGCAAGAGATACGACTGTCCACACGGCTGAACAAAGAGAGTGGTCTTCATCACTTGTGATGGATGGACACAGCAAGAGATACGACTGTCCACACGGCTGAACAAAGAGAGTGGTCTTCATCACTTGTGATGGATGGACACAGCAAGATATACGACTGTCCACACGGCTGAACAAAGAGAGTGGTCATCATCACTTGTGATGGATGGACACAGCAAGAGTTACGACTGTCCACACGGCTCAACAAAGAGAGTGGTCTTCATCACTTGTGATGGATGGACACAGCAAGAGAAACGACTGTCCACGCGGCTGAACAAAGAGAGTGGTCTTCATCACTTGTGATGGATGGACACAGCAAGAGATACGACTGTCCACACGGCTGAACAAAGAGAGTGGTCTTCATCACTTGTGATGGATGGACACAGCAAGAAATACGACTGTCCACACGGCTGAACAAAGAGAGTGGTCTTCATCACTTGTGATGGATGGACACAGCAAGAGATACGACTGTCCACACGGCTGAACAAAGAGAGTGGTCTTCATCACTTGTGATGGATGGACACAGCAAGAGATACGACTGTCCACACGGCTGAACAAAGAGAGTGGTCTTCATCACTTGTGATGGATGGACACAGCAAGAGATACGACTGTCCACACGGCTGAACAAAGAGAGTGGTCTTCATCACTTGTGATGGATGGACACAGCAAGAGATACGACTGTCCACACGGCTGAACAAAGAGAGTGGTCTTCATCACTTGTGATGGATGGACACAGCAAGAGATACGACTGTCCACACGGCTGAACAAAGAGAGTGGTCTTCATCACTTGTGATGGATGGACACAGCAAGAGATACGACTGTCCACACGGCTGAACAAAGAGAGTGGTCTTCATCACTTGTGATGGATGGACACAGCAAGAGATACGACTGTCCACACGGCTGAACAAAGAGAGTGGTCTTCATCACTTGTGATGGATGGACACAGCAAGAGATACGACTGTCCACACGGCTGAACAAAGAGAGTGGTCTTCATCACTTGTGATGGATGGACACAGCAAGAGATACGACTGTCCACGCGGCTGGACAAAGAGAGTGGTCTTCATCACTTGTGATGGATGGACACAGCAAGAGATACGACTGTCCACACGGCTGAACAAAGAGAGTGGTCTTCATCACTTGTGATGGATGGACACAGCAAGAGATACGACTGTCCACACGGCTGAACAAAGAGAGTGGTCTTCATCACTTGTGATGGACAACTATTAACGGCTGAACAAAGAGAGTGGTCTTCATCACTTGTGATGGACAACTATTAACGGCTGAACAAAGAGAGTGGTCTTCATCACTTGTGATGGACAACTATTACTGCTCCCTACCATCTGCAGGCAACACTCTATTTGATAAGACAGCAATAGCTGGAGTGTTTAATGCCCACTGACCATCATGGCCATATAAAACATACAACAGAAGAGACAGAGATGTAGAGGACATCTACAACTCGTCCAACTTGATCTAAAGCAATACAGATACAGAACCCACTCTCATGCAGAGATGTAGAGGACATCTACAACTAGTCCAGCTTGATCTAAAGCAATACAGATACAGAACCCACTCTCATGCAGAGATGTAGAGGACATCTACAACTCGTCCAACTTGATCTAAAGCAATACCGATACAGAACCCACTCTCATGCAGAGATGTAGAGGACATCTACAACTCGTCCAAGTTGATCTAAAGCAATACATATACAGAACCCACTCTCATGCACAGAAGCACAGGCACGACTGTCAACCTGACCTGACCATGGTATTAGCTGACCGTACATATATTTGTACATGCAGCGTTCTGGAAGTCATTGGAAGCGACCCCAGACCTATACTCATCACTATAGAAAAACAATACAAATGCAAGTAAGAGAGAAAGACCTATTATAACTATACAAAAAACTAACTGAACAACGAATGCAGCCTTCTCAGACAACAGAATCAACAATATTCTCAACATACAATAAGAGAATACTTCACAAAGACCATCGTGGAAATAGCTAAAATGACCCTGCCGAAGACGGATGTGTTCGACCGAAAGGTGCAAATATCATAGCCAAGCTGTAACCTAGTGACACAACACATTCCGTTCTCCGGACTACATCCTGCTATTTCCATAGTCATGTTCAGGGCTTGGTAGGCGGAGATTGAGAACGAACACAGAAGAAGAACTAAAATGACAATACCAAAGGTACCCTGTTGTACCATATCTGGACTTCATTTCTAGAAACAGTTGTTAAAGAACGACAGCATGCCAGAAAGAAAAAGGAAAAAAAGAAAGGCAAGAAAACAGAACAATATAGAATAAACTCACAGTACAAGCAAGATACCACATAAAGAAAACAGAAAAAACAAAACATTACGCTTGGACAAAAACATGTAATGACTTGAACTTTAATCGTGAAGGGCAAAAAAGTATGAAATCTTCTACACCGTCTTAATGGAAAAGGAAAGAAGACACATACAAAACTACTCAGATCTAGTGAACAAATCAGAACAAGCAAAAAGAAAAATGCAGAAATGTATAACACAAACTCTATGGCAATGTCAACAGAACAAATTGTAGGAAACTGCTAGACAAAGCAATTAAAAGCACAACATGATCACAACAAAGAGCTGCCCAAACAAACATTGCACTATTTGAGACTGAATACGACCTAGGAAATTAATGCTCTACGAAAATTGAAGAGCAAAAAACTCCAGTAACTGACGTAATTGCTAATGAAATGTCAATAAATCTCGGCCTAAAAGCAAAGTTAATTCTCCTGAACTTGATCAAAATAACATGGCATCATAGAAGCATGACTCACTGCAAACACAAAGTCAATTGTGAAGAAAGAAACCCAGCCGAAGACCCAAGAAACTACAGACCAGTCTCACTGACCTCAACAGTTGGTAAGCTTGCTGAAAGAACGGGAAACCACAGACTGTACTAGTGACTGGAAACCCAACAAAATGATTGATGATAGACAGGCAGATTTAAGAAAGGACTGCAGAACTGATTACAAACCTGTTAGTTTTGTGCAGACAACGGTTGCCGGTTTCCAAGACGGTAAATACACCACAGCAGCATTCACTGACCTACAGCAAGCAAGCAACAAAATATGGAGGCAACGATATTTAAATAAAATGACAGCACTTTGGTACCGAGAGACAAATGTTCCTTTCAGGACTGAGTGATCTCCAGGCCTCGGGTGTTGGAGGTCGCAGGTTCAAATCACGGTGGAGACCGGTATTTGTCACGTATACTTTCCCCCGATCTCTGGCCAGTAGAGATTGGACGCCCGTGTCAGTGTCGCGCACGTTAAAAATCCCTCAGCAGTTGGAAATAAAAAAGAGTAGACTTAACGGCAGCTGCCCCGGCAACATTCAAAATGATGTCAAAAATCTAGCCCAATCTATTAGGGAATCCTCGCCAGCGCCACGAAGTTCCTGCACTGTGCTGAAATTCTCCAACAACATGGAGAAGGAGAGAGCAATTATGGGTTAGATCGTGTGCAATGGCGTTGATTCTTCGACTAAACTAAACTAAATGTTTCTTTAGATTATATTCTTCTTGACACAAACAAATAAACAGCAGTGAATGACCTTGGACTCGCCAACAGACAGAGTACATGCTTGGCACCCCAACTATGACTAACACGTTGTACAGCTTCACTCAACAGATACAAAACACCTGCAAATTTGTCATCATGAGACATATTATTACTTGCTGTAGTACATAGAATTAATTGAATCCAGGTGGATTACTTGCTGCAGTACATAGAATTAATTGAATCCATATTATTACTTGCTGCAGTACATAGAATTAATTGAATCCAGGTGGATTACTTGCTGCAGTACATAGAATTAATTGAATCCAGGTGGATTACTTGCTGCAGTACATAGAATTAATTGAATCCATATTATTACTTGCTGCAGTACATAGAATTAATTGAATCCACATTATTACTTGCTGCAGTACATAGAATTAATTGAATCCACATTATTACTTGCTGCAGTACATAGAATTAATTGAATCCAGGTGGATTACTTGCTGCAGTACATAGAATTAATTGAATCCATATTATTACTTGCTGCAGTACATAGAATTAATTGAATCCAGGTGGATTACTTGCTGCAGTACATAGAATTAATTGAATCCAGGTGGATTACTTGCTGCAGTACATAGAATTAATTGAATCCATATTATTACTTGCTGTAGTACATATAATTAATTGAATCCAGGTGCATTACTTGCTGCAGTACATAGAATTAATTGAATCCAGGTGGATTACTTGCTGCAGTACATAGAATTAATTGAATCCATATTATTACTTGCTGCAGTACATAGAATTAATTGAATCCAGCTGGATTACTTGCTGCAGTACATAGAATTAATTGAATCCAGGTGGATTACTTGCTGCAGTACATAGAATTAATTGAATCCAGGTGGATTACTTGCTGCAGTACATAGAATTAATTGAATCCATATTATTACTTGCTGTAGTACATATAATTAATTGAATCCAGGTGCATTACTTGCTGCAGTACATAGAATTAATTGAATCCAGGTGGATTACTTGCTGCAGTACATAGAATTAATTGAATCCATATTATTACTTGCTGCAGTACATAGAATTAATTGAATCCAGCTGGATTACTTGCTGCAGTACATAGAATTAATTGAATCCATATTATTACTTGCTGTAGTACATAGAATTAATTGAATCCATATTATTACTTGCTGTAGTACATATAATTAATTGAATCCATATTATTACTTGCTGTAGTACATATAATTAATTGAATCCAGGTGGATTACTTGCTGCAGTACATAGAATTAATTGAATCCATGTGGATTACTTGCTGCAGTACATAGAATTAATTGAATCCACATTATTACTTGCTGCAGTACATAGAATTAATTGAATCCATATTATTACTTGCTGCAGTACCTTTCTTACTCATGATACCGCTTCTTCTTCTGCGATCAGGTTTTCTGATCATGCTAAATCTTCAGTCCTATCGCCAGGATGAAGTCCACAGTCCTTTCCAGGTCTGAGTGCTGGCCCTGTAGTTTTTGCCTCAGTTCTGCTCCATCTGACCAGGTCTAGCATCTTAGTTCTTCGTGGGAATTCTTGAAGTACGTGTTCAGGGGTCTGGACTTCGTACCACGTGGGCATTCATTTGTTTGAGAGATTTTAATTCGATATAGGTGGCCCAGTAATCTGCATTGCCCCGTTCTCAGGCGAAAGATTGCAGTTTGCTGGTGCCTTTGCAGCTGGGGATTGGGTCTGGACAGCTACTCCCTCCATTTTATTTCCCCCATTTTATTTTACATTGGCTGCGAACGATATATTTAACCGCCTTATACGGCACTTTATTGGTGTATCGTTTCATCATTATACCTCAAATAAATACAAGGACGACTCAGCCACTATCCGCCATATGGCATATTCTGCTAACAGACAAATACTAGTTTATTTTTTACTCCCCCTGGAACTTGGTCAAATTGAAGCAGTAGTCATTTGTGAACTAAGTGCTCTCTTTCTGCTTAAGCAATTCGCGATGCCACAAACAACAAAAATGTTTGAATTAAAATAGTTTTTACACCAGCCAAATAACATTGCCATAAGAACTACACTATTATTATGTCATTTCTTGTTTCAACCTGTGGAAGACTGCCAGGAAATTTGTAGGATTGGGAAATGAGAGGCAGTTTGTTCCTGCAGTTGGTACAGTGCACACGTTAGATTGTTATTTCACACTCCCCCTTTCCCTGACCCTATTCCTGATAGAACAAGAGCTGTACCAGGGTTCATCCAATCCATGTCTGGAGACCAGGAGACCAACATCCAATCCATGTCTAGAGACTAGGAGACCAACATCCAATCCATGTCTAGAGACTAGGAGACCAACATCCAATCCATGTCTAGAGACTAGGAGACCAACATCCAATCCATGTCTAGAGACTAGGAGACCAACATCCAATCCATGTCTAGAGACTAGGAGACCAACATCCAATCCATGTCTAGAGACTAGGAGACCAACATCCAATCCATGTCTAGAGACCAGGAGACCAACATCCAATCCATGTCTAGAGACTAGGAGACCAACATCCAATCCATGTCTAGAGACTAGGAGACCAACATCCAATCCATGTCTAGAGACTAGGAGACCAACATCCAATCCATGTCTAGAGACTAGGAGACCAACATCCAATCCATGTCTAGAGACTAGGAGACCAACATCCAATCCATGTCTAGAGACCAGGAGACCAACATCCAATCCATGTCTAGAGACTAGGAGACCAACATCCAATCCATGTCTAGAGACCAGGAGACCAACATCCAATCCATGTCTAGAGACCAGGATATCAACATCCAATCCATGTCTAGAGACCAGGAGACCAACATCCAATCCATGTCTAGAGACCAGGATATCAACATCCAATCCATGTCTAGAGACCAGGATATCAACATCCAATCCATGTCTAGAGACCAGGAGACCGACATCCAATCCTAGACAAGCTCTATGGCAGTGTCGACAGCCTCAGGATGACCGCTGCTTTTTTCGAAAAAATAAAGGTTGACATCTGACAGCGTACGAAGAAGAAGAAGAAGAATCCATATCCAGAGACCAGAAGACTGACGTCCCAACTAAATATACTTGTCTCTTTCACTAATGTTGCTATTATGTTTTTCATCTAACTACATTCATCGTCGTCGTCATCACAACCATTACTTTCCTGTCCCTCAAAATGTGCGAGAATGATCCAACAGATCATTTGGTTAACCTAACCAGTTTTTAATGAATCCTCAATCCATTTATTGGCAATGATTTCAGCAGCAAGTTTTTACCTGCTTACATAGTGTGCTTGCCAGCCTCATAAACAACATTCTTCTGTCTCGTTTTACCACATCCAGTGAAGGAAACAATGGCCGTATTATGTTTCACTCGGGAACCACACAGGTATCGATGTCAATTGGCCGAGTGAGGATCAGCGCCAGCGGACGGTAGAAAGGGTTGTTGGCCATCACGAACTCGGTCTGCCGAGCTGGTCCATGGCCTTCTTTAGTGTATCTAGAGACTAGCGTTTCAGTCCCCCATAAGATAAGATAACATAACCCTAGTTAAATGAGTTTGACAGAACCATCATTTCAAACATTTTATTTAATCCTAAACGCCTTAATGATCTCATCTGTGCAGAAGACCGTAGCATCCTAGCCCTCCTACATGCTTGACGTGTCCTCCAGTTCAAATAATGATCCACGAGGGCATAATGTATATATCAATATACGTGCGTGAGAGAGAGGCTAGAGAGATGTGTGAATGTATGTTATTTAACGGTAAAGATAGTCCTACAGCAGACACTACCGTCGGGGTTGAAGTCTTAGATACTTCATTGTACTCAGCCACAGCATTGTGAGATGTGTGTGTCTAGTTCCCTTCCTCGCTGGTTCTTTTCTTCTCTAGCCATCAACCAGGTACCCATATGCAGCCGGGTCTACTGGAGCTGCACGTAAAGGGCTGTTGAACCCCGTACCTTTTCCACGAAAAGCGAGTGTTCTACCACTGTCCTAACACAATGTATCTATACTCCACATCTCAACGTGTAGTGAATTATTGCCCTAACACAATGTATCTATACTCCACATCTCAACTTGTAGTGAATTATTGCCCTAACACAATGTATCTATACTCCACATCTCAGCGTGTAGTGAATTATTGCCCTAACATAATGTATCTATACTCCACATCTCAACGTGTAGTGAATTATTGCCCTAACGCAATGTATCTATACTCCACATCTCAACTTGTAGTGAATTATTGCCCTAACGCAATGTATCTATACTCCACATCTCAACGTGTAGTGAATTATTGCCCTAACGCAATGAATCTATACTCCACATCTCAGCGTGTAGTGAATTATTGCCCTAACACAATGTATCTATACTCCACATCTCAACGTGTAGTGAATTATTGTCCCTAACACAATGTATCTATACTCCACATCTCAACGTGTAGTGAATTATTGCCCTAACACAATGTATCTATACTCCACATCTCAACGTGTAGTGAATTATTGAACGCCTACCACTGCCCTAACACAATGTATCTATACTCCACTTCTCAACTCGTAGACAGCATACCACGACAAATCCACACGTTCGAAATATACGCGAAAGTACTTTGTGCACGCTGCTAGTGGTGCTTTCTGTAACAATTTGTTTTACATGGTGAGGCTGCTAGTCCAATGCACAACTCTCGTTAGTCTCATCTGACAACATGCTTGAAAGTGCAGTGGTCCTATTTTTTCCTCCCTATCGTTCACAATGGAGATGTATACATGTGTGAATGGCCTGTGTGTGTCTGTGTTTGTGTGTGCATATGTTTGTTTGTGTGTGTGTTTATGTGTGTGTCTATGTATGTGTATGTCTAAGTGTCTGTCTGTGTGTGTATATGGGTTGTGTCTATTTGAGTGTGTATATGTTTGTTTGTGTTTATGTGTGTGTCTATGTATGTGTCTACGTGTGTGTGTGTGTGTGTGTGTCTAGGTGTATGTGCGTGTCTATGTGAATGTGTTTATGTGTGTCTGTCTATGCATGTGCGTGTCTATGTGTATTCGTGTTTCTATGTGTATTTGTGTATGTACCTATGTGTATGTGTGTCTATGTGTGTGCGACTATATGTATGTATGTGTGTGTCTATGTGTATGTCTATGTTTGAGTGCGACTATATGTATGCGTGTGTCTATGTGTGTGTGTGCTGATATATATGTGTCTATGTGTGTGTGTGTGTTTAAGCGTGTGTGTCTGTGTGTGTGTGTGTGTGTGTCCATGCGTGTGTGTGTCTATGTGTACGTGTGTGTGTCTATATGTTTGACTATGTGTATGTGTCTATATATTTGTGTGTGTGTGTGTGTGCGTCCATGTATGTGTGGTCCATCCTCCACTCCCCCACCACCACTACAGGCAGGTAGACAGAAAAGACAGATGGATACAATCGTTCTGTAATTTTTTATTTGTTTTGTCAATTGCCGTGAACCCCATACCAGTTGTGTTATATTATCTTATTTCTTGATTATGGTCACTGAATTATGATTTTTGTATCTTCCATCACTCGACATTTCTGTTTGGCCAGTTATTAAATATTATTCCAGTTAAGTCAATATTGTTTTGTTTCCCTTTGATGTCAAGCTGCTATTAGTTATCTCAGTTATCATAAATATGCCACTCACCGCAAATCGATATGTCTAATTTGAGTGAGAAGTTTCATAATAGAGTAGCGGTTTGAATGTGGTGTTCTGACCGTACGGACATGTGTTCAAATCCTCGCATAAAAGCCTATGTACTGCCGGAGCAATTAAAGTTCTTTATGTACCAAACACGGCACATACTACAGAAACCAGCGCTCTCCAGTTTCCAGGACCGGAACTTGGAGCTGGAATGGGGTCTTAGTCAGCTCTGTTCGCTGACCATGATGCAAACAACCAGCTATGAGTCGCTGGCTGCTGTCAACTCATACACTGTACTGCATCTTCGGCCTATTAACAGGTGTCTAAGGAAGGTTGGGCGTGGGGCTGGCTACCTCCCCATGCTGAAACTTTAACCCACAACAACTTCAGTAGATATTGACAGGTCAACATTTGGTTAATTGGAATATATTTATTGAAGACCTATGATCGACGGGGAACTCCCTGATAGATCAAATTATCATATCACAGTGTTATCAGATCAGTGTTTGTACTAAAGCATAAACATTTCAAACTTAAATCACGATAAGGACCTATTGACGTCAAGTAATTTGGCCAATGTGTTACGTTAAGACATGTTGTGTATAGGTATTGAGTAAATACATGCCAAGTCAGTCAATGTGGATCTGTCTGTATCCGTGTAAGTTGTTTTTAACTTTATGTTTCTTCAGGATGGAGTAGCCAGACATACCATCCTTGATATTCCAAATTTGGTGACGGCGGGGTCTAGTGGTTAAGTGACACGGCTCACAATCACCGACCGTTACCCCCGAGAAAGCAAACCCTTAGAAAATGCAGGAGGAAGCAGGCTCTTACATAAAATGCATTCATAAGTCGGATGCACTTGGCCGAAAGGCGCAAAATAAAAACACAGTGCAACACACACCGCCTTGGAGAATAGAGAAATAAGGCGAACGCAACATTTTTTTTTTTAAATATTCAAAATTTAGATGACATTTTCTTGGATCACAATGATGAGCAGTTCATAAGCTGTAGCGGTTGGTGGTCCCTTAGCTAACTGTTAGCGTTAGGGCCGACGGACGAGAGCTGCCAAGACCCTTCTACATATGGTGATCCTGGATGCAGGCTGCAACAGGTCAGACTGGTTAAGGAGAAGGGTTCGAATAGAGAAGACTAACCCGGTACTCAAAAATGCCTGCTGAAGTCGAATGTGTTGGACCGAAAGGTGTAAATATCGCAGGCAAGCTGTAAACTACAATACAACGATTTCCATTCTCCGGACAACATCCAGCTACTTTTAAAGTCCTTTTTAGGGCTTGATAGCGGGAGATTGAGAATGAACGAACGAAGAAGAAACAGATGAAATGTCTGTAAATTTGTAAAAGATACAATTAAAATAAAAAACAACGAACATAGATAAACAAAGCCAGTTGATAGCACATATAAATGAGCTTGCACCTTATATCCTTCTACAGCTTCAGGCAATAACTTTCATTGATAATCAATACTTGATCATGAAGTGCCATTAACACGGTGAGTCAGTTTCAAGTAAAAACAAATCACATTCAAGCATTTCATCAATACGAGATACATGATAAGGGGGGGGGGGGCAGTGGCAAGGAAGGGGTTTGGAAGCAGTAGCACTGCAGGACAGGGGAAGTGGAAAGGAAGGGATTTGTAGCACTACATGACAGGGGAAGTGGAAAGGAAGGGATTTGTAGCACTACATGACAGGGGGAGTGGAAAGGAAGGGATTTGTAGCACTACATGACAGGGGGAGTGGAAAGGAAGGGATTTGTAGCACCACGTGACAGGGGGAGTGGAAAGGAAGGGATTTATAGCACCACGTGACAGGAGGAATGGAAAGGAAGGGATTTATAGCACCACGTGACAGGAGGAATGGAAAGGAAGGGATTTATAGCACCACGTGACAGGAGGAATGGAAAGGAAGGGATTTATAGCACCACGTGACAGGAGGAATGGAAAGGAAGGGATTTATAGCACCACGTGACAGGAGGAATGGAAAGGAAGGGATTTATAGCACCACGTGACAGGAGGAATGGAAAGGAGGGGATTTGTAGCACCACGTGACAGGAGGAGTAGAAATGAATTGAAGTAGTTCTGGGTGATGAAAATAACAGGATTTGATTTCAACTTATTTCAACCAATATGATGAAGCAAGTGCATGTATTTTATGAACAAAGCCAGATTTGCTTGCAACTCTTATTGTCCAATATGATGAAGATAGTTCATGTATTGTTTAGAGCAAGCCAAATTTTAATTCATTTTGCCCAATCTAATTGAGAAAGGAACAAAGTAGGAATGAAGAAAGGCGGATTTTCTTCTTTTTGCACTTTTCGTCCATTATGAGAGAAAAAATGTGTGCGTGGTTGTTGTTTTTGTGTGGGTGTGTGCGTTTTTTTTTTTTTGGGGGGGGGGGGGGGGAAGCGAGAGTTGCACTACTATAATTGATACTACCGATTCCTTTGTGGATTGTAGTAAAATGGCCCATACACCCCTCCCAAAACTCACGATAGTAAGATTGAGCACTTGTCTCTCGCTGCACGTGGATTGAGTTCAATCCGTGATCTTAACCCACTGATCTGCCCAACTGTAAATGGGTACCTCACTTTAGCAGAGGGGGGTGGGGGTGGGGGATTATCACCATCCCCACCACCCCCCATCTGAAGAGAAAAATGCTCAACTTCAAAACAATGAAGTATAATACTTGATCACAAACGGACAGTGTCTGCCATGTGATCACCCTCCTAAACAATCTGTTCAACATTATTTGAGAGCGAGGAGGAAGACGAAGAACGTAGATGTTTTATTATAATTCTAGTGTTCATTCAGACACGTCTGTACCCTATGCCAGGTAGCCAAATGTCGTCTAACCTCATCTCTTGTCTTTTGCCTTGGAGTACCGTGCAGGACTAAGGTCTTGTCTCATGCGATCCCTCCATCTCATAGGCTGATCTGCGGGTCGACGATTAGAGGTGTAGAGCCACCAGGACGTCACTTTACGTGTCCATTTATTACCAGAAAGACGTACCACGTGGCCAGCCCACCTGGACTTACTTAGCCACGCCCTATCTACGTCATCATTGAAGCAAGTTGACTCCTGTTGGCGTTGTGGAAGTGGCCCGGTAGTGAGATTGACAACGTTCCACGCTCCATCGCTCGTTGAGTAGTTTAGAGCCGCACCACGTCCATTTTTCCCTAGGTTCCACCTCGCAGGCATATACGTGCCATGCTGTTTGAAGGTGTGAGCTCTCACTTCGCTGTGTTTCAATTGTTGAAGTATGGGCCTGTTTCATCTGTTGATGTATGGGCCTGTTTCATCTGTTGAAGTATGGGCCTGTTTCATCTGTTGATGTATGGGCCTGTTTCATCTGTTGAAGTATGGGCCTGTTTCATCTGTTGAAGTATGGGCCTATTTCATCTGTTGATGTATGGGCCTGTTTCATCTGTTGAAGTATGGGCCTGTTTCATCTGTTGATGTATGGGCCTGTTTCATCTGTTGAAGTATGGGCCTGTTTCATCTGTTGATGTATGGGCCTGTTTCATCTGTTGAAGTATGGGCCTATTTCATCTGTTGAAGTATGGGCCTGTTTCATCTGTTGATGTATGGGCCTGTTTCATCTGTTGAAGTATGGGCCTATTTCATCTGTTGAAGTATGGGCCTGTTTCATCTGTTGAAGTATGGGCCTGTTTCATCTGTTGATGTATGGGCCTGTTTCATCTGTTGATGTATGGGCCTGTTTCATCTGTTGATGTATGGGCCTGTTTCATCTGTTGATGTATGGGCCTGTTTCATCTGTTGAAGTATGGGCCTGTTTCATCTGTTGATGTATGGGCCTGTTTCATCTGTTGAAGTATGGGCCTATTTCATCTGTTGAAGTATGGGCCTGTTTCATCTGTTGAAGTATGGGCCTATTTCATCTGTTGAAGTATGGGCCTGTTTCATCTGTTGAAGTATGGGCCTATTTCATCTGTTGAAGTATGGGCCTGTTTCATCTGTTGAAGTATGGGCCTGTTTCATCTGTTGAAGTATGGGCCTGGCGCTTTTCATGCTGAACGATCCCGCTGCTATCTTGCGTGATCTCCTGATGCATATCGCAGGAGTTCGTCATTTCTTGTCCCATATAGATGTACGAAGTCGCGCTCTGTACAGGATCACTTCCAAGCCACAATTTCTTGTAGGTTCAGAAAGTGTTCAGCATGTAGTATATTTAATCAGTTTATGTTTTAAACCAACTGCCTAGCTTGCGATGTTATGCTCACTTAAGCACAGCTCAGCTTCCTTGATGCTGTGACTGATGTTGACTATGTCATCCACAGAACGGAGATGCTTGAGCATTTCTTCCCAAAAGTTTGGGAGATATTATATCATTCTGTCGTATGCCATGTGGAATTTGTATGTTTATTGGCCAGTAAAAATGGGATCAAGATGCTGAGCAGCGCATGAGCCTGCAGAGGGCCTGTGAGCCAGAGCTGCTATGACCCTTCTACACCACCAATGTGGTGATCCTGGATAGCAGACTGCAACAGAGCAGACTGGCTAATGAGAAGGGATCGAAGATGGAAGTCTATTCCGGTACGCACAAATGCCTTGCTGAAGCAGGATGTGTCAGACCTAAAGATGCAAATATCGCAGTCGAGCTGTAAACTACAACACAACACATTCCGTTCTTCAGACAACATCCTGCTACTTGCAGAGTTCATTTCATGGCTTGGTAGCGGGAGTTTCAGATTGAATGTCTTTGCATGCCAGCTTGACCAAAGTCATGCTGTCAGCCAACCATTTCTAACAACCTTATGTTAGTTATTTGTTGTCCTCTTATCATTTCTCACAAATAACTTATACCAATCCTCTCCACAGCACTCACAGAATTTTCACAACCAGTGCTGGTCAAACGCGAGGACCCCGATTCCCGGATCAACACAATTAAAGAAATCCAAAGAAGGGGTCAGTCTGGAGGACAATGGCCACAAATTATCATCTTTCCAGAGGGCACTTGCACAAACAGATCCTGTCTCATTTCGTTTAAACAAGGTATGATATTGTGTATGAATAATGTTTTGTCTTTTTCTTCTGATCCCCCTAGGAAAATTAGACATTTCCTATCTTTTTCCTGAAGTCAATAATTTGGTATTGTTTCTAGAGCTTTCACTCATACTTAAGATTGATCCACACTCACTGGGCTTTTTGTTATGAAATGGAGTCTTCTACCCTAGATGCTACTCATTGACAAAGAAAATGGCAAATAGAAAATAGGTATATGCTCTCAGACAAACCAATCAAAGATAGACAAGGTAAAATATTGACATCATCAAAGGAACAACAAAAATAATTAGTTAAGTTCCACCACAAGAAAGAACCCCTTGTCCAACCCCTTCATTTTGGATTGAAGCAAATTCATTTTGGATTGCAGCCCATTCATTTGGATTGCAGCCCATTCATTTTGGATTGCAGCCCATTCATTTGGATTGCAGCCCATTCATTTGGATTGTAGCCCATTCATTTGGATTGCAGCCCACCAAGTAAGATAGAAATCCAAAATACCATATTGAAACTCATGAAAGGGAAAACATCAGGCTCAGGTGGAATTGCAAAAGAAGCTATAAGGGCAGATATAGATAATGCCAGAAAAACACTGAGCTTAATGACTTAAGAGCAGCACTCTGCAAACTGTGCCAGCAGTCCGCATCAAAAAGGGTAGTGGTACAGTGGGTCCCATCACACTGCAACATCCAAGGCAACGAGGAGGCAGACAGACTGGCAAAAGAAGGTGCAAGACTACCACAAACAGATACTAGTATGACGTACGAAGAGTCAAAACGGCTTATCAAAGCCAGATACATGACCAAATGGGTAACCGAACATACTGGTTACACCAAAAACGATGCCTATTACCAGTTGAACCGAAGAGAGCAGGTCGTTGTCTTCAGACTTCGCACTGGCCACAATAGACTGAGGTACCACCTATTCAACAAATTGAAGATAGGTGGTACCGACGAATGTCCGTGCGGTACCGGTAAAATGACCGCTGAACATCTGCTGCAGAACTGCCCGACATACGAGGATCAGAGAGAGCAGATGTGGTCATCACCAATGGAACTGCAAGACAAGCTCTATGGCAGCGGCGACAGCCTCAGGATGACCGCTGCTTTTTTCGAAAAAAAATGGTTACTGTCTGACTGCGTACGAAGAAGAAGAAGAAGAAGATATAGATAATGCCACAAGTATTTAGCATAGATTATTCAAGAAGAAATGGAACGAGGAGAGAGTGCCCACATCATGGAAAAAAGGATATCTCGTGAAGCTGCCCAAGAACGGAGATCTGGCAAATTGCATAAATTATATTATAATACATTGCTGTCAGTGTCAGGCAAAATATTCAATGGAGTCATCTTGGACAGATTAAAATGGGACATAGACAAAAAGTTTCAAGAGGAACAGGCAGGCTTTCACCAAGCACAGACCATATACCTTTTCTGTGCATCATAGTAAAGCAAACTATTGAATGGAACAAATTCCTATCTGCCATTTTTATAGATGAGGTTTGACAGCGTGGATTGAGGCACTCTTTGACAAATATTGAGACACTCTTTGACAACTGTTGAGACACTCATTGACAACTGTTGGGACACTCTTTGACAACTGTTGAGACACTATGGAATACCAGAGAAATACATAGCCTTCATACAGAGTATGTGCGAAGATAAGAGTTAACAGATTTGTGGTACGTGAAGGAGCCCTGACTGACTCTACACCGCCAGAAGTTCAGACATGGGTGAGACAGGAATGCTTTCTCTGACCCTTTCTGTTCTTGTTGGCCATAGATTGGATAATGCAGACATATGATAGAAAGAGAACAGGTATGCAGGTTGACACTATGGTCACAATTGAAGAACCTGGACTCTGTAGATGATCTGGTACTTTTGTCACAGTCATAGCCAAATGCAGGAGAAACTTGATAGGGTGAAAGAACAATCAGCTAAAATTAAAATAAGGCGAGGCTGCGGCGGCACTGTGGATGTATATAATGGGGAAAAAAAATGTAAAAGCTGATTAAGGTTGAGTTTAATCTAAATTTTAAAATAGGTATGGTCTGATACCCAAGGGTTGTCTCCAACCGCATAGCATTAATATCTTCCATGCCTTTTCTTAAAATCTCATACTAGCCCCCTTCTTTTTGTCTTCCTTTGCCCCCCCCCCCCCCCCCGTCCTCTTCTATTGGTCTCTTCCCCCCCCCCCCCCCATATTAATCTCTCACCCTCCCGGCTTATATCACCTTCTTTTTGTTCTTCCATCTGGATCACTATTTGGCCATTTCCATATTTGGCCACCACTGGCTTATCCAGCGCATTCACCCTCACTTCTTACGCTCTCCTGGCCATCTTATTTGACGGCTCCCCTTCATATTCAGTCAAGCATCTGGCCCAACCTGGTCGCTTAGACAGACTGGGTCTTCTATCAGATAAGTAGACCATTTTTTTCCTTATATATTGATTTGTTAGTTCAGTATTGTTGTTATTTGTTGTCCCTGATGAAGCCCTATTGGTTGTAACGTAGGTTTTGTTTGTGTTCTCGTCTCGGTGCGGTATCAGACCATACCCATTTTAAAATTTTGATTAAACTCAACCTTAATTAACTTTTACATTTTTTTTCACTTGTTTTTTTCCCAAGAACAATCAGTCAAATTGTATCCGAGTATCAGCATGAAGAAAACCAAGCTTCTGAAAATCTACCATATTACCAAAGAAACAATCGGGCTTGAGGGGGAGTCTTTGGAAGAAGTGGATGCCATTACCTATTTGGGCAGCACAATTGACACGTCTGGAGATACAAATGTAGACGAAAGGATCAGAATTGAAAAAGCAAGAATGGCTTCCTGACACAAAGGCAAAGGCCGCGGTCCATCGTAGACGATGATGGCATAATTAATTGTGCTAGCGCTATTTTTAGTAAGGATTAACTGCACTACTTTTTATCCTCACTCTCTCGTCTTGTGCCGCCTGTCCCCAGTGGCAAGTCAAGGACAAGACGACTAGGGGGCGACTACGAGATGCAGGAGACTCCACATCTAGCACACATGGAAAAGACGATGGAGTCCGGAGTTGAGTCGAACCCACACCACCTGATCACGAGGCCGACGGCTTAACCACTTCGCCACGGAATCCTGACACAATCATGTGTTAATTGTTAATCAACAATAACAGGATGGAGTAGCCACCCCCATGCCCGACCCTTACCGCCTCTAGGTTACAGTGCTACCTCTTTATGGCTCTTTTTCGGCCCTGGTAACACACATGTTGAGATTGATGCAGAGCACTTTGTGGTGGTGGATCAAGATGCTGAGCAGTACATGAGCTGCAGTGGTCAGCAACCCACATCTCACTGCTAATGTCAGGGCCAGCGAACGAGAGCAGCCAAGATCCTACTACACCTCAACGGGGTGGTCCTGGATAACAGGCTGCAACAGAGTAGACTGGCGAAAGAGGAGGGATCGAAGAGGGAGGGCTAACCCAGTACTAAAAAAGGCCTGCTGAAGTTGAATGTCAGGCCGACAGGTGCAAATATCGCAGTCAAGCTGCAAATTACGACACAGCGCATTCTGTTCATCCTGTTACTTGTCAGGGCTTGGTAGCGAGAGTTTGAGAATAAACTAAAAAGAAACTGTGGTTATAACTTCACAATTCAATCAATCCAATTACAAGTCGCGTTAACATTGTCTTTCCATGTCAATTTTTAAAAACAATTTTTCCCTATTTCCACCTTATATTTCCAACATCTTCTCAAATCTTTCAATTCTTATCAAATCAATTATCTCTATTTATCACCTTTAATTAGTCCTGTTTTGTATTGAGAACAAATGTATTTCAACATTGTATAGGCAAAACTTTCTTTAGATTTAATTCTGTGGTTTTGTTTCATGTCTGTTTGCTGTTAAACAAGTCAGGACTTTCACCCTTTAGTTTTTGTCTAGATTGATTATCATTCCTGCCAAGAACAGAAAGGTGAATATTCATTCTCATTAATGGTCTCAATATGTGTTATGTTCATTCCTGAACCATATTCTTTGTCTTCTTTGTTCACTCTCAAAAAACCACATGTGGTTAGATCTAATCCATATGTTTGCATCCCGAGTACAAGGTTGTGATCCATCTGTTTCTATATTGAGCTGTCTGTTTGAGCCAGTTGACCTGGCCTCCTCCACTTCTATCATTCTTTCTCATGTGTTCTTTGGTCTTCCTGTTGTCTTTTCTTAACTTAATTTTTTTTAAATACTTGTTCAAAAGACTGCAGTCTTTATGCAACCAGTTTATTCTAGTCAGCATGCTCTAAAATAACTATGGGCATTCAATATATTTTTGAATGCATTAACAGACTCTGCGCCCACTATTTCTTGTGGCAATGCATTCCAAACATTTATCACTTTCTGACTAAAAACATATTTTCTTGCATCTTATCTGCACCTTTCTTTAATTAATTTATAGCTAAGTTGTCTTATTCTTGTAGCCAGCTGTACTTTAAAAACGTGTTATAGTCTAATTTTTCCTTTCCTTTGATTATCTTATAAACCTGTATTAAATCATCTAAAATTCTTCTCTTTTCTAGACACTGTAGTTCGGTTTTACTTAGTCTATTCTCATAACTGTAATTCTGGAATCCCACTATCAGTTTTGTCACACCTCTTTGTATCCTTTCTGATATATTTTATCTCCTCTATATTAAGGACTTCACGCACGAAAACAGTACTCCAGTCTAGGTTTAATTAATGATTTATATAGTTTGAATACCACTTGCTCCTATGTTTTTCTCTTGTGGGTCCCAATCCACTATTTCCTTCATAAACTTGGTGGTTTGGCTCAGGTTTTTCTTGTCTCCGTACAGCTTATCCATCAAATAACCGAATCTATTTCCTTCATAAACTTGGTGGTTTGGCTCAGGTTTTTCTTGTCTCCGTACAGCTTATCCATCAAATAACCGTATCTATTTCCTTCATAAACTTGGTTTTTTGGCTCAGGTTTTTCTTGTCTCCATACAGCTTATCCATCAAATAGCCGTATCTATTTCCTTCATAAACTTGGTGGTTTGGCTCAGGTTTTTCTTGTCTCCGTACAGCTTATCCATCAAATAGCCGTATCTATTTCCATCATAAACTTGGTGGTTTGTGTCTAGTCCTTCTTGACGCATTAAATGTTATCTCTTAATTACCTTGGAGAGGGCCAGAATGCTGTCACTCACTCAGCTCCTGTCATTGAGCTGGCAGATTTGTAGAAAATGTTCTATAGTATGTTTGAACCAAGAAGTTGCCTCAGAATGTGTCTATTTTAGTGTATTCTGTGTATGTGTTAATTGTCCACAAATACTGTTGTCATTATCATAGTGGTCTGAACCGGTTATATTCTATTTTTCATTTGATGTTCATTTTTTCTAAAATGACTATCCCAAATGCTGTCGTAGCCAGAAGTGGAGCTGACTTTAAGCTCTCAATTCTAACAAAATGCTCATTTGGCATACTCAACACAAAGATTCTGATAACAAAATAGCAGCCTCTGGTCTTTATTTGGATAGAGAATCTGTTTCTACCTACGGATAGATGGGCCAGTTGTGAGTCTAATGTCTTACAATCAGGTGACAATTCATCCACGAGGACAACTAACTTCAAACCACCTGCAGCCTTGCAACAAGCCTGGTGATAGCTTTTAAAGTCATTGATCAAGGTTGTGTGAAGAAAAGAAAGATAACTGACAATGATTTGTTACACTCAACTGCTAGTTAACTATCACTTCTTTTTATTTTTATGAACGGCACATACTGTTAATATAACCTGTGTTGATTTTGTTAACCGTATATTAACTTATACAGCAGTGCCAAATTTTGTCATTTTCAGTGAGCAAGTGTTTGGGTGACAATGTGGTTAGAGCTATTGGTCTAACACAATGAGCCAGGTTTTATTCCTGGTCTCGCACATGCTCCAGTCCTCTTCTTAGATCCTTGGTCACTTATTGACAGTGATCACCGTCATGACTAGTGTGCTTTCAAGTGTAGGAACAAACTCCCTCCCCTTCACCCAGCCCACAGCCACTTCTAGTTCATGACCTTCATTTCAGTTTCTTTGCCAAGTTGTCTCTCATGCACTTTCCCTCTGGGATTCATAGCATGGTGTTCAGTTTCTTTTCATAGGACATGACTGGCTCATTTCCAGTCTCAACCTTGCTTCAATCTATCCAAAGGGTTAAATGGATACTTGTTCCAGTCTCAACCTTGCTTCAATCTATCCAAAGGGTTAAATGGATACTTGTTCCAGTCTCAACCTTGCTTCAATCTATCCAAAGGGTTAAATGGATACTTGTTCCAGTCTCAACCTTGCTTCAATCTATCCAAAGGGTTAAATGGATACTTGTTCCAGTCTCAACCTTGCTTCAATCTATCCAAAGGGTTAAATGGATACTTGTTCCAGTCTCAACCTTGCTTCAATCTATCCAAAGGGTTAAATGGATACTTGTTCCAGTCTCAACCTTGCTTCAATCTATCCAAATGGTTAAATGGATACTTGTCTCACATAGCAGGCAAAACATCTGAGACGGAAACTGATGATCTCAACATCAGGTAAAGCTGAATTGTAGAGCAGTGAACTCTTTAATAGTATATCCTCAATGTCTTACATATATATTATTCAGAATGAAACAAGATCTCTTGCATGATTACAGGTGCCTTTTACCCTGGTGTTCCTGTTCAGCCTGTGTGTGTGAGATATCCAAACAGACTGGTACGTGTTTTCAGTTTACAATAGGAGTATTTGCTCATTGGGATAATTAGATAAAATGTGTAACCAGGAATGGGATAATTAGATAAAAGGTACTTGTGCGTTAATTCACCCACGGATTATAATAGGTCAAATTTAGTAGAATGTAGCCACACGAAGCACCATACTTTTCAATTCGCGCGTCTTCAATTCGCGCGGTAAACCTATGTCCATGTCATTCTCAGATCTAACATAATTAGATAAAATGTACAGACAGGTATGTGAGATAATTTGATAAATATATTAATAAATGTATTGGATAATTAGAAAAAATAATACAGATAGACATGTGGAATAGTTAGATAAAATATCTAAACAAACATGTGGTATAAATAAGCTATGTGAATAAGCCTCATTGACAGATGAAATCATTACAGTATAAAATCAGACTTTTTGTAAAATATAAAATATCTTAAATATTAAACAGAATATTCAGATAAAATATTGAAACTCTCATATGTGTTAATTGGAATAATTAGATGAAATATTGAAACTCTCATAACTACTTTTAAAGTTTTTGTTCATGTCTTATTATTCTTTTAGCTGAGTTAATTGGTTACTTTTATATTGCTTTCATTGTACAAAATAATTCAGCTCTTATCAGGGCTAATACCTGGTCCGTGCCCTAATATTACCAATAGTAATTGGTCCAAAATTATGCTGTCATAGTTGAGAGTTGAGTTGATGAGCTTCCAAATCTGTTTTAATTATGTCAATACATGGACACACCCCGGTATTGCCTAGGCCCAAAAGGGGAGCAAAGACTAGTAACATAATAAACCTACCAAGTATGTCATAAGAGGCAGCTAAGAAGGGTTGTCCACATGCCACTACCAGCTACCTCATCCTGTAGAAACTTTAATCAACAAAAACTTCAACAAATATGGACAAGTGAACTAAAAGTAAAAATCTGCGGAACGATCCAAGTCAGAAACAGGTCTTCTGTTTAGAGGGCAAATTTTGTTGCTTTTGTATTGGTGGCCTTGTTCCCTTAGACAGAGTTCTGTTTTTTGCACCTTATGGCTCAGTGCATCCGACATCTTATTTTGTAGTAATGATATAATCTAAGGAGGCTGCGTGGCCTAGGGGTGAAACGTCCACATTACATTCTAGCGCACCCCGTTCGAATCACGCTGGTGTTCAATTAGCAGATGTGTCTTTTTTTCGCTCTTCCATGTACGGAAAATAATGGCAACCTACCATACTGCACACTTGCCAAGAAACTTAAAACATCCAAATAAGTGGTGGTTGTAAGTAGCGATCTTCTGCAAAGGACATGCTACTTACTTTTGATACAATCTGGGAGCTCTTGACAGCCCAGTGCCTCCAGGACAAAAAGCACAAACCTTCCTCAGTTGTTGTGGTGATGTAAGCTGGAGCATGTGTAGTACTTGTATTGTTGTTTTAGAGGCATCATGATTTTGAGGGGGGTATGCAAGCATCTTTCAAGTATTCTCAATGGAGTTAGTCAGTGTTTAGTGTACCATGATCGTCGCATCCTGCCAGGGACGTAGTATACAGCTGTCTCTTCATTCTTTTGTCTACCTGTGGTACTGGGAAAATGACCACTGAACATCTGCTGCCACTGAACATCTACTGCTAAATTATCCGGCATACAAGGACCAGAGAAAGCACATATGGTCAACACTAGAAAGGTCTATGGCAGTGTCAACAACCTCAGGATGACCACTGCTTACTTTGAACAAATTAAAGTCGATATCTATCAGCGTATGAAGAAGAAGAAGATTGTCCAACTCTTCCTTAATGATAGCATGTTTGGCATTCCCCGCCATCTGGGAGACTGCCACAAAGGGGTAGATGTGCAGTATCTGCTGGTCTGCATCTCTTCGCCATCCATGGGGATAATTGTCCATGGCGAACAATAGAGAAGAAGCCAAGAATGCACTGAACTCATGCCATAGAGTTGGATTGGTGCAACCCAGAGCATATACCACTCATCGGTTGGTGCTGCAGCTACACAATTAGGGCTCCACCAACTCCTCAGCCTCAGCCTTTCAATCTGACCCCTCTCCAAGGACCTGTCCATCTTGGTTGACCCTGCCAGAATTGTTTTCTTTCTCTGTTCACCTTATTTCTTTATTCCCCAAGACAATTTTGCACTATGTTTCTCAGTGCATTCTACTTTGGCATGCATTTTATATATCAGTCTGCTTCCTCCTGAATTTTCTAAGGGTTTGCTACCTTGGGGTAACGGCCGGTGCTGTGATGGGGAGTGAACCCAACACCTTTGGATTTTGAGCCGTGTCATTTAGCCACTAGCCCACTCCGTCCCCTGCTGCCAGAAGTAAAATTCCTGCTGGCATAGTTGCCAGGATCATTTGGGTGCACAATTTCTCCAACCTCAACAAGGTAGGCTTACATATGAAGAGTGTTAATGGACTACTTTCCATAGTGGTATTTCTTCTTCGTTCATTCTCAAACTCCCGCTACCAAGCCCTGAAAATGGAATGGGTTGGGTCGTAGTTTACAGCTTGACTGCGATATTTGCACCTTTCGGTCTGACAAATCCAACTTCAAAAGCGTTTCCTCTTTGATCACTTCTCCTTAGCCAGTCTGCTCTGTTGCAGCCTGTTATTCAGGATCACTGCGTGAAGGTGTAGCAGGGTGTTGGCAGCTGTGGTTCGCTGGCCCTAACGTTAGCAGTCCGATATGGGTTGCTTATCGATGCAGCTCATGCGCTTCTCAGCATCTTGATCCCATAGTAGTACGACTTTATTGGTTTATGTTTCTGAACACATGCAAGTTTAGTTTGTAAACCATGTCACCCTAGAAAAGGCAAATGATGCAATGGAGAGATAGCATCAAGGGGTCGTGGTAGTACAGTGGTTAGTGCATTGGCTTTCCCAGTCAAGCCATCAGGTTTCATTTCCCAGTGGGATCAATTCCCAGTTGGTGCAGGATTTTTTTCTGATCACAAACCAGTGCCGGTGGTTGACCCAGACACAGAAATTGAGTACCAGAAAAAATCTGGAAAGTAAAGGTGGCCGGTGTGTGTGATACTGTCCACATCATCCACTATGTGCTATGGGTCAAAAAATAAAATGGCTGCACACCATATTTTCTATACCCTGCAAGGTGTGATGGGATCTTTTTCTTTTAGAGATAGCAGCAAGGAATGTGTATTGCCGATTTGCCTGTTTTCCTGTGAGAGAAAATAGGGATGGAGCTGGAACGGATGGCTAGGACCTACGGACTTGACGACTAGGACCTACGGTCTTGATGGTTAGGACCTACGAACTTGACATATTTGTTTATGAAGCTCCATGCTCCACAAGAAACTGAAAGGTTTTGATTTTGTATACATGGACAACACACATAGCCTCTGATAGCAGAAGTCCATGTATACGTGGACAACAAACACATAGACTCTGACATCAGAAGTCCATGTATACATGGACAACAAACACATAGCCTCTGACAGCATAAGTTCATGTATGCATGGACAACAAACACATAGACTCTGACATCAGAAGTCCATGTATACATGGACAACAAACACATAGCCTCTGACAGCAGAAGTTCATGTATGCATGGACAACAAACACATAGCCTCTGACAGCAGAAGTTCATGTATGCATGGACAACAAACACATAGCCTCTGACAGCAGAAGTTCATGTATGCATGGACAACAAACACATAGCCTCTGACAGCAGAAGTTCATGTATGCATGGACAACAAACACATAGCCTCTGACAGCAGAAGTTCATGTATACATGGACAACAAACACATAGACTCTGACATCAGAAGTCCATGTATGCATGGACAACAAACACATAGACTCTGACATCAGAAGTCCATGTATACATGGACAACAAACACATAGCCTCTGACAGCAGAAGTTCATGTATGCATGGACAACAAACACATAGACTCTGACATCAGAAGTCCATGTATGCATGGACAACAAACACATAGCCTCTGACATCAGAAGTCCATGTATACATGGACAACAAACACATAGCCTCTGACAGCAGAAGTTCATGTATGCATGGACAACAAACGCATAGCCTCTGACATCAGAAGTCCATGTATACATGGACAACAAACACATAGCCTCTGACAGCAGAAGTTCATGTATGCATGGACAACAAACACATAGCCTCTGACAGCAGAAGTTCATGTATGCATGGACAACAAACACATAGCCTCTGACAGCAGAAGTTCATGTATACATGGACAACAAACACATAGACTCTGACATCAGAAGTCCATGTATGCATGGACAACAAACACATAGACTCTGACATCAGAAGTCCATGTATACATGGACAACAAACACATAGCCTCTGACAGCAGAAGTTCATGTATGCATGGACAACAAACACATAGACTCTGACATCAGAAGTCCATGTATGCATGGACAACAAACACATAGACTCTGACATCAGAAGTCCATGTATACATGGACAACAAACACATAGCCTCTGACATCAGAAGTCCATGTATACATGGACAACAAACACATAGCCTCTGACAGCAGAAGTTCATGTATGCATGGACAACAAACACATAGACTCTGACATCAGAAGTCCATGTATGCATGGACAACAAACACATAGCCTCTGACATCAGAAGTCCATGTATACATGAACAACAAACACAAAGCCTCTGACATCAGAAGTCCATGTATGCATGGACAACAAACACATAGACTCTGACATCAGAAGTCCATGTATGCATGGACAACAAACACATAGCCTCTGACATCAGAAGTCCATGTATACATGGACAACAAACACATAGCCTCTGACATCAGAAGTCCATGTATGCATGGACAACAAACACATAGACTCTGACATCAGAAGTCCATGTATGCATGGACAACAAACGCATAGCCTCTGACAGCAGAAGTCCATGTATGCATGGACAACAAACACATAGACTCTGACAGCAGAAGTCCATGTATACATGGACAACAAACACATAGCCTCTGACAGCAGAAGTTCATGTATGCATGGACAACAAACACATAGCCTCTGACAGCAGAAGTTCATGTATGCATGGACAACAAACACATAGACTCTGACAGCAGAAGTCCATGTATACATGGACAACAAACACATAGCCTCTGACAGCAGAAGTTCATGTATGCATGGACAACAAACACATAGACTCTGACAGCAGAAGTCCATGTATACATGGACAACAAACACATAGCCTCTGACAGCAGAAGTCCATGTATGCATGGACAACAAACACATAGCCTCTGACAGCAGAAGTCCATGTATGCATGGACAACAAACACATAGCCTCTGACAGCAGAACTCCATGTATACATGGACAACAAACACATAGCCTCTGACAGCAGAAGTTCATGTATGCATGGACAACAAACACATAGACTCTGACAGCAGAAGTTCATGTATACATGGACAACAAACACATAGCCTCTGACAGCAGAAGTCCATGTATGCATGGACAACAAACACATAGCCTCTGACAGCAGAAGTCCATGTATGCATGGACAACAAACACATAGCCTCTGACAGCAGAAGTCCATGTATACATGGACAACAAACACATAGCCTCTGACAGCAGAAGTTCATGTATGCATGGACAACAAACACATAGACTCTGACAGCAGAAGTTCATGTATGCATGGACAACAAACACATAGACTCTGACAGCAGAAGTTCATGTATACATGGACAACAAACACATAGCCTCTGACATCAGAAGTCCACGTATGCATGGACAACAAACGCATAGCCTCTGACAGCAGAAGTACAACTACTGGCCTTGTTGAGGTGGTTATGTTACCACTAGCAGGAGAAAGGGATGGCTTCTTGCCATCCTAAAACGAGAATGATGCAGGCAGACAAATCCTTGCTGCTGTTGGAAGCTAATTGTGCTGAGTCTTAATGATGTTTCTTTGGTAGAGGGTTACAGTGGCTTTTCTTACATCCGAGGACACGCTTGAGAAGATAGACCTGGGTTCTTCTGGCTGTATTGCGATGTGAGACTCCTCAGTAAGCTCATCACTATGAGGATTACAGTGTCAATCCCCGCATTTTAATGTTCAGACAGGCTACCTTGACACAGCCTGTTTCCAGGAGCACGAACAATCATATATAAACCTCTTGTCATAGGTAGTAATTCATCCAGGAGAAGTAGAACTGACTTCAAACCACCCACTTCCTTGCAGGTAGAATAGGGACAGCCACAAGGACTAAGAAGTAATAACCCAAATAAAAATAATTGCAAGGCTGAAAGTTGAAGATATTGCAGTGCAACTGTAAAATACAACACAAATCTTACACATAACATTTTTTATAATGTGCTAACAAAGACAGTGAGGAGAATATCATAGCCAAACTAACTGATGTCTGTGGGAATAAACATTGGTTATGTCACTGCAAACTGGCAGATCTGTGTGCCTGATTGGGGGGGGGGGGGGGGGGGGGGAATTAGTTTCAGTTCAAAGGTTAATTGATATTATGTAGAAAGCTATGCTGTGTGTAGTCACACAGTTGCAATCACAACTTGACATATTTAGGCCAGTGTTGTGGCTAAAGATAACATTGCTAAATGAATCAGACTTTGTTATAGCTAGAATTTGTGTAGCTAGCACATTTTGGGCTCGATCTGATAGCACAGCATCCACTTCACTGATTATGTCCTCTTCAGTCGTGTGCTAGGGATCTTTTTTGTCATATGGCTGATAGTTTCTACAGGATGGGGTTTCCCTGTTCTGTTACTTACTTACTGTCTGTCCGTGTCCAAGCACCATGTCATCTAGTGTTCAGCAGAGTCATTGAAGTCAAAGTCTTAAGACGAATGAAGAAGATATACTGATTATCACTTGGAGTTATGCCAGAGGCAGCGAATTTCCAAGTAAACAACATAGTGGAGGCAGACGGAGTAATATGCTGCCGGGCGGAACTTGTGAAACCATCATCCCTGATCAGTACTGGCCCTCTGATCAGGAAAGAGCTGGCCAATGACAAGCCCAGATACATCGGCCCAGACCCCTAATGAGCCAGCATGACCGCGGTGGTGACTTCGGGGGGCATGAGCATCCCAATCATCCGCTGGTCCCTTTTACACCAAACTACACTACTGGAATGTAAAACTGGTTGTCTACAGACTGCAGAGTCTTCTGGGGCCGTTGTGGTCAAGAGCACTCAACTCCAAAAGTGATGAACATAAACGGTAAACTTTTGAATCCGACAAGTATCATAGTGACTGACCCCTGGTCACACGGGAGGTGAGACCAGAGTGCCTGCATCATGAGTTGCATCCAGTCATCTCAACTCATGTCTTGCCACTGTTCCAAGGTAGCTCGGGACCAGAGAGTGAGGTAGATGACAGGAGCAGTTTCTTCCTCACTATAATCGAAATACAGCACGTTACATCATCAAGACAAAAACCATCTATTGATGTCGCCATCATCGTTTGCGATGGACAACTAATAATAATAATAAATAATAGTGTTCAGCAGCTTGAATTGCTCTGTCATTCGCCTTCAGCATGTCGCTCTCGTCACATGTGACTGGAAGGTTGGGACAAATCATCAGATGACCTGGATCTTGTATCGCTCCACAGTCACATGTATCGCATCCAAGGGACCCCATTTTTTATGTTCTTCTTACATCGTGATACGCCAATTCGAAGTCTATTTATTGTCGGGCAAGTGATGTCTAGAAAATGGCCCCCTCCTCCCCCGAAGCTCGAGCTCTGGGTCCTGTATCATTTTGTGCATAATTCAGTGTGACGTCTTTCAAGGCTTGACTGTATGGACTTTGGTGATCTAAGTCCGGATTTGAGTCTTGTGGTCTGCTCCTGGTGTCTAAACATTGGGTGTCCTAGAGTTATTTTCCTGTTTCTCTAGTTCAATTTCAGCAGCCACTCGTCTGATAGCAGGTAGAGCTGTCAATTATAGAGTATATTTTAGGGGGGGGGGGGGGGGGCATCCTGACGCTATCCTGCCTGTCTCGCCTATTGCTATATCAACTTTAAGAATCAACATCATTGCACTCTGAGTAGACCCATAGGGGCTCAGTCTCTCTCAAAAAATGGCGAAGAGTGTAGATACTGATGGTTCCTGCAACTCGCTGATCATACACACTCCTGCTCTGTCCTCCCAGGTGTCCCTCTCTGCTGGACTCGCATATGATTTTAAAATCTTGAAATTTGTGCCTTGCTGGTTCATCAACTACAGAGTGTCTGTCTTCATCTAAAGAGTGGTAGGTGATCAAATTCTAAATGTCACCTCTATCCACTGCCAATGTTCCCACTGCGAGTGCCCCTAAGGCCAGGATGTCAGCTCTTGCAAACCTCAGCATGGCCAGTAGATTCACACGCGCTCCCAGAAGCTTGAAACTAATATGTCCACTATCCACTCATGCCATATCTGCTCATGCCACAGCCAGGCCTTCTGAAGCAAGGATTGATATTCAGAGACAATTACAGCACTCATTAAAGAGGTCCCACATAGCCCTCTCAGAGCCGGTCACTGCCTTGATCTCCATTCTGATTCTGGATGTTGTTATCAAGTATGCACTGCTCCTCTCAGTAACGACCCTGCGTCTTACTCTAACAGAGATGCCCCCAACTGAGTTTCTTACTGCGTAACGCAGATCCATTGGTATATATAACAGCATCAGAATTTTGTACATTTTCATTTATTAGTCGCTGAACTTCAAGATCCCCCTTTCCCACTGCACCAGCAGTCTCTGCATTCTCTCCCCAGAGTGATAATGACCTGGTAGTAGTCTGTCATCTTATCTACATGTGAATCCATCACACTCAGTCAAAAAAAGGTGAAGGTAGTCTCATGGGAAACACTGCTGTCGGGGATGAAGTGTAGAGACTTCATTGTACTAGGCCACCGCTTGTTTATAAGTTGAGCTTACCAGTTGCCATACTGCTTTTCCTTACTTAATAGTAAGCCAGGTACCCATTTACAATTGGGTTGACTGGAGCATCTACTCAGCTGAAAAGGATTGATTTATCTGTTACTGTCTTGCTGCAAAGAAGCATATGACCACCACTATAACTAACCCCTTACAGGAAGCCTGTATCCAACTGTTTCAACAGCAATGGTCTTATGTGATGAGATGGCACAACCCTCTTTAGTCATCTTTTAGACATGCTTGGAAGGTTTCAGTGGTTATATTATCTTCATTCCGGGCATAACTCCAGGTGATAATCAGTATATCTTCTTCATTCGTCTTCAGATTTTGACTTCAATAACTCTAATAAAGGCAGAAGTCAAACTTGAGGCTCTTTACACTTAAATAGTTTTTCATGGAAGGACATGATTGTTAATCATTTCTCTAGTGTATGGACTGCAATAGGGGTTTCGCTGTCATGGGAGCTGTGTTCCACGCGTACAAAGCTTCGTAGTGCCAGTCTTGAATTTATTATAAAGATGACATCTCAGTCTGTTATGTCCTGTGCTCAGCCGAAATGTGATCACCTGATCTCGTCTGGTGAGTTGGTGGTAGCCATACTTTTTAATAATAGGGTGGTCTCTTTTTAATTTTTATCTGTGTATGGTCTTCTTCGTTCGTCTTTACCTTCAGTGACTCTAGCGAGGGCAGCAATGAACTTTAGACTGTACACGTCCGTACAATTTTTCAAGGAAAGACATTGGTCGTTGCAACATGCTCCTCCTCTCTCTAGTGTATGTTAGACAGGACTGCTATAGGTCTTCCGTTATCATGGGAGCTGTGCCAGTCTTTTGATTGGTGTATAGTATCTTTGCATGATGGAGGCATCACCTCCTTTTTTGACATACATACATTGGGTAGGAATTTTATCTTATGAATTTTTGCCCTGACAGTGGCTAATAGTCTATCCGTTTCGATTTTCAACTGCCAAGGCTTCTTTTACGTGCACAGCATGTTTATCATCTGTCTCCGTTATGACTATGCACCAATCTCACCTCTCTTGAGGTCAAAAGATATTTGAAACTTGTGGACTTTGATCAACCGCTCATCCACTGAGGATCAGATCACTCTCATAGCCCAAGAAATAGAGGATGCTTACTAGGAGAAAAAACACACAGTAGCGGTTTGGGTGGATTTAGAAAAGGCATTTGACAAGGTCTGGAAAGAGGGACTTAAAGTCAAGCTATGAAGAAGTGAAGTTTGTGGGAAAATATATACATGGATCAGCCACTACCTCAAAAACAACAGCCAGAGTTCAAGTACAAGGGCAGATGAGCAAAAAGGTGACACTCGAGCAGGGAGCACCCCAAGGGGGAGTACTGTCACCCACACTTTTCCTGGTGTATATAAACAACATTTCAGAGAATATACCAAGAAGAGTCCACAGCTCCATGTTCGCAGACGATCTGGCTATGTGGACCTCTGAAAAGAATCTCACCATAGCAAGTAATCGGATGCAGCAGGCCCTAATATCGCTGGAGGAGTGGGCATCCTATCTCTCAGCCTTACATCCGTGGCCAGCGTACGAAGAAGAAGAAGAAGAAGATCAGTGGCCGCCCCAATGACCAAAGCACCTCACTACAGGAAAAAGACAAGGATAGAGATTCAAACAATGATGATTGGCCTTTTTGTTTCAAGTTGAACATCTGGCCACCACTACAGCTGGTCCTTTCACATAAAGCCAGTGTCCGAGAATTTTTCAGGGTAGTTTCAATATCCATGGTTTTTACATGATGGGGTTGCCAGCCTCATTCACAACCCTTTTAAGTTGTCTTTTATAATTTAGAAGGTTATAAGTAGTACTATTTGTTCCGCTTGGATACCACTTGTGTAGAACTGCTCTAAGGGTGTCGAACTTGACATTGCATCTTGACAAAAGTGTACTTTGCCCTATTGCAAAACTGAAACATGGCAGAACTGATGGACATGGCACTCCTCTCGAGGCCTCGTATGTTGTGTTGGTGGGGATGATAAGCCCGCCAGGGGCTCCTAAGAATTGTTTTAGCTTGGCACTATTGAATGCATCACGCTCCCCTATGTGGTTGGGAAGGAACTTTTTCTGGTTTCATTCCCCCTGGGTGGGAAGGAAGATCATGGGACAACCCACACTAATAACTAGAATCCCCAAGAGCTAATAACTCAGGGAAGCAGATTCATAATAATATGAGGCAGATTACAAATTTTTTTCCTTTGGGGCTATAATTTCATTAGTGTGCAAGATTTACATTTGAGCTATACTTCCTCTTAAAGCTTGGAATGTCGTTTAGGTGATGTGTTTTTATTTTTCAACGTAGTCACCATCATGGTCCACACACAAACACCAACGTTGGAGGAGTTGTTGCATCCTGTAGAGGTAAAAAAACAGAAGTCTTTTCCTGAAACCAGGTGCGCACAGCTGCTTGCACCTCCTCGTCAGAAGCGGAATGGTGTCTTTTGAGGTATCCCTTCAGCTTCGGGAAGAGGAAGAAGTCACAAGGTGTCAGATCGGGGTTGTACGCATCGTACAACCCCGATCTGACACCTTGTGACTTCTTGTGCGGTAAAATGTCATCAAACTTGGGATGCTCCAATGCAGCCACTATTTGTCAACTCGTGTGTGGGTGAGCATTGTCGTGCTGAAGAATCTCACACAGACTTTCCTGTAGACAAACAGGGCAAGGATAACGTGAAGTACTCGCTCAATCTAAATCATAAACGTTGCGACGATATCTTTTCTGCTTGACACATCAATTGGCACGAATCAGTTCATCCATGTGGGCTTGGTGCTGTGTATCCACAGCTGTGATCGGTCATCCAGTGCAAGCTTTGTCATGCAGTTTCGTCATTACTGGATTGTCGCCTTTTACAGTTTGTGCCCACCTCCTGACATTACTGATATCCACACAGGCGTCACAGTGTACCTCAGTCATTCTTTGATTCGTGTCGATGGGCACACAACTTTCGCCCATCAGGAATAAAATCACAGCACATTGCTTCAACCATATTTCCATGTAGGCCACCATTTTACTGTCTGCTGTGCGCATGCCCAGACACGTGAGACTACATACCACTATATTCCCTTCATTCTAGATTATTTTCACATAGGTATCACAGGGCACTGAGCACTGTTATCATAGTTATGGCACTGAAGGTAAAACTTTTCAAAATCACCCCCATAATACATTTCCTTGAAGTTAACAATGGTAACCTAATTTATTTGCATGGATGTAAATGTGTATGTTTTTTGCCATTTATAACAAATTCTATATTTTAATCTAACAGGATACAGTTACATGGACATGGCAAGGGCCAGGAGCGTAAGTATTTCTTCTCTATTGTGTTCACTTTGTTCCTCTCATGCAGCTGACACCCTCTGAGAATTTATACTATATATTTGTCCATCCCACATGTCGGTGAGCCAGATTTAAAATCTTTCTTTCAAGCCCATATGGGCATTATATTCTCTGCACTCTTTTGGCCAATGGGAATAACGAGATGTACAGTGTGATTAGTTGGAGAGTCTTCTACCATAGATGGATTTGAAGTAAATGTAGTAACTTGTGAAGTTGATAGCAATATGTGTAGTAAAGGAAGGTAATATTTGGAAGGGCTACAGCACTTGGAATTCTGGTATTCAAACAGGCATGTTAATGTATGTTATCAAGTAGCCAAAGGCTTCGGCTATCCGTAGTAGATATTTTAAACTTCCTGCGGCTTACTACACCTGGGGGAAGGTACAAATAATATGGGTAGATTAACTAGAATTTTTTAATTTTGTCTGGGCAGGGACCATTAAGTCTATTCTTTTATATTTGTAACTACCAAGGGATTTTTAACGTGCTTGACACTGAACACGGGAGTCCGATCTCACTACCCAGAGACCAATGAAATTTTTACTAGAAGATCCTGGTCTCCACCACGATTCGAACCCGCGACCTCCGGCACCTGAGACGGACACCTTACCTCGAGACCACTGAGCACCCCCTGGGCTATAGTAAAGTTGAATATCAAAAATAATTTATGCGACCTGTGCCAACAAGAGCAAAGGCTTAGCACTTTCCATATACGTCACCTGTGATCCATCTTTGGTATTACATACCTTACCTCGAGACCACTGAGCCCCCTGGGCTATAGTAAATTTGAATATCAAAAGTAATTTGGGTGACCTGTGCCAACAAGAGCAAAGGCTTAGCACTTTCCGTCTACATAACTTGAGATCCATCTTTGGTATTACATAGAATGACAAGAGTGGCACACACATTCTTGCAAGAATCTCCTAGGCATGGGCACTCCTCTTAAGCAGTGAAGGCTATGATGACTTGGTCATGCTTGTCACATGGAGAATGGAGACAACCCCAGAGATATCCTCTATGGACAGTTGGTGGATGGCTATAGAACAGTTAGCTGACCACAACTGAGATGTGCGTAAGCAGAACATGATAGCACTGGAGATGGGTCTGACATCCTAGGAAAACAAATCCGTAGATCAATCCAAGTGGAGATGTACCCTGAAGAACCATACGACGAAAAAAAGTTCACGGAAGAGTGAAATGATGTTGCTGTTTCGTTGTTATTTCGAATGCCAAAAATTATTAGGTTTACTCTTTTGTGCGTCCTGATAAGGACATTAAGTGGTAGGTTGAAGTAGCTTTCCTCACATCCTGAGCGTGCTGATGAAGGTGGACCAGGGTCCTTCAGGCGGTTGTGCTATGCTTGGCTTCATCTGTTTAGTTCAGATAAATAACATTTACTCAATTAAAATAACGTTATTTATTTAATTCAGATAAATAACATTTATTTATATATTATCATCTTAATCTTTTAGATTTATTTAGCCCTTAGTCCCTGGTGGAGATCTTGTATTTATGGGATATATAAATAATTGCTTGTGTAGAATGGAAAACATAATTTATAGGATACATAAATTATTCCTTGTGTAGAATAGATACATAATTTATAGCATACATAAATTATTGCTTGTGTAGAATAGATAACATAATTTATAAGATACATAAATTATTCCTTGTGTAGAATAGATACATAATTTATAGCATACATAAATTATTGCTTGTGTAGAATAGATAACATAATTTATAAGATACATAAATTATTCCTTGTGTAGAATAGATACATAATTTATAGCATACATAAATTATTGCTTGTGTAGAATAGATAACATAATTTATAAGATACATAAATTATTCCTTGTGTAGAATAGATACATAATTTATAGCATACATAAATTATTGCTTGTGTAGAATAGATAACATAATTTATAAGATACATAAATTATTCCTTGTGTAGAATAGATACATTTGCGTAGTTTGTGCAAAGCAGATGTGGATTGTTGTATTTGTAAGAAACATATCAAGAGTTGATGCTCCATTCAACAGGTTCACACAGTTATGGCTAACTTTGTGCCAGGTGTACTCCCGGTGTCAAATAGAGGTAAGACATCTATTTTATATATGAGTAAGTTTTGGCTTGCCTTAGCTGCATGATTTCTACCATTTGGTGTAGAGAATTTGGTGTCATTATTCTTGCGGCTTATAGTTTCTACGGGGGGGGGGGGGGGGGGGGGGGGGGGGGGGGGGGGCAATGATGTTTTGTTTTTTGTGCGTTCACCTTATTTCTCTATTCCCCAAAGCGGTGTGTGTAGCACTGCAGTTTTGATTTTGCACCTGTCGGCCCAGTGCATCCGACTTCTGCATGCATTTTATGTATGGGGCTGCTTCCTCCTGCATTTTCTAAGGGTTTACTTCCCCGGGGTAACGGCCGGTGCTGTGATGGGGATCGAACTCAGCACCTTCTCGTTGGGAGCCATGTCACATAACCACTAGCCCACACCGTCCCCAGGACAGGGGATAACTCTCCTGAACCGCCTTTTATGATACGACCGACAGGTTAGAATATTATATTTTTTGTTTCACCTACTGATGCACTGAGGGTTTGATCCACAAGTTTCATAAATTGATTTTGTGTTTTAAAAAAATAGGTTTTTATTAAAATTAACTACTTTGCTGTTTAGCCATGAACTTAGCCGTCTTTTTCGTTTGCTCTTTATTTTAGTGTAAGATATGTAGTCAATGTCTATGTTGGATGGTGCCTTTGATAGTATTTGTCCTATCCAGTCCCATTTTCTTCGCTTAATTTGTTCTAGTGATTATTGTTGTCTCCTTTCCTATAGGTCTTCATTCCCCACCGTGTCCTGCCACTTTATGCCCATTATCCTTCGTAGGCATCTGTTAACGAGTGACTGGAATCTTTGTTGTATGGTCTTTTCGTACTCCATATCTCTGCTCCATACAGCAGCACAGACTTGACACGGGCGTTGAATGTTCTAATTTTGATGGGAATCTTGATTTCTCTGGATCTCTAGATATTTAGTATCAGGAATACCCCTCTTGCCTTTCCAATTCTGATCCTTACATCTGTATCTGTGCCTCCTGATGTGTCTGATCCTTACATCTGTATCTGTGCCTCCTGATGTGTCTATTGTGCTGCCAAAAAAGGTAAAGGTATCCACTTCTTCCACAAGCTGTTCTCCCTCCAGCTTGATTGGTTCTTTGTTGATAGTGTTGAATTTAAGGAGTTTGGTTTTCTTCATATTGATATTTAAGTGCCGTGGGTTACAAATTAATATTTCCTATGCGCCGCATGGCGTGATGGGATCTTTACTTTATTTTACATGTTGATATTCAGTCCCCAATTTGGCTGATTGTTCTTTCACGCTATCAAGTTTCTATTGCATTTGGCTACCAGATTATCTGCGTAGTCCAGGTCCTCCAATTGTGTCCACTGAATACTAGTTTTTTTTCCCCTCAATTGAAATATCTTCTTTTTCCAATCTATAGCCAACAAGAACAGGGCGGGCGAGAGCAGGCATTATTGACTCACTCCTGTTTGCACCCCGAAGCCATCAGTCAGTGCTCCTTCATGTACCACTCTACTAACTGTATCTTTGTACATGTTCTGCATGAAGATATGTAATGCCACATTCTAAATTGGACAGCTACAACTGCTCCTCTTGATCTGGCACATTAGCTTTAGACTATTTTGTTGTCGATGTTGAACTCTTCCAAGCCATTGGTTGTCACCAACCAGACTACCTACAAAGCAGCAGGGTTTTCTCTAAAATTAATTGCTTCCTTTGGGATCAATTTGCTGAGCAGCGTGTGAGCTGCAGCGTTCAGTGACCCATAGCTGACTGCAACCGTCATCCCCAGCGAACCAGAACTGCCAAGACCCTTCTACACCTCTACGCGGTAATCCTAGATAACAGGCTGCAACAGAGTAGACTGGCTAAGGAGAAGGGATCGAAGAGGGAATGCTAACCCGGTACTAAAAAAATTCTTGCTGAAGTCGGATGTGTTGGACCGAAAGGTGCAAATTATGACACAGCTCATTCCGTTCTCTGGACTACATCTTGCTACTAAACCCGTTTCAGGGTTTGAAAGTGGGAGATTGAGAACGAGTCAAGCCAAGTCAATTGCCACCATGGTTTATGGTTTTGTCTGCCCAAGGCATTCTGATTTTACAGTGTCAACAGACTTGCACCTCACCCCTTCAATTAGAAGGTTGAGAGTTGGACTTTTGCTGTCAGAGGTTATGTGCTGTGCATGCCTTGGGAGCATTTTGTTAGAATTTAGTAAAGTCATGGTGCCAAGTTCAGACTCTCAGGCCTTGACGTGCCCCATGAAGCACTTAGAAGTCAGCTTCACATTTGGAATTGCACATTACCTGGACAAAGACCAAGATTCAAAGTCTTGGCCGTGGTCCGCCTGCGGGTGGAATCACTGTCAACAGCAGTTATGTCAATTCCACCAAGAACTTTACCTACCTGGGCAGTATGTTGTTTTTTTATACATGCAGTCGCCGGGAAATGACTCGGAGGATCGGCCTAGCAGTCCCAGCAGAGGCTCTCCCTGGAATCAAGCTACGCCTACATCGGTCCTGTGTCATTCCAATTCTCTTGTATGACTCTGAGACCTGGATGGTCTTACAGGGAGGTCAGAAGCGCTTTGTAGTCTTTCAATTGATCAACCAACATTGTATCCTTGGAGTTCACTGAGAAAACCTAGTTACTAACATTGAGGTCTCCTGACGGACACAACTCGAGCATTTTCTCAATGCTGGTGCGGCATTGCAATGTCCATTGGTCTGCATCTCTTTGTCATCTATGGAGATAATTGATAGACGACAAACAACGTTGAATGATGTAACAAGAATGCATTTAACCCATAGAGTGGGCATGGATTGGTGCAGCTCAAAGCATATACCACACACCAGTGGGTTCTGCAGCTACACCTATTGAACCCCACCTGCTCATCATCTCCAGAACTTGCATTATCGTGTTCCTTGTTTAGTTTTACATTCCCACTTATGCTCATTTGTGAATTTCTTAGTGATCTGGCTTCCAGGTTCAGCTCATCCTGTGACCACTTGAAATTGTTGTGGCACCCCTGCTGACACCTCCACCATCCTGTGTCATCCGTCTCTGTTTGCAGTTGATTTTTGTGCCTCTTCGGGTCATAGGTTTGATCATTCATAGATGTTGTCTTCCCAACATTTACTCAGATGTCCCCGCCTTCGCTTGCTTGCACTGTATCCAGTAGTATCGTATTTGCAAATCCCTTGGACCTCGAGATGTGGCCATACCAAGACATCTTTCAGCTTTTGATCATTGTGAGGAGGTCGTCGTACTTCTTAATTTGTGATACAATCTTTGTAGGTGACATTTAGAAGTCTTCTAAAATATCTCATTCCAGTGGGGACACCATAGGCTAGTCACGCATCTCACAATCCGAAGGTGCTGTGTTTGATTCCCATCATAGCACCGGCTGTTACCCCGGCGAAGCAAACCCTTCGAAAATGCAGGAGGAAGCAGACCCTTACATAAAAACATACGCTGAAGCAGGATGCACTGGGCCGACAGGTGCAAAATAAAAACCACAGCGCAATACACACCATCTTGGGGAATAGAGAAATAAGGCGAACGCACACACCAAAAAAACTCATCTCCATGGCCTGGATTCTTCTCTTTAGGTCTGTTGCCAGATTGCAAATTTTTAATGTAACTTTTTTGTGTTTCAAAATATGGAACTTTAGCCATTGCTGTTTTTTTCTTTCTTCAATTTTTTTTACCTGGAGTATTTGAGAACTAGAAAGGTAACGTGCCTTGTGTCATCTTGACAATTTTCTGTATACCTCCGGCACATTTGTGGCCCGATGTCATCTTGACAACTTTCTGTATACCTCCGGCACATTAGTGCTATGTCTTTTCTCTCCTCCATGTTATGTTACATTTGTTTGGGAAATCCATTTCTCCTTTTTATTAGAGTTCTTTTCATGCAATTTTGTGTTCTGTTATTCGAACTTGAGTGGTCTCTTTTCAATGCAGTTCTTTATGAATTCACAGGCTGGTTGGGGGTTATTTATTCTGAACAAACGTTTGTGTTAGGATCAAGACTGAACCAAGAGAGTGGTTTTTAATATTCTGTCAAATGCGAATCGCGGAAGACAACTATGCTGTTGAATACGAATACTAACAATAGATTGTGATCATTAAATCTGCTTACATTTTTTATCGTTTATAGAGTAACAACACTGTTGTGTGGCTTTATTCCTATTCCTGGGGTAGTCGAGGGTTTTTTAGCCTGAGGACTACAGGTCGCTTCGCCACTGCTGTCACCATGTCGTGGCTAGCTATGTTTGTTTATTTCACCCCTAACAGAAAAATAACATATGCCTTACCGGGGATTCAATTCGCTGCTCTCCTTATTGACCGTCAAATCTTTATTGAGGGCGTAGTGGTAATGCCCAGTGCGCAGATCTTTGTCTTTTCTAGGCTTATGGTGAGCCTAAACTGCTTGCACCCCTCAGTGAATCTGTCTCCCAGTCTCTGGAGGGCCTCCTCACTATTGGTCACTAGAACTGCATCATCCGCAAACAGCATCTCCCTAACAAGCACTGTCCTCACCTTGGTCTGAAGTGTATCATTCATTAAAAATTTGTTTTGGATGTTGTCTAAAACTGGTGGATCCAACTTTTTGATAATTCTTAGATTAAGATTTCCATTCGTGCCAAACTCACAGTGCCATCTATGCCAGCATTGATCCATAATAGCAGATTATTCTTTTAAATGTTTAATATGCACTTGTCCAGCAATCTGATGTTACTGAAAGACTCTGTACTCCAGCACAATGATAGATGGTCAGCATTAGTTCATTCTCTGCCTTCAGTAATAGCATGGGGAGAGGTTTTTTTTCTTCTAGACTATGAAGGGCCATCATCTGACCTACAGTACCTAGAAAGAGAAGAATTTGAGGTGACTTAATACAGGTTTATAGGATAATCAATGGAAAGAATAAATTAGACTATAAAGTTTTTTCTAAATTTCAATCGCCTACAAGAAGGCATAGGTACAAATTAATTCAAGGCAGTTCCAGATTAGATATTAGAAAATAAATTTTAGTCAGAGAGTGGTGAATGCTTGGAATGCATTGCCACAGGAAATAGTTGAGTCAGGGTCAATTAATGCATTCAAGAAAAGATTGAATGCACATAGTTACATTGAATTATTTTCTATCTTTTTTAAAGTCATGGGGAAGGTCACCATAGCCAAAAGATTGTTGTTGTTGTTGAATAGGGCATTCATTAAGTGTAGGATTGTAGTAGCTTACCTCACATTCTGAGCACGCTGATGAAGGTGGACCATGGTCCTCCAGCTGGTTGTGCTATGCTTGGTTTAATCTGGTTGACGCTCACTGCTATGGGGATCACATCGATCCACATCTCATCAGATAAACTGCTTTAAAAGCAGCCGTTTCCAGGGAATGCTACATGGAAGAGAGATAGTTGTCTTGGTCAGCATATTGTGCCTGATCCTGTTATTCCTGACCGGACTACTGCCTCAGTTCCCCAGCGTGAGGAAACAAAAACATATAACAATAAGTGTTTGAATCTTGCAAGTTTCAAATGTCCCCTGGTCCCCAGAAGAAACTAAGCCGCATGAAAAAGAAAAGAAGATTTGTACACTAAGGAAGGTGAGACCAATGCCTAGTCCTATCAGACAGGAATGGTAAATTCAGAGGTCCTTTGTACATGCTGTGCATGGAAAAGAACCATTGCCAGTTGAAAAGAGCAGGCTGTTAGCCAATGTCTGGACACAAATTATAAAGGTAACAAATCTTCTACACAATAGGGACTTGTATAAAGACTGAAAAGAAGCAGCCTCTCCACCATGCTTAGACTGCACACTGAACTACATGTATATATATGGACATCTACACACCCACAGTGATAGAAGCAGGGTGACTTTAAGTAAATGAAAGCAACAGTGCTAGCATATTTTGTGATTAAAGTTATGTATTGTTAACAATTGTTAACTTTTCCTATGTATGATACCTTTGGACTGCCTACATCTTAACTTAACATAACATCTTTATACTGGCTTAGAAGACCCTACAGAGTCTGTACACAACCAGTTTCTTGGAAGGTGATTTAATAAACTCAAAACTAGAGCTAAGTAAATTCGCAACCAGTTAGGTGCCATCAATAGCTACTCTTAACAAACCACCTGGGGGACAAAGGTACAAATAACTTTTCGGTAGATTTTTAACTTGAATTTTGTCTGGGCAGCGTCTGTTAAGCCTACTCTTTTCAATTTCCAACTGCCAAGGGATTTTTAACGTGCTCGACACTGAACACGGGAGTCCGATCTCACTACCTAGAGATCAGGAGAATTTTTACCAGAAGATTCACGTGAAAAAAAATCTTGGTCTCCACCATGATTTGAACCAGCGGCCACCGGCACCCAAAGCGGACACTTACCTTGAGTCCCCTTAGAATGCTTCTTGTGTAAGTGTTCTCTATATGTGGCCATGTAATCTCACTACTTCAATATATATCCACAGTATCTACCAGTCTACTCACCCAGTGAAGCTGAAAAGGCTGACCCCAAACTGTTTGCCAACAATGTTAGGGCAGTAATGGCAGAGTAAGTATTTTATCGTGCTGTTTGGTGGGGAGGGAGAGGTTTTTCGGTTATGGATGGTGGATAGAGATGTGTTTAGATTATGGATTGCTAAGAGAGAGATGTTGAGATTATGGATTGCTGATAGAGAGATGTTGAGATTACAGATGATGGATTGAGAGCTGTTTAAATTATGGATGACAGATTCAGAAGTATTTAGAGAATGGATTGCGGATTGAGAGGTATTTGATTAGGGATGGTGGATTGAGAGGTGTGTAGATTATGGATGACACATTGAGAGGTGTGTAGATTATGGATGACACATTGAGAGGTGTGTAGATTATGGATGACACATTGAGAGGTGTGTAGATTATGGATGACACATTGAGAGGTGTGTAGATTATGGATGACACATTGAGAGGTGTGTAGATTATGGATGACACATTGAGAGGTGTGTAGATTATGGATGACACATTCAGAGGTGTGTAGATTATGGATGGTGGATTGAGAGAGGTGTAGATTATGGATGGTGCATTGAGAGGTGTGTAGATTATGGATGGTGGATTGAGAGGTGTAGATTATGGACGACACATTGAGAGGTATGTAGATTATGGATGACACATTGAGAGAGGTGTGTAGATTATGGATGACACATTGAGAGGTGTGTAGATTATGGATGACACATTGAGAGGTGTGTAGATTATGGATGACACATTGAGAGAGGTGTAGATTATGGATGACACATTGAGAGAGGTGTAGATTATGGATGACACATTGAGAGAGGTATAGATTATGGATGACACATTGAGAGAGGTGTAGATTATGGATGACACATTGAGAGGTGTGTAGATTATGGATGACACATTGAGAGGTGTGTAGATTATGGATGACACATTGAGAGAGGTGTAGATTATGGATGACACATTGAGAGGTGTGTAGATTATGGATGACACATTGAGAGGTATGTAGATTATGGATGACACTTTGAGAGAGGTATAGATTATTGATGACACATTGAGAGAGGTATAGATTATGGATGACACATTGAGAGAGGTGTAGATTATGGATGACACATTGAGAGAGGTATAGATTATGGATGACACATTGAGAGAGGTGTAGATTATGGATGACACATTGAGAGGTGTGTAGATTATGGATGACACATTGAGAGGTGTGTAGATTATGGATGACACATTGAGAGAGGTGTAGATTATAGATGACACATTGAGAGGTGTGTAGATTATGGATGACACATTGAGAGGTGTGTAGATTATGGATGACACTTTGAGAGAGGTATAGATTATTGATGACACATTGAGAGAGGTATAGATTATGGATGACACATTGAGAGAGGTGTAGATTATGGATGACACATTGAGAGAGGTATAGATTATGGATGACACATTGAGAGAGGTGTAGATTATGGATGACACATTGAGAGGTGTGTAGATTATGGATGACACATTGAGAGGTGTGTAGACTATGGATGACACATTTAGAGAGGTGTAGATTATGGATGACACATTGAGAGGTGTGTAGATAATGGATGACACATTGAGAGAGGTGTGTAGATTATGGATGACACATTGAGAGGTGTGTAGATTATGGATGACACATTGAGAGAGGTGTAGATTATGGATGACACATTGAGAGGTGTGTAGATTATGGATGACACATTGAGAGGTGTGTAGATTATGGATGACACATTGAGAGAGGTGTAGATTATGGATGACACATTGAGAGAGGTGTAGATTATGGATGACACATTGAGAGAGGTATAGATTATGGATGACACATTGAGAGAGGTGTAGATTATGGATGACACATTGAGAGGTGTGTAGATTATGGATGACACATTGAGAGAGGTATAGATTATGGATGACACATTGAGAGAGGTGTAGATTAGGGATGACACATTGAGAGAGGTATAGATTATGGATGACACATTGAGAGAGGTGTAGATTATGGATGACACATTGAGAGGTGTGTAGATTATGGATGACACATTGAGAGGTGTGTAGATTATGGATGACACATTGAGAGAGGTGTAGATTATAGATGACACATTGAGAGGTGTGTAGATTATGGATGACACATTGAGAGGTGTGTAGATTATGGATGACACTTTGAGAGAGGTATAGATTATTGATGACACATTGAGAGAGGTATAGATTATGGATGACACATTGAGAGAGGTGTAGATTATGGATGACACATTGAGAGAGGTATAGATTATGGATGACACATTGAGAGAGGTGTAGATTATGGATGACACATTGAGAGGTGTAGATTATGGATGACACATTGAGAGGTGTGTAGATTATGGATGACACATTTAGAGAGGTGTAGATTATGGATGACACATTGAGAAGTGTGTAGATTATGGATGACACATTGAGAGGTGTGTAGATTATGGATGACACTTTGAGAGAGGTATAGATTATTGATGACACATTGAGAGAGGTATAGATTATGGATGACACATTGAGAGAGGTGTAGATTATGGATGACACATTGAGAGAGGTGTAGATTATGGATGACACATTGAGAGAGGTATAGATTATGGATGACACATTGAGAGAGGTATAGATTATGGATGACACATTGAGAGAGGTGTAGATTATGGATCACACATTGAGAGAGGTATAGATTATGGATGACACATTGAGATAGGTGTAAATTATGGATGACATATTGAGACAGGTGTAGATTATGAATGACATATTGTATGACACAGGTATTTAAATTATGTACTGTTAGTGATGGATTTAGAGGTATTTAGATTATGGATGATGGTCACCTCACTTCATAAACAAGTTTTAAGACTAACATCTGGTCAGGCATAACCTACTGATCGGACAATGTTAATCAGGGGCAGCTGATACATACTGACCAAGACCCCACCTCACTTCCGTGCAGTTCTGCCTAGAAACAGACTTTTTTCACGACAACCTACAATCAAATTGTCTTTCTCTCAGATGCCTTCAATGTCCAGTCACAGACCATACATATGATGATCAAAGACAAGTCAACTCAAACAAGCTAAAAGTGCCAGTTCATACTAAACTGAAGGAGTTTGAGAGTCTACACACCAAACTTGGGTAGGTTGTTTCTTTAACTTAGTTGGTCAACATTTTAGCTGGGTGTCCACGACAAGTCTGTAGTTCGTCTTCTTCGTTCACCTTTAAACTTTGACACTAATCACTTCTTCTTCTTCTGCGTTCGTTCTCAATCTCCGGCTACTAAGCCCTGAACAAAGTTTTGCAAGTAGCAGAATGTAGTCCGGAGAACGGCATGCGTTGTGTCGCTAGTTTACAGTTTGACTGCGATATTTGCACCTTTTGGTCCAACACATCCATCTTCGGCAGACTAATGACTCTAATAAAGGCAGTTCAAGGTTCTGGATATCTGCATACATTTTCTTATAGAAGGAAACAGGTTGCTGCCAAGTATCACTTCTTTCACTGATGAATTCTTTGGCAGGTTTGTAACAGGTGTCGTTCAGCTGTCATTGAGCCAATGCCACAGTTAGACAGATTCCAAGTGCCAATCTAGAATGTCTGGTAGAGTTGGTTCCTTTATCTGTTGTGCTCTGTACGTAGTCTGAAGATGATCACCAGGTCTCGGTCTCACCTTGAGGATTGTTTATAAATATCATTTGTCTTTATATGACCAGGGTGCTGGCTTTACTATTTTGATCTAAGTATGGCTTTTAGTATTGTTTTAGTCTCTTCATAAATTATTGCTGTAGGTTTCCTCCGTCTGGCAACCTTGTTTGTCTCTTTGTTGCCCAGTATGTTATAGAGATCTTTTCGAAGCACTGAACCAAGCATTCTTCTTCTTCTTCGTACGCAGTCAGACAGTAACCATTATTTTTTCGAAAAAAGCGGCGGTCATCCTGAGGCTGTCGCCACTGCCATAGAGCTTGTCTTGCAGTTCCACTGGTGATGGCCACATCTGCTCTCTCTGATCCTCGTATGTCGGGCAGTTCTGCAGCAGATGTTCAGCGGTCATTTTACCAGTACCGCACGGGCATTCGTCGATACACCCTATCTTCAATTTGTTGAATAGGTGGTACTTCAGTCTATTGTGGCCAGTGTGAAGTCTGAAGACAACGACCTGCTCTCTTCGGTTCAACTGGTAATAGGTATCGTTTTTGGTGTAACCAGTATGTTCGGTTTTCCATTTGGTCATGTATCTGGCTTTGATAAGCCGTTTTGACTCTTCGTACGTCATACTAGTATCTGTTTGTGGTAGTCTTGCACCTTCTTTTGCCAGTCTGTCTGCCTCCTCGTTGCCTTGGATGTTGCAGTGTGATGGGACCCACTGTACCACTACCCTTTTTGGTGCGGACTGCTGGCACAGTTTGCAGAGTGCTGCTCTTAAGTCATTAAGCTCAGTATTTTTCTGGCTTTTTAGCGCTGTGACTACGGCGAAAGCATCTGTAAGCAGGACTATATGGCTTTCATTTTCACTGTGTGTCACCATTTCTTCCACTGCCGCCCTCAGTGCCTCTGCTCTGAAATTGCTTGTGTACTTACCAGTAGCGAATGACAGTGTTATTTTTCTGCCATTTGGTAGGTTCAGGAATGCTCCTGCCCCTCCGTTCTGTGTAGTATTTGTTACAGAACCGTCGGTGTATGCATGGGTCCAGTCCATGCTTGGGTAGCTTTTCGTTATGAAGCTTAGGGCAGTGTCTCTCCTTTCTTTTTCAGTCTGGCAGTTTTTGTTTGCAATACCTGGTATATTTTCTACCACCTCTGGAAATATATCCTGCCTCCAGGTAGGTTTTCGTACAGTAGTGATGGGTTTTGGTGTTGTTAGTGCGTTTATGCACCTTTTGGTCCAACCATCCATCTTCGGCAGACTAATGACTCTAATAAAGGCAGTTCAAGGTTCTGGATATCTGCATACATTTTCTTATAGAAGGAAACAGGTTGCTGCCAAGTATCACTTCTTTCACTGATGAATTCTTTGGCAGGTTTGTAACAGGTGTCGTTCAGCTGTCATTGAGCCAATGCCACAGTTAGACAGATTCCAAGTGCCAATCTAGAATGTGTGGTAGAGTTGGTTCCTTTATCTGTTGTGCTCTGTATGTAGTCTGAAGATGATCACCAGGTCTCGGTCTCACCTTGAGGATTGTTTATAAATATCATTTGTCTTTATATGACCAGGGTGCTGGCTTTACTATTTTGATCTAAGTATGGCTTTTAGTATTGTTTTAGTCTCTTCATAAATTATTGCTGTAGATTTCCTCCGTCTGGCAACCTTGTTTGTCTCTTTGTTGCCCAGTATGTTATAGAGATCTTTTCGAAGCACTGAACCAAGCATTCAAGTAAGCATGTCAATTCTCTAAGCCAGGCCTCCAACCTGGCATGTCATTTGAGTACTAGATAGCTGAATGGTCTCTATATTTTAAGGTTAGCTGTGAATACCTAATAAAAAGCAGTCAACTAGAATAAGGACATGCATGAAGACCGAAATAAGGCAGGCCCTCCATGCAAAGACACAACAGATCGATCAATTGTTTGTCTTTCCACCCGATTGCAAGTCTGTGTAGAAAGAAAACCGGACATTCTGTAAAGACGGACTGGAACAGATTACGGACTACTGTGTTTTGAGTATTTCAAGTATTGAAGTCTGGGAAACTGCCTGGTCTACAGGCTCTATTGTCTAAACTAAGTAGCCAGCACAAGATTGTCAAGCAGGGGATATCTTCTAGCTGTCGAAGCGAGAGATCGACTGGCAAAGAAGTTTGCCACAGATGAGTAAACGAATGTACCAGTTACATACCAAAAGAGGATAAGGTGACCTTATCAATCAGAGCCACCAACATTTACATGAGACGATTACCATAAGATAAACAGACACGAAAAAACTGGTGTGTTCCAATTTATAACAGGATACAACCGACTCTGCATCTACATGTACACAAAATTAAAGATTGGCATCTCAGCCAGGGTTGCCAGTTCCCCGATTTTCCTGTCCAATTGGGCTTCTTTTATAAGAGAGTTGCGGGAAATTTAGGTTTGTTGCAGGTTGCCATAATTTCGGCTGCTCTCATTTTTGGATGCTAATTTTTGGGCTACCTGGCACAGACATGTTTTGTATTTACGATGTTACAAATGCACCTTCAAACCAAAACTAAATGTGTTTATTTTCAGCAAATTTCAGCATTAACAACTTGTATTTTGATTCTATCTTGGATTTAAAAATACAACGGAATAATTTTTGTTTTTCACTCTGATGTGAATAAATTATTCAAATAATGTGCAGAATTTATTATTAGGTTTCAGTTTATTACAAATTGTTGTTATGGGCAAAGTATGGGAAATGATATTGTAAAGATTGGGAAAAAGATTCAGCACTAAAAGATTGGATTCGGAGTGTTCCAGGCGAAATTTTGAAAGCTTATTGTAAATATTGCTAATGTGAAGTATGTGCACATTGTGGCGATTTAATTTTGCATGGTTCTTCTTCTTCTTCTTCTTCTTTGTTCGTTCTCAATCTCCCACTACCAAACCCTGAAAGGGCTTAAGTAGCAGAATGTAGTCCAGATAACGGAATGCGTTGTGTTGTAGTTTACAGCTTGGCTGCGATATTTGCACCTTTCGGTACAACACATCCGACTTCAGCAAGAAATTTTTGAATACCGGGTTAGCATTCCCTCTTCGATACCTTCTCCTTAGCCAGTCTGCCCTGCTGCAGCCTGTTATCCAGGATCACCGCATGGAGGTGTAGACGGGTCTTTGCAGCTATGGTTCGCTGGCCCTGACGCTAGCAGTCAGCTATGGGTCGCTGACCACTGCAGCTCATGTGCTGCTCAGCATCTTGATCCCTTGCATGGTTCAACTGATAAGCATCAACAAAATTCAGCTCCATTTTAAACCCAAGAAGTTTATTTGATTTAGGTTGCCACTCATTCTTCATTTGAAAAACATTCCAATTGAGAAATGTTTTGGACTGGCAACTGATGGGTATAATCAGTAATGAAATGTGTGGCATAAATAACTCTTGTCATCACAGTTTCGAGACGTATGTCCAAATATTGTGCATATCAAATGTGTATGCCATTCAATTCAACTGTGTTCATCCGACGCCCTGAAGGTAATGCTAAGAAATTACGAATTCATCGTGGCAGAGACATACAATTGGTTCTGTCAGAGTACTGCTCGTCAGCAAAAATACAGAACATTGTATTCAGGCATAAATGTTGGAGAAGATCCTCTAAATATTCTTAAGCTGTCTGATACACGCTGGCTGTCAATAGCACCTTGTGTCACACGTATGTTGGATCAGTATGATGAATTAAAATGTCATTTTCAAGTGGTTAAAGACGTGGAGCGGAATTACACTGCAAATCTTTTGTACAATATGTACAATGCAAATAATAATAATGAAAATGAATTGTATCTTGTTCTCTTGCAACCCACCCTACAAGAACTCAGCAATGTTAACAAACGCTTCGAGTTAGAGTAAGTCCTGTCAGGGTTAACAAACTCTTTGAGTTAGAGTAAGTCCTGTCAGGGTTAACAAACTCTTTGAGTTAGAGTAAGTCCTGTCAGGGTTAACAAACTCTTTGAGTTAGAGTAAGTCCTGTCAGGGTTAACAAACGCTTCGAGTTAGAGTAAGTCCTGTCAGGGTTAACAAACTCTTTGAGTTAGAGTAAGTCCTGTCAGGGTTAACAAACTCTTTGAGTTAGAGTAAGTCCTATCAGGGTTAACAAACTCTTTGAGTTAGAGTAAGTCCTGTCAGGGTTAACAAACTCTTTGAGTTAGAGTAAGTCCTGTCAGGGTTAACAAACTCTTTGAGTTAGAGTAAGTCCTGTCAGGGTTAACAAACTCTTTGAGTTAGAGTAAGTTCTGTCAGGGTTAACAAACTCTTTGAGTTAGAGTAAGTCCTGTCAGGGTTAACAAACTCTTTGAGTTAGAGTAAGTCCTGTCAGGGTTAACAAACTCTTCTAGTAAGATAGAGCAAGTCCTGTCAGGGTTAACAAACTCTTTGAGTTAGAGTAAGTCCTGTCAGGGTTAACAAACTCTTCTAGTAAGATAGAGTAAGTCCTGTCAGGGTTAACAAACTCTTTGAGTTAGAGTAAGTCCTGTCAGGGTTAACAAACTCTTCTAGTAAGATAGAGCAAGTCCTGTCAGGGTTAACAAACTCTTTGAGTTAGAGTAAGTCCTGTCAGGGTTAACAAACTCTTCTAGTAAGATAGAGTAAGTCCTGTCAGGGTTAACAAACTCTTTGAGTTAGAGTAAGTCCTGTCAGGGTTAACAAACTCTTCTAGTAAGATAGAGCAAGTCCTGTCAGGGTTAACAAACTCTTTGAGTTAGAGTAAGTCCTGTCAGGGTTAACAAACTCTTCTAGTAAGATAGAGTAAGTCCTGTCAGGGTTAACAAACTCTTTGAGTTAGAGTAAGTCCTGTCAGGGTTAACAAACTCTTCTAGTAAGATAGAGCAAGTCCTGTCAGGGTTAACAAACTCTTTGAGTTAGAGTAAGTCCTGTCAGGGTTAACAAACTCTTTGAGTTAGAGTAAGTCCTGTCAGGGTTAACAAACTCTTTGAGTTAGAGTAAGTCCTGTCAGGGTTAACAAACTCTTTGAGTTAGAGTAAGTCCTGTCAGGGTTAACAAACTCTTTGAGTTAGAGTAAGTCCTGTCAGGGTTAACAAACTCTTTGAGTTAGAGTAAGTCCTGTCAGGGTTAACAAACTCTTTGAGTTAGAGTAAGTCCTGTCAGGGTTAACAAACTCTTTGAGTTAGAGTAAGTCCTGTCAGGGTTAACAAACTCTTCTAGTAAGATAGAGCAAGTCCTGTCAAACTGTTAAGTGAATTGATGACGTTAAATCGCTATATTCTGCAATGGGTAATGAGACCAACAACATCTGGTACATGAGCTTTGACTTTGAAGTATGACCTTGACGACCACTCAAATCATCTTACCCTTGCAGCTGTTGATTTTGGAATAAAATTTCAAATTATTCTCGCGGAATCTAACATTGCTCACACCCAGCTGGTAGAAGATATAGTGATTCGTTGTCAAAATTATTTGGTGGAAGTTTTAAAATAAATGAGACAGAGATTGCCAACAAACGTGGAATGGCTTGAATCGTTACCTAATCTTAGCTCATTAGTTTTCGGCAAACAGAAGCCACATCTAGCAACATTATCATTTTTAACTTTATTTCAAGGAAATCTTGGACAACTGGAACAACAGTGGAATCAGCTTAGCTTAATTTCTTGACCAAATGCTGATGAGGCTGATGTTGGATGGTTTAGGGTGGACTGATGTTGGATGGTTTAGGGTGGACTGATGTTGGATGGTTTAGGGTGGACTGATGTTGGATGGTTTAGGGTGGACTGATGTTGGATGGTTTAGGGTGGACTGATGTTAGATGGTTTAGGGTGGACTGATGTTGGATGGTTTAGGGTGAACATTGGTAACCATACAGATGCATCAGGCGAACGCGTCTTCCATGATCTAGGACATTTTGCTCTGCCTCTTTTGGCGTTACCATTCAGCAATGCATCTGTTGAGAGACCATTTTCACAAATGAATTTAATTAAAATGAATCTCAGGAACCAGATGCAAAAAAGTCTGCTTGAAAATCTCCTGCATATTTGTTGGATATATGGCTCGTAATAACATTTGTTGCAATAATTTTGAGCCAACCAGCACAATGATGTCCCAGTTTACATCTAATGTATATGAACATAGTTAACCAGAAAACGTGCCTCAAGATGTGGATTTCTAGTTTTTTGTTTGTATGTGGGGCAGAGACGTACCACTATGGTAATTCAACTCAATCATTGCATGTTAATATGTCATTTTTTTAATAGCGTATATTTTTCATTTTATAAAATCGTTACTGACATTTATTGTTTATATCTATTTTCACCTTACATTTCATGCTAAATTGACCAGTTTTTGTGTGGATAGAATATGTTTTCTTTCAAATAATATTAATATTAGCATAATTATGTTCATCTTTAACTATTTTAAAATAAAGTTTCAGTCAATTCAAGTAATTTATTATTGGGCTACGTTTGGGCGGTTTTCAAGATTTTTTGGGGCGGTTTTCAATATGTTTTTGGGTAGGTTTTTAAAAAATCATATGGCAACCCTTCTCAGCATTGTGTACATGACTACATGCACCCCAAGACTATAGAGCACAAACTACAGAATTGCCCATAAAATGATTATTTTTTAAAATCTGTTGTATGACTTTATTCCCATTTCTTTGGTAGTCAAGTTCTTTAGGCAGAGAACTACAGGCTGCTTCATCACTGCTGTCACCATGTCGTGTAATGGCTATGTTTGTTTATTTCACTCCCAACAGAAAAATAACATATGCCTTACTTAACTTAACTTACCATCTTTATACTGGTTTAGAAGACTCTGCAGAGTCTGTATACAACCAGTTTCATTTACATCACCTTGCTCTAAAAGCTATGCGTATCAAATATATTCTTAAATGCATTAACTGTCCCTCCCTCCACTACCGCCTGTGGCAATGAATTCCAAGCATTCACCACTCTGACTAAAAAAATATTTCCTAATATCTAATCTAGATCTTACAGGGGATTTGATTCGACCACGCGCTCCGAATGTGATGTACAAGGAAAATCCCACTAACCTATAGAAACAACACTGAAAGAGAAACTTTGTAGACCTGTATGTGAATTACAAAAGACTGAAGTTTATACACAAGACAACATTGTAGATGTAGATAGTATATTGTTACATTTTTAAGCGAACGTATGAAGAAGAATATGGAATATTATAACTTTCAATCAAAAGGAGAAGAGTTCATGGAAGACATGGAGAAATCTAAATTATAAATCCTAGCTCTCACAGGAACTAAGGCCCAAAGTCTGCAGGGATGACAACATAAGATAGGAAGTTAGTTACAAGAGACTGAGGGCTAAAGTCCTACCAGAACAAGCGAAAGACATCAAATAAAATAGCCCAGCACTCTTTCTGACAAACCTCTATGCCCTGGGGTAGAAGAGACGGGAACCACAACAAGAGGACGACATCAAATAGAATAGCCCAGCACTCTTTCTGGCAAACCTCTATGTTCCGGGGTAGAAGAAACGGGAACAAGAGGAAGACATCAAATAGAATAGCCCAGCACTCTTTCTAGCAAACCTCTATGTTCCGGGGTAGAAGAAACGGGAACAAGAGGACGACATCAAATAGAATAGCCCAGCACTCTGGCAAACCTCTATGTTCCGGGGTAGAAGAAACGGGAACAAGAGGACGACATCAAATAGAATAGCCCAGCACTCTGGCAAACCTCTATGTTCCGGGGTAGAAGAAACGGGAACAAGAGGACGACATCAAATAGAATAGCCCAGCACTCTGGCAAACCTCTATGTTCCGGGGTAGAAGAAACGGGAACAAGAGGACGACATCAAATAGAATAGCACAGCACTCTTTCTGGCAAACCTTTATGCCCTAGGGTAGAAGAGAAGCAATTAGATAAGTATAATCAAATGTAATAAACTTTTGATAATGCATTAATTTTTCTAAAGAACACCTATTTGGCTATTCATGCCTGATTGAATTCCAGGATTACAGGCTCAAGAATTATGAAAGCAGTATATAAGCTATGAAAACTGCTGTTCTACATCACTATAATTATTTTTATAACCCAGACAAAGATCTTGAGACTCAGAACGAGACATTGCAAACTCAGGGCCCATCTCCACAGAATGGGCCTTAGGGACACCGACACATGCAATTGTAGAACACCCAAGCAGACATCAGACCATATCCTGCAGGACTGCCGCTTATGCAGTCTGGCCCAGGTGAGCGGCCATTCTCAAAAAGCTTTGGAAAACCAGCAAAGATCTGAAACACACAGTCTCTTTAATGAACCTCGCCAGGCTAGAAACTTATCATCAGTTGATCGCAGAAGAAGAAGCAGAATTTTTAGGACAAAATTTGACCGGCAAAATATTTATTTTTACGGATTGGGGACCGGAACTAGTACATGGAACATGTGTTGCTAACTCGTAGTTTACATGATAAATATAGTACTTTCTTGTTGACCAAGTCTATTATTAAAGAGAAGACTAACTGCATTGTATGTGGCTTCTATTATCAGTGTGACTTTAGATCAGATGCAAGACTTGCTGAAGAAGTTTACAGAAATCAAGGACAGTAAGTCAGAGAAAGAAAAGGCAGCACAAACGACATATGAGGATCTGAGTGATTACCTTATGCTTCCAAAGTCAGAGCTACTTCAGCAGGTGTTTGACTTGTATGATAGGGTAAGCAGCTCTCATATTTCTGTGTCAGTCTGTCTGTCAGTCAAATTAATTCTTCTTCTGCGTACGCAGTCAGACAGTAACCATTATTTTTTCGAAAAAAGCGGCGGCAATCCTGAGGCTGTCGCCACTGCCATAGAGCTAGTCAAATTAATTCAAAACCTGGGGCTTAAGATGTAGCATAGTGAATGAGCTGACAGCAGTAGCAACTGCTCCAAGTGGTGACCCTGAAAACAGGCTACATTAGTGTAGTCTGGCTAAAAGAATAGGTAATGAAGTAGGAAGGCAAACTGGTACCCAAAAAAGCCAGCTGAAGCCGGATATGTCGGACTGAAACACGCATATATCGCAGCCTCGCTGTAAACTACCAACCACCATGCTTTTCAGGACAAACAAGAAGAAATGAAAACCATGATCGCACTCCTTATGGAGTCTTCAACAACTACATACCAAGTCTTCCTGTCCTGTACCATAAATACCAGCTCAGTTCCTATATTCAAGTTCAGCATTTTTTCACTTTTGCTGGTTGTGAACCTTCTAGACCGTTCATCACTCTCAACACTTCCACAGCCATCTTTAAAACGTTTATACCACTCATAAGTTTCTATATGACTCATACAATTCTTTCTGTAGACTGTGTGTAACTTTAAGTATGTGTCTTTAAATGTTTTGCCGGGGATCAAGATGCTGAGCAGCGCATGAGCTGCAGTGGTCATCGACCCATAGCTGACTGCTAGCGTCAGGGCCAGCGAACCAGAGCTGCCAAGACCCTTCTACACCTCCACGCGGTGATCCAAGATAACAGGCTGCAGCATGGCAGACTGGCTAAGGAGAAGGGATCGAAGAGGGAATGCTAACCCGGTACTCAAAAAATGCTTGTTATTCGATGTGTTGGACCGAAAGGTGCAAATATCACAGTCAAGCTGTAAACTACGACACAACGCATTCCGATCTTTGGACTACTTTCTGCTACTTAAGCCCTTCAGGATTTGGTAGAGGGAGATTGAGAACGGACCAAGCCAAGCCAAATTTTTTGCCAAGTCTTTGACAAAGTAGCTAGTCAGTTTTCTTTTCACTTGTGCCATTGAGCGTCGTGGGGAGCTTAAGTCGTCTGTCCTGCGTCAAGTGTGTTGCGTCGGTCAATGTGAGTCCATGTCTCTGCACAATCACTCTGTCATCTATCCACCTGCCCTGTGGCCGCGTCCTTGCCCTGTAGCCAGATCTACCAGCGTTGTAAGCCATCAGTGGAAGTTGATGAGGGTGAATTCTCATGAGATGACAAAACCAACTTATTTTCTGCCTGGAAATGTATTCGGCGCAAGACATAGTGCCGACCATACTTTGAATGTCGTCGTCCCGCATTCTGTCTCTCCTGATAACACAGATGACCTTCCTCAAACACTTCATTTCACACGTCAAAATTCTGCTCTCATGTGCCCTAGACAGAGGCCATGTTTGGTACTGGTAGCACAGAGTCGGCATAGATATACTAGTTATCAGCTGTTGATTTGTTGCCAAACTAATTCTCTGATGTCTAAGCAGTGGGGACAGCTGATAAGTCACAGCAGGTGCGTTCTGACACCTAGTCTCAATTTCCCTGTCGATTGTACCATCTTCCGAAAAAATACTGCCCTAATACTTTGACAAAATCTGATGTAAATTCGTTTTTTCCCCCCGCTACGACTAAAGTTCACACACGTTATAACAAAGCACTACGGCAAACAAATTGGGTTCAGAGGTCAAGCTGTGTTTATTAACTTCCAGCTTGATCCCACGGTTTCAGAATCATGATGCCAGTCTGGATACTTCTGTATTGCATGTTGTACATATAGATGTGTGTGTTCGTGTGTCACGCAAACATGTTTGTGTATGTTTGAGCACAGGCAGGTATGTATGTTTGTATGTAAGTATACTTTGAAATCCTGGTATTCAAACAACCACGTAGCCAAAGACTATTCATAGCACATTCTTTGTTCTGTAATCTTTACTTCATGCAGCTTACCAGTCCTGGGGGAAGGTATAGATTGGGTATGAATTTAATTAATTTTTAGAATTTTCCCTGGACAATGGCTAACAGGCTACTCTTATCATTTTCAACTGCCATGGGTTTTTACGTCAACAACATGTAACCAGGATTTTGTGTTTTACATCAATCTTCAACATGACTAGACACTGATCTCGCCTCCCTTGAGATCAGGGGATGCTTGAAACGAATGGAAATTGAAACACCACCATTTCGCACTGTTGTTTCTTCATAGGCAAGCACCTTTATCTTTCAGTTATACTGGAACTCCCTTCCATCCCACTGTAGCATTCAAGGCAATGAGGAGGCAGACAGACTGGCAAAAGAAGGTACAAGATTACCACAACCAGATTTGGGTGTGACCTACGAAGTCCAAAAGGTTTATTAGGGCCAGATACATGGCCAAATGGGAAACAGAGCATACTGGCTACACAAAAATTGATGCCTATTACCAGTTGAGCAGAAGAGAGCAGGTCGTGGTCTTCAGACTCCACACAGGCCACAACAGACTGAGGTACCATCTATTCAATAAACTGAAGATAGGTGGCACTGTGGTACAGGGAAAATGACCGCTGAACATCTGCTGCAAAATTGCCCAACATACAAGGACCAGAGAAAGCACATGTGGCCATCACCAGTGCCAACACTAGACAAGCTCTATAGCAGTGTCGACAGCCTCAAGATGACAGCTGCTTTCTTCGAACAAATACAAGTTGACATCTGACAGCGTACGAAGAAGAAGAAGAAGAAGATACTGGAACCCCCCGCTGTACGTAAGTTTTTTAATATTAAATCAGATTTTGCTGATGTATTTGTATTGCTTTTTACACTATCCTCATGTGCAATTTTTCTGTATTCTAGAGTGGGTCTGGCATTATAGACTTTAGAGAATATATCATTGGACTTTCTTTGGTGTCAGCATCAACAGAGAAGGATGAGATGTTTGAGTTAGCATTTCAGGTAGGATATTTTTTTATTATCTTAACACATTACCTCCAATAAGCTGCTCACAGCTGCATGTTTGTTTATCCAGTAGCTTATTGAAACAGTACATTCAGTTATCTTCAAAATAACCTAGGATTTATACAAATTTAGTAACAATTCTTGTCGTTTGTACGCTAGTCACAGTACAGCATGGTGTGGTTTTCGACTTTAAGACAATACTTATAATTCTTGTCATTTGTACGCCAGTCACAGTGCCACATATGCAGCACTAATTTTAAATTGTTGGTCACACCAACGAGAATCTGTTGCTGGGTTAAGACGACATAAATTTACTGAAAAATATATTTTCGAAATATTTTTAAAGATATTTGATTTACTTCCGTTGTTTTTATTGTTTCTTCTTCTGCGTTCATCCTGGAAAGGATGTTTGTGAACTTCTGTTGTTATTGATAGGTTATTGCTAGCCTGTTAGTAATTAAGAAAACATTTTAATGTGTACAGAGAAAAGTTAATCAAATTTAATTATGCCACAACATTTTTTTCAAATCAGTAGTTAAGTGTTAAAACACTATTATCATCATCCTGCCATAGTGGTTTTATATATATATATTTATATCATGGATCACCCACCCAAGCTATGTGGCAGAGCCTCACAGGCATCATCTGTTTCAGCTGGCATTCAACAGCCAACTGAGAACTGGTACTGACGAGATGAATATGATTGTCTAATTAAGTGTAAGTAACCAGGTGCAGATCTTGGTGGTAGTAGCAAATGCCTCATCATTTAAAGGTCGTTGATCAACATCTCCGCCGCCCGCTCGCGCTGCTGATCGTACCTCGGCAGACTCAGCTCTACACTCGAGTGGTGCCTGGATTAAATATAATAGGGCGACTGTTTTCTCCCCAGCATATCACAAGTGTCTATAAAAGGTTGTGCATGGCGCTAGCGACTACACCATGTTAAAACCATTGCTTTTGAAACCGCACTGCAAACAATTAGATTCAGGTTTCACTTAAAGCTGGTTAGAGTTGTTGCTGTTGTTTCAGATCCAGCACCATCCAGGCTCTCGCCCTTCAACCCAATGCTGTGTAATAGTATTAGAAAGTATTTGTTATAAAGTACCATACAAAGTGTTCCATTTATCTAGCATTGGAGGAAGAAGCATTCTTTCTTCGTTTGTCCTGAAAAGGACCTTGTGTAGTTTACAGCAAGACTGTGATATCTGCACCTTTCGACCCGACACATCCAATTTCAGCTGACTTGTTTTGGGTACCAGGTTTGCCTTCCCACTGCGATTCCTATTCTTCTAGTCAGACAACACTAGTGCAGCCTGTTTCCAGGGCTGACGCTTGGCAGCAGAATAGGTCCTGGTCAACTGTGAGTCGCTGGCTGCTGTCAGCTTATTCACTGCTGCATCTTCGGCCCCAAAATCATTTTCCAAATATCGCTGAACACTAAACAATCAAATAGATGATGATAAACAAGTTTCTATGGATGTGCATGCAGATGGCACTCTTGGAGTGTGTTGTGGTTGAATTGAGGTACTTGTTAGATGGGATGTGTTGGGTTATCTGTCTGAAAATAATGTTCTTATCCTTCCTTGTGAGTTGATTAATGCTGTCATTTGTATTGGGGCTTGCCGTATATCTGTAGACCTCCCTCCCTGTGTTTCCCATGATCCATCAGATCAGCCAAGTTAGTTTGAAGCTGGTACGGTAAAGCAGGTAGTGTTGTACCTATACTCTGACATCTGAAGTGACTAAGTCAATAATGGAGTGGCTCTGGATCCACACAGGCAGGTAGATAGGGAAATAAGTAGGTCGACGACGACGGATCGGACCAAGCATGAGCATAAGAGGGGCTGAGTTCCATGTCATAAGTAAAGAGGATGATATCTTTCCAATTTGATCTAACTAGGTGGTGTGTGGATGACCACGAGGACTAGACCATAACGGAGATGGTCATTTCCCTTTACGAGCTGATGGGGGCGGGCCACGTCTGAATGGGGCCAAACAGTGGCGATTTAGCATGGTGAGTGGGCTCTTGAGCCCTGTCCATTGGGTGACTTCGTTGTTTGAGACCCAGTCATAGCATAGTTTGTAATAATTTGCCTCTGGCTGTGCATGTGGAAGGCTTCATTGCCGTTATGACAGCCCTGCAGAATGGTCCAGGTTTCTGAACCGTACAGCAGGATGGGACACCATAGGTCATGTGATTTTATAGCTTTTTTTTTTCCGTGAAAGCTTCTGTTGGCTCCAGACCTGATGCAGGCTGTTCATAGAGGTGGCAGCAGGTCAACTCTTCAAATGATGTCTGGATGACTTTGTGCATCAGTTTTGTTTGCTGCCTAGGTCAATTAAATCCTCAGTAACTTTGACATGGTTGCTATCAACAATAATTCTTGCTGTTGTGAGATTGCAGCCAAGGAGAGGCTAAATGTTATTGTTGTTTGTGAATGCCCACAATGAGTCGGTTACTCTTTTGTGCACCCTGAAAAGGACGTTATGTGGCTGGTTGCAGAAGCTTTCCTCACATCACAAGCGTGCTGATGAAGGCGGAACGGGGTCCTCCAGGCAGTTGTGCTATGCTAGGCATCATCTGCGTGTCGCTCACTACTACGGGAATCACGTCGATCCCTTACCATGTTAGCCAGGCTGCCATGAAAACAGCTCATTAACTGGGAGGGCTACTAGGAAGCCAAAGTGAGGGTCTTGGCCAATATGTTTTGCCTGACCCTGACTAACATGTCTGATCAGTATGTCGTGCCTGACCAGATGTTAGTCTTCTTTCCCAGACTAAATGTTAAAAGTTAATTTCTAATTCTTTTTCAGCTGTTTGACACTGACAACAAGGGCCATGTCACTCAAGAAGAGCTATGTGTTTTGCTAGAGAGAACTTTTAGTATCTCAGAAAAGGATGCAGAGATTATTTTCAGAGACATAGACGGGGACAACAATGGCAGAATTACAGTAGGCAAGTACCCCTTCTGAGTATGGCATCATGAAGTAGTTACTTAATCTTTCCAGTTCCACTTGGAGCATAGAGGCTGAAACTCTGTTGATTCTTATTTTTGATCTGTCTTCCCAAGCTTCATCCATAATACTCCAGCCGGTCTAGGAGTTTACTAGGGGTTCTCTGAACTTCCGACTCGGTGATTGGGTTGAGGCTTGTCATTGCCTGTCTAGTTATACTGTTTGCTTCATAAAGGTGTGTCCCATCCACCTTCACTTTCTAACCTTTATAGCTTCATTTGTTGTTCTTGTGTAAGTGAAATAGATATATGTTTGTTCTTCTTCTTCTTCTTCTGCATTCATCCTGAAATGGATGTTGTGTCTTAATTTACAATGCCTTTTTCTTCTTCGTACGCTGTCAGACATCAACTTTAATTTATTCAAAGAAAGCAGCGGTCATCCTGAGGCTGTCGATACTGCCATTGAGCTTTAGTGTTGGCACTGGTGATGGCCACATGTGCTTTCTCTGGTCCTCGTATGTCGGGTAATTTTGTAGCAGATGTTCCGGGGTAATTTTCCCTGTGCCACAGGTTCGTTCGTTAGTAGCACCTATTTTCAGTTTATTGAATAGATGATACCTCAGTCTGTTGTGGCCTGTGTGGAGTCTGAAGACGACCACCTGCTCGTTTCTGTTTATTTAACTGGTAATAAGCATCATTTTCAGTGTAGCCAGTATGCTCTGTTTTCCATTTGTCCATCTATCTGGCCCTAATAAACCTTTTGGACTCTTCATAGGTCACACTAGAATCTGGTTGTGGTAACCTTCCACCTTCTTTTGCCAGCCTGTCCGCCTCCTCGTTGCCTTGAATGTTAAAGTTGGATGGAATTCACTGTACCACGACTCTTTTGGATGCGGACTGCTGGTATAGTTGACAGAGTACTGATCTTAAATCATTAAGTTCTGTATTTTTCTAACTTTTTAGTGCTGTAACCATGGACAGGGCATCAATAAACAAGATTGACTTTCACTGCTTTTGCCTGTCAGCATTGCTTCAACTGCAGCTTTCAATGCCTCTGCTCTGAAATTGCTTGAGAATTTTCCAGTTGCGGCTGATAGTGTTATCTTTCTACCGTTTGTTAGGCTCAGAAATACCGCTTCTCCTTCAATTTCTATTGCATTTGTTGCAAAACCGTCAGTATATGCATGGGTCCAAGTCTGTGCTTGGGTAGTTTTTCTCTATGTATTTCGGGTCCAATTCTGTGCTTGGGTAGTTTTTCTCTATGTATTTCAGGGCTATGTCTCTTCTTTCCTTTTCAGTCTAGCTGTTCTTGTATCCAATACCTGGTATATTTTATATCACCTCTGCAAAGATCTACTGCTTCCAGATTGGTTTGTGTACAGAAAGGATGGGCTTTAGTGTTGATATGGCATTCATGGGGTCTTCTCACATCTTTGTTCTGGCTATTTCTACAAAATTTCTCCACTTTAATCTCCCTTTTCCAAATCCATTTAGTCTCTGTTACATTAAATGGTCTGTCAGTCTTCTTAGTTTCTCTGCTTGCTGCTGGGCTCTGCTGCCTCTTCTATCGGTCATTGATTGCAGATTTGTAATCTTCTCAAGTTCTACAATTGGCGTTGACGCCATGACTCCTGTTATAATTCTCATGGCTTGGTTTTGAAGTCTGTTTATTTGATCAAAGTGTGCCTCACATCCTAGCTTTCCTCACATCCTGAGCTTGCTGATAAAGGTGGACAGGGGTTCTCCAGGCAGTTGTGCTATGCTTGGCTTTATCTGCGCGATACTCACTACTGCAGGGATCACGTTGATCCCCCACCTCGTTAGCCAGACTGCCAGGAAGGACTGCCCTTTTTCAGGGAGAACAGAGAAGTTGAGGTGAGGGATTGGCCAGTATATTTTACCTGACCCTGTCAAACATGTCTGATGTTGTGCCCTACCAGACATTAGTCTTCCTTCCCTTATTTATAATAATAAGTTGGCTTAGGTTCTGAGGTGTGTTGTGTCGATTGGCCACATCTGTGACCCACTGCTATGGCACAGCTCCAGGTCTCCTCCAGATTGGAGGGGGAGGCTGCTATCTGTTTGAGTCATCGTGTGCGGGGACAATATCTTCTTCACCTCAAGCCAACCGGGAGAAGTCTTTCAGAACTGAAGAATGATTTGTGAAGTATGTTGTGTGCTGAGGTATCCTGGTCCAGCCGTATGACATGACCGAACAAAGAAACTTGGAGGTCCAATGTTTCCAAGATTGTGTGGAGGCCAGTTTTAGCAGAGACCTCCATGTTGTGGATGTAGTCATGCCATCGGATGCCCAGGATACAAAGCTGGTTGCCTAAGTGGAATACCTCTAGTCTCGATTTGTAATTATAAATTACGTTAAGATTTGAACAGTTGAATTGTTCATTTTGTTCTTTTTCTTATAAAATACCGTTCATTTCCATTATAGATACATTTAAAAGCTATGCACAGAGGAAACCAGAATGCTCCAAGGTCTTTGCCACGTACCAGGAACTCAAATTGAGGGAGCAACAGAAATCTTTAGAAAAGGACAAGTTTAGCAACGGTCATGCTGCAGATTTGGAACAGTGGAGCACCCAAGTCGACAAATCATCTAAAAAGCTGCAGTGATTAATGTTATGTGCCAGAGTTCTTATATGTGGTTCTAATTTTGAGGATATGTCTGTTGACCTCTCTACCCCTCAGCAACTTTAACATTTCCTCATTTAGTCTAAATAGAATCACATTTATTTAGTGTGTATGCAGATATATATACACATACACATACACACGAGGGCAAGTCAGTAAATAGGTTACAAATGTCTGTATTTTAAAAAAAACTAAATTAGTGCGAACTTGAAAACCATTTATTTTGCATTTTCATTGTCCCTTATTTCTCAACATAATTTCCACCAACTTGTTCCACTTCCTGTCAGCTCGACTGATCTCCCCTACCTATCACACAGATGCTTCGGTTGGATGACTAGGTCGCGCTTCATCAGTAATGTTTGAGCATTCTTGAGAAAATATATAACTTAACGTCTTTATACTGATTTAGAAGACTCTGCAGAGTCTGTATACAACCAGTATTGATCCTTCTTCGTTCGTTCTCAATCTCCCGCTACCAAACCCTGAAAGGGCTAAAGTAGCAGAATGTACTCCAGAGAACGTAATGCGTTGTGTCGTAGTTTACAGCTTGACTGCGATATTTGCACCTTTTGGTCCAACACATCCGACTTCAGCAAGCATTTTTTGAGTACCGGGTTAGCATTCCATCTTCGATCCCTTCTCCTTAGCCAGTCTGCCCTGCTGCAGCCTGTTATCCAGGATCACCACGTGGAGGTGTAGAAGGGTCTTGGCAGCTCTGGTTCGCTGTCCCTGACGCTAGCAGTCAGCTATCAGTCGCTGACCACCGCAGCGCATGCACTGCTCAGCATCTTGATCCCTAGTATTGATCCAACTATGAACCACTTTACGTGACAAACACTTCTCACCATAAACAGGAAGCATTTCCTTATGAATATCCTTTGCAGAAAGTCATTTTCTCCCCCAAAAATGCTCATCTCTGATCGTGAGCTTAGACGCTATTTTGCATCTATGCTGCGCACGTGCATGCGACACCTACCGTCTGCTACCTACAGTAATCAACAAAGCTGGATGTTGCTGACACCTTTAGAAACTACCAACTACATTTTTCAGCTATCCCATATCAGTTTGTGACCTACTTACTGAATTATCCTCATGTGAGGCTGTATGAATGTTTGTGTGTGTGTTTATGTATATGTGTGTGTGTGTATATATATAATTATTTTTTTTAATTCTCGTATTTGTTAGCTATTTTTGTGTGCTTGTATTTTTTTTCTTTAAATACATTGTGCATTAACAAGTATCAAAAGCAACGTAGGTAAGGATTTGGAAGTTAAGTACATTAACAAATGGGATTGATTCAATGAACTTTTTTTTTTGTTGATAAACAAAGTGTTTCGCCATGTTATCATTTCAGAGTCACCCTAACACATCATCTTTTGTATGTTATTTTACCAAACGCAGCTTTGTTGTTTGTCTTTTTTTCACTCAACTTCAAAATTGCCTTCTTTTTTTTCTTTTGTAGTCGTTGAATATTTCTTTAGTATAGTTCATAACAGTTGTATGATATATCAATTTCTTTTGTTCAAGGAAACAAAAAACACTTCTTTTGATTATGAAGAAAGTGGTTTATTTTTATCATGAAAAAAGGGGTTTATTTTTATCATGAAAAAGTAGATTATGTTCATCATAAAAAAAGTTGTTTTTGTTAATCATATGCCAACCAGAAATTCAAAGGCAGGCAAAGTTTTTTTGATTATGTCATGGAATTCTTGCCCATCAATAAATATTGAGTTATCATGATAGTTGAAGCAGTACTTTCACTGAAAGAATTCAAATTAAATTAAATATACATATATACATAAAGGGAACTCCAGGAGTTGATTGGTAGATTGGATAGAACGACCCTGAGTTTTGGTATGGCAATAAATGCAGATAAAACAAAGCTCATGACCAATAACGTAGCAGGGGTTCAATCTGTAATAGAGGCGAATGGGCAGGAACTTGAGGTGGTAAAATGTTTCAAATATCTGGGATCATTGATCAGCGAAGAGGGTTCGAAGCCAGAGGTCATTGCAAGAATAGCACAAACAACAGCGGCGCTGACTCGGCTGAAACCTATATGGCAAGACAAGCGGCTCGCCCTCGTAATAAAAGTCAGACTACTGCGCTCTTTTGTGCTGTCAATATTTCTGTATGCCTGCGAGACCTGGACCATTACAGCAGATATCCAGGGCAGAATACATGCAATGGAAATGAGGTGCTATAGAAAACTCCTAAATGTTACATATAAAGATGGTGTCACGAACGTAGAAATCCATCAGAGAGTTGAAGACGCTATTGGTCCTTTTGAAGATCCTGTTCACAGCTATCAAAAGACGAAAGATGGCCTGGTGCGGGCACGTCGCGAGGTCCAACGGAATTCCCAACTCGATACTCTTTGTATCCGTACCGGGACACAGAGGGCGAGGACGTCCAAGGAAGAGATGGGTGGACAACATCACTGAGTGGTCAGGCCTTCGTCCCGGTGAGATACGTCAGGCGGCGACAGACAGAGAGGGTTGGCGTGGGATCTTCATGTGTGCCCCAACGACCCGATGGGTTATGGGATGCACTGAACTCAACTGATATACATAGCTCTCACCGTTATTAAGATACAAACACATTCCATTGGAAACAAAGACACAGTTGATAAATAGTATTTTTATACCAACTTGCTGTCAATGTTAGACATGGGCTCTCACCAGGACACAAGAAAGAGAAATGGTAGAATGCGATGTTTGAGGAAAGCGGTCGGGGCCACAAGGCTGGACCAAGTATGAAATTAAGAAATCAGAAACAAGATGGTTGCAACATTGTGCATAAATTACATGGAAAAGCAGAATATATAGTGATTTGGATACCTAACCAGAATGCAACCAAATCTACCATCTGTGCTCATCTACAATACCGTACAAGAGGGTTACACAGCAAGAGAAAAAAAAGATGTATAGATAGTGTAAGTGAGATACTGAAGAAATACAAACAGCAACAACATTGGCAACACATCTGACACACAAAAGAAAACTATACCTTCCCACAACATTTGAAGACACCAGTGGATAGAAGTCCAAGTGGGGACGGCGTGGATAAGTGGCACGGCTCACAATCCGAAGGTGCTGGGTTCGATTCCCATCACAGCACCGGCCGTTACCCCGGGGAAGCAAACCCTTAGAAAATGCAGGAGGAAGCAGACCCTTACATAAAATGCATGCTGAAGTCGGATGCATTGGTCCGACAGGCGCAAAATAAAAACCACAGTGCAACGCACACCCGCCTTGGGGATTAGAGAAATAAGGCGAACGCAAAAACAAAACAAAAATAGAAGTCCAAGTAGATAAATACATAAATATATATGTTTATAACACATTTTTCCTTCCATTTTGTGGCAGTGACCACAAAATAAAATTACAAACATCGCAAACAATTGTTGTTTACAACAGCCAATGAGATCAACTGAGGCACAATTAGTGCTGGATAGTCTATTATAGAACCTATCCAAAATGTTGGTATACATATTTCTGAAACAATTTTTTTTAATATTTTATAAAGTTCAACTGAAAACATTTTTCAGACAAATGTTTATCTTGTTCTGTTAACCTTTACAACGCTACAACACATTTTCATAATTTTTCATATTTCGCTGTGGTTCTTTGCTTTGAGAGCCTGTACCCTTTCTGTTTGTTGGTCAATAAATACGATTTTGTTGTGTGGTAGAGACATAAATGAATAAAGAACTTGTTGATGTTATTGTTTTAGTTGTGTGTTTGTTAGTTTCTGAGATACAAGAAGATGATGATGAAAATTTGTGAAACAAAGCACTTACCAATTAGCGGAAGTCACTCCTCTATAAATCCATTGAAATGACAAAGTATAGATACTATGTTTATACTATCAGCACAAATGTTAGTTTCCACTTCAAATGTATTTATTACATCTAAAACTAACTAAACAAACTAAATAAACAGATCTACCTCAAAGATCTTTTACAACAACCTACTTCACCTTTCTCAAAAATGGGATGGCTCCAATCCTTGTAATAAGAAGATAAATTGTTTCAAATCTATTTTTAATCTAATATATACAATTTTATCCAGCGAAAAAACCTGTAGATGGACATGACGTAGTCAGCATTAAAAATTGCCTTTTTCTAAGGTCTCCGTGCTTGGTCATTCATGAATAAAAATGAAGGCACAGTGCTGCGGAATTCGTAAGCAGAGAGTGCAGGTAAAGGTTAAGTGTATATTTAATTGAACACATCCCTCGCCTGTTGTTTTATCCCCATTCGTTTGTTATATAATTGGGTCTCAATGAGACATATTGCTCACAACAAAGTTTTATAGAATATTTAGCTATTCCATTTGAATGTGTTCAAACCCATTGCCAAAGGTCGTAACATATTTGTATTAGGAGATGGTATTTCTTATTGTTAGCGTAAGCTATACTCATTTATGACCTCATGAGGTGACTGTGGGAGAAAATACAACTGTAATTAGTTGAGTTATGCGTGGAAGGAGCGAGTGCTGATATTTTTTAATGATTTATAACGTTTTGCTCAGAGTATGTAAAGTGTATTTTTGTTTCAAATTATGGGGGGCATGTTCGCACTAAAAACATTGTTGACCATTTATGTTATTGGTGTTTAATTATTATTGTTGTACTTTCTTATGGATAATCATTAACTAAATAGAGCAATTACAACTTATTCTGTGGAACTGAGTCTTTGGAAGTTATATCATTCCCTGTAATGAACTGAGCCATAGCAAGTTATATCATTCCCCATGATAAGCTGAGCCATAGGAGGTTATATCATTCCACATGATAAGCTGGGACATAGGAGGTTATATCATTCCCCATAATGAACTAAGCCATAGGAAGTTATATCATTCCCCATGATAAGCTGAGCCATAGGAAGTTATATCATTCCCCATAATGAACTAAGTCATAGGAAGTTGTATCATTCCCCATGATAAGCTGAGCCATAGGAAGTTATATCATTCCACATGATAAGCTGGGACATAGGAGGTTATATCATTCCCCATAATGAACTAAGCCATAGGAAGTTATATCATTCCCCATGATAAGCTGAGCCATAGGAAGTTATATCATTCCCCATAATGAACTAAGTCATAGGAAGTTGTATCATTCCCCATGATAAGCTGGGACGTAGGAAGTTATATCATTTCCCATAATGAACTAAGCCACAGGAAGTTATATCATTCCCCATGATAAGCTGGGACGTAGGAAGTTATACCATTTCCCATGACAAGCTGGGACGTAGGAAGTTACATCATTCCCTAGAATAAACTGAGCGATAAAAAACTATTTTGTTCCTTGAATCCAAATTTGTGTGCATGTGATACTTCTTCTTCAGCGTTCGTCCTGAAAAGAATGTTGTTGTTCATACAATACTATTAATGAGGACCTTTTCTTTTTTCACTTAGCCAGTCCTTCCAGTTTAGTATTTGGTAATTCCGAGTTGTGGATGGGTGCAGATATGGCTGACGAGTCCGATTATTTGGGATTTACGTACGGGCAGTGAGGACATGGAAAGTTCGCTTCGCAAGACGGTGATATTTGACGGGTTTTTCTGGCCTTTCTCAGTTATTCTGCTGTAGTCTTTTTAGAAGCCTCACATGGCACTGCTCGTCTGCGAAGACCTGTGTGCCAGGTTGTACAGTCTTTTGCAGCATCTTCCCATGTTTCAAGGTTTATACTGGGCTTTTAAAGACGTTTTTAGTGTGTCTTTAAAGGGCCCTCTTTGACCTGCCTGGGAGCGTTTGCCCATCCGCATCTTACAATAGAAGATTATTTTTGGCAACCGATAGTCTGGCACGCGAACCACATGACCCGCCCAGCAAATCCGTGATTGCATCATGATGGTATCAAGGACGTAGTGGCATAAGTTTACAGCGAGAATGCAATATTTGCCAGTTTTTCAGCTGGCTTTTTTGGGCACTGGGTTTGCCTTCCCACAAAGATCCCTATTCTCTTAGCATGACTTTACTAGTGCAGCCTGTCTCCAGGGCCACTGCTCTAAGGCAGAATAGGGTCAGTCGTGGTTCGCTGACAATAATGCAAGCAAACCAGCTATGAGCCGCTGGCTGCTGTCAGCTCATTCACTGCTGCATCTTTAGCCCCAACAGGTGATCCAAGACAAGAACTTAGAACTTGCACTTTTCTTTGTGCTCATTGTGTAACAGATCAGCAAAGAATTGTATTTGTATTTTCTTATTGATTGTTGGCGACGGAATTGGGTTCGTTTTCATGTAAATTTTTCAGGAGAGCCCTGGGTTCATTGCAGGGGCTACGGAGTTTGTGCGATGATGCTCTCGGCGGGTAGAATACCCTTCTGCTGAGGTAGACCGAGCCATATGGGGAAACCCGAGGCGATGAAGTCGAGCCCTCGCCTTTAACCTTTATTCAAAGAATAAGCATTAGTAGCCTTACATTTACATTAGATCTTATTTAATGTGGGGTTCGTTCAAATGCTGGTGGCCTAGTTAGAGTAATGGTATTTTAGTATGAATACGCAGTTTTAAACCCTGAAAAACAATTTTGTTTATTTTTATCTTAATCAGAATAATAATCTAGCCTGCACAGGTACTGCCACAGCAAAAACCTTTATTTCTCAGTTCTATAAATCATTTGTCAAAATCATTGCAGTGAGATGGCAGTAATTATAGTTTTACCCCAAAAAAACATTTGTAAATACTGTCTTCGAAATTCACGAAAATTGCCACAAAAGTGCTCAATTTTATATAATACTGGTGTTATAAATTTTTAATAATTTTGTGTATGTGTGTGCACTAAGGAAAATTACATTTGTTAATAATGCAACATTACATATACACACAAGTGATATTTGACAATAATATTTAGTGTATAATTTTTGTAGCAATAAATGTTGGAGGGTTTTGTAACTTGTTAATATTATTCTGGGACAATTTGTTTTAGAATAATCAGTTTGAAAAACATCCATGAGATATTATAACAACAATCATCAGTGTTTATCCGTCTGGTTACCCTTAGAGCATAGGGTCACAACAGATACTCTCCATCTGTTCCTATTGTGTGCTGTCTTTTTGAGTTCTGCCAACAAGACCATGATTGAATTGAGTTTCTCCTTAACTGTTCATTACTTTGTATGAATTCACACTGATTTATTTCCCTATGGGTTCCTATTATCTGGTTATGCTGTCTGACTTCTTTCTAAGAGTGTGGGCTATCCATCCTCACTTTCTTTCCCCAATGTCCTGCCATATTGGAAGATGCCTTGTCCTTTGTGACAGATCTATTTTACCATTACATCTGGCCATCTAAGTATGTTATCTTCTTCTTTGTTTGTTCTCAATCTCCCGCTACCAAGCCCTGAAAAAAGCTTTGCAAGTACCGGAATATAGTCCAGAGAATGGAATGCGTTGTGTCGTGGTTTACAGCTTGACTGCTATATGTGCACCTTTCGGTCCAACACATCCGACTTCAGCAAGCATTTTTGAGTACCGGGTTGCCTTCTACTTAGCCAGTCTGCTCTGCTGCAGTTGCAGCTTGTTATCCAGGATTACCGCGTGGAGGTGTAGAAGGGTCTTGGCAGCTCTAGTTCGCTGACCCTGACGCTAGCAGTCAGCTATGGGTAATTGACCACTGCAGCTCATGCGCTGCTCAGCGTCTTGATCCCGAAGTATGTTATGAAGATAATTGTTAACAATGTGATACCTTTAGTCACATGCCATGTCTCAGAGCCATATGGGTTGGCTTAATTTACGTACATGTTAAACACCATAAGCTTGCTTATTCTACATGGAGGATGCTGCCGAGTTCCGTATTGGACAGAGAGAGAGTTGAAAGCTAATTTGACCTTGTTAATCCTAACATCTTGGTTTGTTCCTCCATCTTTATCCATGTTACTTCTCAAATAAGTAAAATTGTGCACTTCTTCAATTATCTGACCATAAATCTGTATGGGGGTCTCTCTGTTTCTTATTTATTCTCATTTTTTGTGTTTTGTTCACACTAATCTGTAATTCCATCTTTAGCTGAACTAAGGCTGAACTTTTTTTTTTGTAAGTGTGTTGTAATTTTTTTTATATTAGTTTATTTTCATGTTAGTTTCGTTTGTTTGAGTTCTTCTATTTTTGATTCTGTAATTGAAAATCACCAATTTTAAACGTGTACTTATAGACCACACAGGCTATCGATTTAGTACTTGTCTGGTATAGTTATATCCATGCTGCAGCTGTGGTATTACTGTCTATTGTGTTCTGAGTATACTGATGACAGTATTGAGATTTTCTGTTCTGTGGAATGTTAGAACAACAGCTACGTTAACCAGCATATCTAAATATCGTCATAGGAAACTTTAATGTGGGAGTTGGACCAAAACAGCAATGTGAGCGCTTCATGGGCGCTTTTTCTGATAACACAAGAAATGTAAGAGGAAAGCGTTTAACTGTCTAAAGGGTTTTTAACTGCCTCAATGTCAAATTTGGACTTGAATTATGGAAATTATGTTCTCCATTCTTGAATTTATATTAGAAATTATCACTCTGACATCATCTTCAACTACTATGTTAGATCAGGGTTTGACTACTCCTGTCTTGACAGCAGAAAAGACCGTTTTGCCCAAAATGGTGGCAGTCCCTTAGTAACCTCTTGGTGATCCCAATTTTGTCATGACCCCAGGGTTACGTACCACAGCAGACTGATATCCTATGTTGATATTAATCGGTGCCTACTGTACATTTATTTGTAACTATGCATGGTGGTTTGTGTCGTTAATAGATGGCATACATATTTATGATGTTCATTCGTGGACAGTTGATTCATTCGTTGATTTGTCTTTTCGCTCCATTACTAATACATAGGTCCCCACTACAACTGGCCCCTAACCTCTTTAAAGGAATCGAGTATCCGAGCATTTGTAGTAGCGGCTTCATAACTATGGTTTCATATGATGAGATTGCAAGCCCCATGCACATCCTTCTTTATACATCTTTTACATGCACTTACTTACTTAGTCGCTCCTCTTCTACACTGAGCTGTAGCAGTCATGTCATTATTTTGTATCTTATATTTACTACAAAATGGATTAGCCAGCCCCATGCCCAGTGAAAGGCCACAGTATTCTTTTTAACATGGTGCCACACGGGTAATGTATAGTTAGAAAATGATCATTAAAATCTCTTTTTATAAGTATTTTTTAGTTCCATTCGCAACGGCTAGGACATGAGCTGGAAAACAGTATGGCCTCCGAATTGCTGGGGGTAAATTTGGATCACACACTGTCCTATGTGAAACAAAATGAAGATAGAGAAATAATATCATCTGAAAATTGACTGTTACAACATGAGGAGTACAGCCAGATGTCCTCTGAACGTCAGCACTCGCCCTGTGTTTCTCCGAAGTTGAGTATGCCGCGCCAGTTTGGAAAAACTCTGTACATGTCAAACTTATTGATAGCAATAAATAAGACTAGTTATAGGGTTCCTAAAACCTACTCCAACTTAAACAAATATATCTCGTAATCGGCATAGCACCACCTGAGACGCGAAGAAGTATCGCATCAGCAATTGAAAGAGAAACAGGTAAATGACCCAAAGTACCCTATGTTTGGACATCAGATGTGGTGCGCAAGACTAAATCTAGAAAAAGTTTTTTACAGTCAACACAGTCACTATAGACTAGTACTTGAAAACAATGCATCAAAAAATATAATAACTGATGCAATTTCCCTGGATCGAGCTGCAAGAGGACAACTCTAGCCTAATAAAAAATGGAAGTCACTAAACAGACTCCGAACTGGTCAGGAGGAACTAACAGGGATGAAGAGACATGCAACTATGGAGCAACACAATACCCAGACCACCTGATGATCTACCATAACTTTCTGGAAACAAAAATGGATGACATGTGGAGAGACAAGGCAATCCACATGGCCAGACATTTGAAACTTGCCCAGGACACGGAAAGTTAGTTATACTGGAACCGTCTGTTATGGATTGTTGTCACATTTTTGCTCCATCTGGAGCCATAACACATCCCCACAGTAGCTGGCCTCTAAAAAAAATCCTGTACCATTTCACTTATGTGCACACTTGCATCAGTGGTTTCTGTAGCAATTTGTTTTACATGATGTTGTTGCTGGTTCCATGCGCAACCCTCTTTAGTGACCTTTTACTACATGATTTGAAGGCTATAGTTGCCCTATTCTTCCTCCCTGTGTACCATTCTAGTGGTGTTAAGGATATCATAGGTAAAACTGTTAATGGAACACTGCGTTAAATATTGGAAAGTTTAACCCTTTATAGCAGCCCCGTTTTCAGCACTGGGGAGTTGAATTCTTCCAATGACCTGCTATTGAGTATTCGATATAAAAATATATTCTCAATCCTATTGTGTGTGTAATACTGGAAAGATAGAAAAGCAGGTAGTCTCGAGATTTGGGTTTGGATCCTTGTAAGACTAATATTTGTTTTTCTATGTGGGGGGGAAACTTAGCCTGTACGCTGCGTGTCGGAAAGTCAGGGCTAGTGGTTTATTTCTCATGTTCATTCAAAAAAATTTCTTAATGAAGAAAACATGAGGATCTAATATTTTGTGTATTTTTGACTTAGTTGTTAGTTAAAGCAAGAGATAGCTCTAGATAATGAGGTTTAGGTCCATACAATTAAGGGGATTCGCTAACTAATTAAAGCGATGGTTCACATGAAGGTTGACTGTACAATTTGGCATCTACTACAATTATCATTCCAACATGTTGAGAACAATAACATGAAGAGTGAGTGTCCATGTTTGCCTGTATGCTCACATACGAATGCAATTTATGTTTGTAAACCTCTTCTTTTTTATTGTCTCATACGCAATCGCTATGCTTTTTTCCACTCATTGCTTTTTTCTAATGTTTATATCAATCAGTAGTATTACTATTGTCTTGCATTTTATTATCAGCATCTTGTCCATGCATATTTATTGCTGTGTTGTAAGTGTTTCTAGCAGCTCCACAGATGTTCTTTATAGTAATTCATTATTGTTGAGTGGCTCATTAAACTGCACTCTTTAACAGCCCATACTTTGATTGCTACAAGCTTTTTTGACAGCGGACGCGGAGTTCTGCACAAATTCACAAACTGTGCTTTGACAGCATACACTGAGTTATGCACAAATTCACTACCTGTGCTTTGACAGCAGATGCTGAGTTCCACACAAATTCACAAACTGTGCTTTGACAGCAGACGCTGAGTTCCACACAAATTCACAAACTGTGCTTTGTCAGCAGACGCTGAGTTCCATACAAATTCACAAACTGTGCTTTGTCAGCAGACACTTAGTTCCACACCAATCCACAATCTACATCTTCCCTACTGACATCATATGTTAAATGTTACATACATGTCAACTTGCTCAAGATAAAAGCCTGTGCACAGACTTTTTTACCCGTACTTGAGGGACAAAAACTGTGCATGCAGAAACACATATCTGCATTTTGTGTGTGTGTGTGGGTAGAGCGGGGAGAACGGGTTATGAGAAACAACAAAGAGAAATGTAGAAGAAGAAGATGTTATGGCAAACCAAGGACAGAAATGTATGGATCTGAATATGTAACTAAAAGTCTAACTATAAAGTACACAAACTTCTAAAAATTGCATGCGAATAATGGTGGGCTTTTGGAAATCTATCGTTCTTCTGCGTTTGTTCTGAAAAGGACATTTCTGACATTGTGTCATAGTTCACAGTGAGGCTGGGATATCTGCGCCTTTTGGCCTGGCACATCCAATTTCAGCACGCCAATTTTGAGACCGGGTTTGCCTTCCCTCTTTGATCACTAATCTGCAGTCTATTTCCAGGACCACCACTTGGACGTAAGTTATGGGTTACTGCCCGTGATGCAAGCAAGCAGCTATAAGATGCTGGCTGCTGTTGGCTTATTCACTGTTGCATCTTCGGCCTCTAGAAATGTAGAAGCTAATCATGGCACATGTTGCTGGGGAAACGGCACACCAGTTCACTTGCGAAATAGGCTATGAAGAAATACTTTTGGAGCTTATTTGATTTATTGCTCAAAGAGGCTAGTAGTTGGGAAATGCCGCCCAGCCATGTCTGTTTCAAGGAAAGAAAAAGATACTTAAAAATAGGGAAAACGTGTACAAAATTATGTACACTAGAGGAAGTGTGAAGGACCTGTATCAATTGCGGGTGACTCGGACATGTTGATATCTGCGCTGGTATTGGTGTCCATACCTTGTTCACTTTCTGCAGTAAGTGATGAATCTTCAGCTACTGCACTAATTCTACTTCTTAGGAGTAGAACCATTTGAAAATCTGTTTTATGAAATATTTATCTGGTTATTTAAACTGCTTCGAAAATCTATTTTCTACAAAAATCTTAATGTTTCAAATAATTCAGACAGTAACCCCTACGTGTTGAAACTACGTTAAAAGAAAATCTATTTTCTGACAAATCTGAGTGTTGAAATTGTTTCAAAAATCTATTTTTTTGACAGAAATCATGTGTTCATGATCTAATTCATATTTTTTAAAGTTGTTAGTTTTTTTTAAAAAGTGTTTGAAAACATGTGACTCACACATATTATAGTTCACTCTAGATGTATAGATTACACATATTGTAATCCACTCAACACATATACATTATGTAGTCATATAAACTGACATAACACATAAACATAATTAGGAAGGTTTGTTTGATTGTGGTAGGATTGACTTTCACATCCAAATCACAAGGCAAAACTTATCGGTTGCTTACCAAATAAGATTATGCAGATGCAGTAGTAGTACAAATTATCAATGTGGAGTGATCAGTACTATTATCAGTGGCTTAATTAGAGCACCTTTTGGTCAAACAGTACCGTAGCTGCAAATACCCATTGATTACTGAAAATGAACAGTTGTCTTCTTCTTCGGCATTTGTCCTGAAAAGGGCATTGTGTCAAAGTTTACATCGAGGCTTCAATATCTGCGCCCTTTGACCCAACACATTCTATTTCAGTTGACATTTTTGGGTGCCTGGGATTTGCCTTCCCATTACGGCCGTATTCTCTTAGCCTGGCTGCACTAGTGCAGCTTGTTTCCAGGGTCATAGCTTGGAGGCAAAATAGGGTCATGTTCTGCTCTGGTTCGCTGACCCTGATGCAAGCAGCTAGCTATGAGCCGCAGTTCTGCCCCAGATGAGCAGTTCTAAAAGTGTTTGTTTCAGGAATTCATCCATATTTGCAAATCTTCACAAATCTGTGACTACATTATTACGCAGATTTGAGCTCGATGTGGAAAGTAGCAGATCTATTGTCAATATTGCATTTTGATTGCTTCTTTTGTTATTGTCAAAATGATATGTCTTGTTTGCTTTTGGTAACTTCAAATACCAACCCATAATTTTGTCCAGAATTGAGATTTATGCTATCTTTGAATATGTAGTTAAACTAGAAGTTTTGGAATTTGTGCTTTACCTTGACTACTTGGCCAGCTTCTCATCTGATTTCCTAAAATGAAATAAAGAATGTGAGCATTTGTGGATTTTGAGGTAATACCTCATGGAACAATTGGGTTGATTTTAATTTCTTGTCTAATTAGACAATGTTGGTTCCTCTTATTTGGAAATGTGTCACAAAGAATGTAACATGTGAATAGTTTCATTGTATTTTTCATGTTTTAATTGATATTCAAGCATTTATATATCATTGACTTTAAACATTAGATGTGAAGAAGAGCACCAAATGTTTAAAATAATCAAATTTGTCTAAATGTCTGTGTTGTGTGTCTGTGCACATCAAATTTGTCTAGGTGTCTGTGTGTGTATATTTGCAGGTGCATTTTTTGTTTTGTTTTTTGTTATTTAAGGTAAGGGTTATTTCCAGTGAAAGATAGCATCTACATTTAAGAAAAGGATACTAAAGAGACAAGAAGATAGCTTGTGGAGCTAATAATATGACTTGGTTAACATAATTCATATACAACTGTACAACTTTTCATCATTACGTTGCATGAAGCCATTTCCTAAGTATGTGTCAATGTCTGAATAACTGCATTTTGTACAGCAACTTATTCTGATTATCTGCATTACAGACAGGACATTAGGTTGACAAATTTCAGACCGAGCCCTGGGCCGAAAGGCTACAGAATGGCTATGACGTCTAGTTTTTGCCAAACTATTCTGTTTGAATAATTACTCACAAATCATTTTTTTAAAGAATACAAACAGTATTGAAGATTTTTAACGATGCATTCACTGACAAAAATGAATGTAATAGTAAGAACAGATCTTAAATGGTTCAAATGCAGGTTTGCAAAGGAACAATAGCAGATAATAAGTGATGCTTAAACCAATTAAGGACCTTATGGAAACAACATAAAAAGCATGAGAGAACTAAAATAAATATGTAGCATAAATATGAAAAGTATTTAAAAGAAAAAATGTGAAAGTCATATGACGTAGACAAAGGACACTATTATATTAATATGAAGAAATCCAAGCTGTTTAAAATCAACACCTTAAGCAACATACTTGGTCAATCAGGAGGCGGGCATACCAGCAAGAGAAGGCAGAGCGATATAACAACCTAATATATGTACAACTTATGAAGAGGCCAGTAGGTTTATCTGGGACATATACAAGAACAAGTGGTTAGCGGAGCATGCAGGACTACAACAAAATTACACTTATGCATACTAAACAGGGCCAATCAGTTTGTGATTTTCAGCATCCACACAAGCTGCAACATATTACAATACCATCTATTCAACAAGTTAAAATTAGAACACAGTGAATGTATCTGCGGCACTGATCAAATGACTGCTGAACATCTACTGCTAATTGTACAGCATATGAGATACAGAGAACGTACATTTGATCATCTCCTGTCCCAATCTAAGACAAGCTCTATGGAGCTACCGATGACCTAATGCACCTCATACCACTGCTTTCTTTAGAGATATTCAAGTTGACAAAGAAGAAGAAAAAAGCAAAGAGCCAGTCAGAGGTGAGGCACTGGAAGAGGTGGGCACCTTCACATTTTAGGCATCACCATTGACACTTCAGGGGGCACAGAGGCAAATGTAAGGGCTAGAATTTGAAAGGCAGGGACAGAATTCCTGTTACTGAATAATATAAGGAAATAAGGACTAATACCAAGTTAAGATTGTTTATTACAATGTCAAGTCAGTACTTCTGTACGGGGCAGAAACTTGGAGAACGACAAAGGCAATACAGAGGAAACTCTAGTCATTCGTCATTAAATGTCTATGGAACGATAACGGGTATAGGATGGCAAGACATGGTGAGGAATGAAGACCAATGGGAAAGGAGTCAACAACAAGCAGTGAAGCAACGGATCAACTGTAGAAAATGAAGTTGGAAATCACCATCAAATAGGCTCTGACATGGAATCCACAGGGGAAGAGGTAGACCTAGAAACACCTGGAGAAGAAACTAAAAATGAACTTTGGTCCATGGACTTCAATTGAAGAGAGGCAGAAAAGACAGCTCAAGACCAAACTTGCTGGAGGAGGGTTGTTATTGGCCTATGCCGTGAAAGGAGCTAGGGGCGTTGATGATGAGGGGACACCTAAGCTACAATAGAAGTAATGTAAATCTAGTAGCCCATTCAGTCATGACTGACTATAGTACTCCTTTCAGTCATAAATGGCTATAGGGTTATGCGGCCTTGCATTTGTGACTCTACTGAGTTTATGGTTTTCTTTCTCCTTATGGTGTATGTCCATAAATCATAGGGCATCAATGTAGATTGGTCATCAGGAAGCATAGAGCATCAATGTAGATGGCTCTCAGGAAGCATAGAGACATCACTGTAGATGTCTCCTCATGATGCGTAGAGACATCACTGTAGATGTCTCCTCATGATGCGTAGAGCCATCACTGTAGATGACTCCTTTCAGAAAACCTTTACCAAAGCACTTTGTGTTGTCTTACAGTTGTTTCTGTAGCAATTTGCTTTATGTGATGATGTTGCTGCCACATAGTTCATTCATCCACCTTTTCACTTCAATGTCAAGCATATGCCACCACTGCAGGATGTCCATTTTAGAGTAAGCATATGTCCAAGCATTAGCAATCATTCGTCTTTTAGCTCCAATGGGAAGCATACATTTTAGCTGCATCTGGCAAATTTACAGGAAGCCTGTATCCAAACTGTTACAGTGGCTGATTATAAGGACAGTTTCTTTTTATATGGTGAGGTTGCCAGTCCCTAGCACAATCCTTTTTAGTTGCCTTTTATTACATGCTTGGAAGGTGACAGTGGTCCTATTCTTTTCACTCATGAGCTCATAAATACTTCATATTTAATACTTATATTTTCTTTGAATTTAGTTTATTGATGCTGTTTTCATGTGTCTAGTCCTTGATAAAGATCTTAACAGAACAAAATGTTAGTATTCGAATGTCACTGATCTCATGTACAATTGTTAACATTTCTCCTCGGAGAAAGCGCTGTCAATTTGTGGCTAGGGAAAAGATTCACAGACACACCCCAGCCGTACAGTGCCAAAAACTATTTGTTCACAGTAGTTCAACATAGTTGTCCGCCATTTCCTGTGTTTGAAGAATCACTAATAAAGCTTTCTGTTGTGATCCACATAATATTTGCACTTTTGGCTAAATCGAACATCATTGCTTTTGTGTGTTACAGACAGTGACTTGAGCACGGACTTAAACTGATTCACTCCTCAGAGCCGATGTATCAGCAGACAAGTTTGTACAAAACTAATGCAAAGCTGATAATTCAGCAGGGCACATGGTACATGTGGTTTTCATTGCGATGTCTTTTTCGTCCAAATCAAACCGGGACTTTTTTTTGTAATGAAAAAAGAAATTGTTTTCAAGTTGTCAAAATGCCATGTATTTTTCATTATAGTCTCCTGCAACGTTTATGTGCTTATTCCAGCGTTTAAGTAATTCTTGAAAAGCTTCAGAGTAGAAAGATTTGTCAGTATGTCTGAACCAATCCAGGACAGCCTGTTTCACTTCGTCATCAGTGCTGAAATACTGACCTCCTAGAGATTTCTTCGGGGGTCCAAACAGGTGGAAGTCGCTTGGAGCAAGCTCTAGGCTGTTAGGTGGATGTCATGTGACTGGCCCATGCCAAGTAGGCCATCTAGCTGTAATAGGACACAAGTGCCCCTAACTAATGATAGTAGTTCCAGCACGCTATAACCTATGCAGGTAGAACTAGAACAAAAAGTCTGTTTCATTCATGGAGTTTCATGAAATTTAGAAATAGTTTAATTTATAGTTGACTAAAAGCTTTTGACATTGCTAGGCACCTTTACAACACCAAAATAAATTACCTCGAAGGCCCAGAAGTGATATTTGGCTGTTTTTCTTGGTGTGTTTCTGTGTGTGTGTCCTAATTAAGTGGTTTAAATGTCAGCTTCTGGTAACACCATTATAGAAGTCCGAACTATTATTGTGTGCAATGTTATTTTTGTTTAAATCCCATTCCATATTTTGCAACTTTAAACGTTTTGGAAGTCTTGTCAGGGTGGATGTAACAACATATTATCTACCTGTCAATGAAATAAATTAAAAACCTGTACTATACCAATGAAAACCATACAAGGGGAGAGAAAAAAAGAACACAGCTGAAAATGTGTTTTTTTTTCTGAGGCTAAAGTTAGGACAAGTTTATAGACCTTACTAACACAATAAGTTGTACTATGAAGCTTAGCATTTTCTATAAAATATAAGGGATTAAAAGCAGGTTTCTAGACGTTTCTAACTCTAGCAAGTTTTCGTAATGTTATCTATTTTCAACAGCAAAATGTCCACCATAACTACATGGAGAAGTCAAAAAGCCACTAATATTTTATCATCAATCAATCAATCCAATCCTGCTGCTTCTCTCGGTGCATGGGCCATTAACAACATCCCGCCAGCATACACGATTCTGGGCTGCTCGTTCTGCCTCTCTCCAAGTGTAATCATTTAATCTTAGTTCCTGCCCACATTTACTTCTCCGCGTATTTTTGGGTCCACCTCTCTCTTCCTCTCTTCCCTTGTGGATACCATGTAAGAGCCTGTCATGGTTAATAACAAAAATAATCAAGTAACTTTTTTTTTTTCCTAATTCTCGTATGTTCTATCACCAAAAGAAATAGATTAGCAAAAAGAACATTCAGGATTGATGTGATTGAATGTTCTAAAATACCCCATTGATTGGTTTCTCATTTCTACAAAAATTAATGTTGAAATGTGGGGAAGTTGGCATAAGGTATTTATAGATATTTTGTGGAAGCTGAACCTTTTAAGACCTGTACCTGTAATCAAGCAGCCATACACTGATTGATATGTGAAGAAAACATACAAGTTACCTGGGTCTTGTTGACAGGTACAATGCACTTCCTGTCAGCTCCATACTAAGCATAGGCTGGACCCTTTCAGAAAGCTTTGTGGAAGTACTTACATCCACTCTTGCAGTGGTCGTTTATTTTGTTGTTGTTGATTGCACACAATGAGGAACTTTACAGAGAAACTGGTTGTCTACAGATTCTTCTGTGGGGTCACTGTTGTCAAGAGCTATGAACAAAAACGGTGGGTGATTGAATCTTGCAAGTTTTGAAGTGACCCCTAGTTTCAAGGGAAATGGGGCCAGAGTGCATGCATATTGAGTTACCTCCAGGCATCTTGACTTATGTCTTGGCACTGGTCTAAGGTAGCTCAGGTCCAAAGAGTGAGGTTGATGACCAGCGCAGTTTCGTCCTCACTATAATCCAAGTTACATCATCAAGACAAATCCATCTGATAATGTTGCCATCACGGCTTGTAATGGGCAACTAACTTGACACAATTGTCCACCCTGAAAAGGTTGGTTTGCAGTAGCTTTCATCACATCCTAAGAGTGCTGATGAAGGTGGACCAAGATCCTTCAGGCTGTTGGGCTGTTTGGCTTCATCTGTGTGTCGCTCACTACTACGGGGATCAATTCATTTCCCATAGCTCGTCAGCCATTCTGTGATAAAACAGCCTGTTTCCACAGTGAACTGTATGGAAGTGAGGTGGATTTATTGGTCAGTATATTTTACCTGACCCTGACCCTGACCAACATGTCTTGGCTTGGCTTCGTTCATTCTAAATCTCCCACTACCAAACACTGAGAGGGCTTAAGTAGCAGAATGTAGTCCAGAGAACGGAATGCGTTGTGTCGTAGTTTACAGCTTGACTGCGATATTTGCACCTTTTGGTCCAACACATCCGACTTTAGCAAGCATTTTTTGCGAACCGGGTTAGCATTCCCTCTTCAATCCCTTTTCCTTAGCCAGTCTGCTCTGCTGCAGCCTGTTATCCAGGATCACCGCGTGGAGGTGTAGAAGGGTCTCGACAGCTTTGGTTCGCTGGCCCTGACGCTAACAGTCAGCTATGAGTCGCTGACCACTGCAGCTCATGCGCTGCTCAGCATCTTGATCCCGACCAACATGTCTGATCAGTATTTTGTGCCTGGCCAGACGTTAGTCTTCTCTCCCCAGTGGATTTTGTTACAATTAATTATACATGGTGAGGCTGCCAACCCCATGCACGAATGCCGCTCACGACCTAATTGAAATTTATTAATGGTTCTATTCTTTCATCTCCATAGATGACTGGGGTGAAAATGTTCTAGTCATCCTTAATGTTTGTTCTGTGAAGATGATTGTATACAAATTGTATATAAGTGATAGTTAGATCTTCAATTTGTGTTTTGTTAGAATACGTAAAAATGTTTTTTTGTTTTTTTTGTTGTATTTTTGTAATAAGCATGTAAGTCATTATAAATATTCAACTTTAAGTAGCCCTCTTTTAACTTTTTTTTCTTAAGATATTCACTTGTGTTCTGTTAAATGTTTTTGCTACTGACTTTAGAAAGGAATAAGAGTTTTTTTTATCAATTGATCACATTTGATATTTTCACATGTTGCAGTTATGGTATTCTTGAAGAATATTTAAAAGTACATTCATTAGTGGTTCAACAAACTAGAGATGGGAACTATTGGTAAGTGTAAGAGTGGCATTAGTAGATAGAATGACTGTTAAACATCTGTAACAGTGCACAAAGAAGAACAGACGGAGCAAGCACATATAAATTACTGGTGGGTGTAACTGTGGCACTCATACAACGACTGCTAAACTTCTTCTTTGTCGTTCATTCTCAATCTCATGCTACCAATTCCTGAAAAGGGTTTTACATGTAGCAAGCAGGATGTAGTCCGGAGAACGCAATAATAGTGTTGCAGTTTACTGTTTGACTGCGATATTTGCACTTTTCAGTCCAACACATCCAACTTCAGCTGGCATTTTTGGGTACCAGGTTAGCCTTCCCTCTTTGATCCCTTCTCATTGGCCAGTCTACTTTGTTTCAGCCTGTTATCCAGGATCACAACGTGGAAGTGAAGGGTTTTGGCAGTTCAGGTTCACTGGCCCTGACGCAAGCAGTCAGCTTTGGGTCGCTGACCGCTACATCTCATGCACTGCTCCGCATCTTGATCCCTAAACTCTAATCTTGGTAATCTGTCAGGTATATCAAGTGCCTGATGCCAGGTAGCCAAATGTTTTTGAAACTCATTTCGGTCTTTTGCCTTGGAGCACCATGTTCGACTAATGGATTGACTCAGGTCATTTCTCCATCTCATTGGTTGATGTCCGTGTGAGCACCTAAATTTGTAGGGCCACCATGTCACTTTTTATGGACATCTGTTGTCAAATATACACATCACAAACCTGTCCGATTTTCTTAACAATACAGCATCTACGACTGCTAAACATCTACAACAGTACACAAAGAGGAACGAACAAAGCACATATCAACTACTGGTATAAATGGTAGAAAAATAACACTGTCAGTGGCAACTGGAAAATACTCAAATACTTTCAGAGCGGAGGCAGAGGCACTGAGGGATGCAGCAGAAGCAATGCTGACAGGCAAAAGAAATGAAAGCCAGATAGTCCTGTTCACAGATGCCCTGGCCGTAGTCACAGCACTTAAAAGCCAGAAAAATACTGAACTTAATGATTTAAGAGCAGTACTATGCCAGCAGACCGCACCAAAAAGAGTAGTGGTACAGTGGGTTCCATCCCATTGTAACATCCAAGGCAACGAGGAGGCAGACAGACTGGCAAAAGAAGGTGCAAGACTACCACAACCAGATTCTAGTGTGACCTACGAAGAGTCAAAAAGGCTCATTAGAGCCAGATACATGACCAAATGGGAAACAGAACATACTGGCTACACAAAAAATGATGCCTATTACCAATTGAACAGAAGAGAGCAGGTCGTGGTCTTCAGACTCTGCACAGGCCACAACAGACTGAGGTACCACCTATTCAATAAGGTGAAGATAGGTGGCACTGACGAATGCACTTGTGGTACCGGAAAAATGACCGCTGAACATCTGCTGCAAAACTGCCCGAAATACGAGGACCAGAGAGAGCACATGTGGCAACACGAGACAAGCTCTATGGCAGTGTTGACAGCCTCAGGATGACCGCTGCTTTTTTCGAAAAAATACAGGTTGACGTTTGACAGCGTACGAAGAAGAAGACAACTACTGGTATGCGTATACTGTTGCATTGATAGAATAACCTCTGAACATCTGTTACATGAGGAACAAAGACAGCACTTAATGCCATAACCAGTACCATTTCTAGACAAGCTCCATGGAGATTCCAGTAAACTCTTACTGATCTGTGTGTTATCTACAGTGATGGCTGTAGCATCATGAGGAGCGTTGGTAGTGACTAAGAAACCGGACTCTCCAAAATGATGTGTCCAAGCGAGGGGGACTGATTTGAGACAAGTTAACACGTTTAAATACCTGGACACATACATAAAATCAGATGGAAGATGCTATAAAATTCAGAATAGCTCAAGCAAAATTGGTCTTCCAGCCCATGAAGGGAATATTGTGTAACGAAACCTTGTCGCTGGAACTGAGAAAGAGAGTTCTTGGATGGTACGTGGAACCGGTACTGACAAATGGCAGTGAATCATGGACAATTAGCAAGCAAGCGCTTAGATCTGTTGGAAACAACACAGATGTGGTTTTATAGAAAAATGCTGCAGAACCCAGGGACTGCATGGAAGACTAATGATACAGTACTCAAAGAGGAACAAAGACAACTTATTGCAAAGATCAGAACAAGGCAGTCATCTTTTTTTGGACATGTTATGAGAAGAGGCGGTTGGGAGCATGTTGTGACAACGGGAAAGAGAGACAGAGGAAGGCCGAGAAAAAAGGTGTTGGACAGCCTGAGAGAATGGCACAGGCGACAATCAACAAGAGTTGGTAAATGACATACGTGACAGAAACGAATGGAGGCCTACGATCGCCATCCAGCAGAGCACCTGATGATGATGTTCACTCCTGTCTTTCAATATACTCTCAGATTGACATCTGAAAGTGTGCACGAAGAGAATTGATGAAAAAGATGACTTTTCATAAATCATGCCTTGGAATGTCTGAAACAGATGCACTATAAACAAATCTTTTTCTTTACTGTCATTGTGGCGTCATCGTTCCAACTGCATTTTAATACTTCTATAACTCATGCATTATCTCCCTGTTTATCTTTCTTCTGATTGAAGAGTACCACACTGTCACTCTGTTCCTCTAGTGTAAACAGACTTGTAGGTGATGTTCTCACTTCAAGTCTTCTACATTACAAGGTTGAGCAAACCATGTCCAAACACTTGTTTAACAAAAAATATTGTTTTAGATAAGTCGCTCAAATATCACAGAAACTTATAACGCTGAGGCTATCATGCACACGTCGTTTGAGCTTTCATAGTGGTCTGGCCTTTGTCATATTGAAAGACTTTAAACAGTTTAATGCTGGGCTTGTCCTCGTTATATAAAAGGGGGGTGCTTTGGTAGAGAAGTCAGACACTTGGCTCTCATGGTGGTGAAGAGAAACGGTGGGTGATTGAATCCTGCAAGTTTTCAACCAAGGGACGTGGGACCAGAGTGCCTGCATCCTGAGTAACCTCCAGTCGTCTTGACTGATGTCTTGTCACTGGTCCAAAGTAGCTTTGGACCAGAGAGTGAGGTTGATGACCAGTGCAGTTTCATCCTCACTATACTCCATCATCATGACAAACACTGTCTGCTGGTGTGGCCATCGACTAACTTTATGAAAAGTCTCTGTTTCGGGAAACTGAACATAAACTTTCCTAACGGCATTCAAACTTGTTTTTTAAGTACTGTAAATGAACATTAAAATGTTATAAATGTCCAGGCTTACTTGTGTATGTGGAGGAATGTCCAGGCTTACTTTGTGTATATGGGGAATGACCAGGCTTACTTTGTGTTGTGTGGAATGTACAGTATTACTTTGTGTATATGGGGAATGTCCAGGCTTACTTTTTATATGTGGGAAATGTTCAGGCTTACTTTGTGCATGTGAGAAATGTCCAGGCTTACTTTGTGTATGTGGGAAATGTCCAGTCTTACTGTGTGTATGTGGGAAATGTTCAGGCTTACTTTGTGTATATGTGGAATGTTCAGGCTTACTTTGTGTATATGGGGAATGTTCAGGCTTACTTTGTGTATATGGGGAATGTTCAGGCTTACTTTGTGTATATGGGGAATGTTTAGGCTTACTTTGTGTATATGTGAAATGTACAGGATTACTTTGTCTATTTGGGGAAGATAGAGCTATCAGGGAATGAGTACTTTCAAATATATTTATGAATACTGTAAACTATTTGTTGTTGAAGTTTTGAGATATTGAAATCACAAAAGAGGATTTTTTCCAGTCTCTGTCAGTGTGAAAAGCTAATTGTTGTTGCTGTGCATTCATCTTTTCTGGGACTCTTGCTCTCTAACCCAATACCTAGTGATTAAAAAATGTAAAGTAAAGTAACCCATAGCATTACTGCCGTAGGGGTGTGAGGTGTTAACGATCTCACATTTCAAAGGTTCGGCTATAAGAGGGCGGTCGCCATCTCCTCTCCCTCGCCGCTTTTACTTCCCGGTCTGAACCGGTACCCATTTAAGGCTGGGTCGACCCGGGAGCCGTTGCGGTCTGAAAAAAACATTACCGCCTCAACTGGGGAATGAACCCATGACCACTCAGATGCGAAGTCAGCGTGCTAACCACTGCGCTACACGGCTCTCTAATACACCTTCATATTTTTGCTGTACGTTTTTCAACTTAATAAAGAAATAAAAGATGTGTGAAATAAAAGAAATATTAAACATAGGAGCAAGGAAGTGATAGTCAAACTCTATAAAGCATCAGTTAGACCTAGATTGGAGTACTGTGTCTTAGAGGGGATATAAACATGCTGGAAAAGATACAAAGAAGAGTGATAAAACAATAGTTGTATTCCAGAATTATAGTTATGAGGAAGGACTCAGAAAAACTGGCCTACAGTGTCTAGAAAAAGAGAAGAATTAGAGGTGACTTAATACAAATTTATAAGAAAATTTATGGAAAGTATAAATTTGACCACACGTTTTTCAAAATACAACCGCCTACAAGAACAAGAGGGCCTAGTCACAAATTAATTAAAGAAAGTGTTGGTACCAGGAAATATTTTTTTAGTCAGAGAGTGGTGAATGCTTGGAATACATTGCCACAGGAAATAGTGTAGGCAGAGTCAATTAATATATTCAAGAATATATTTGATGCACATAGGTATTTTTAGATCAACTGAATGTAAAAAAAACTAGTTGTATGCAGACTCTTCAGTCTCTGCAGTATAAAGATGTTATATTAAAACTAGCTCTTTGACCCAATACGTAATGGTGGTAATATGATAAGATTACTCGTTCATATTTTTCCAGTAAGTTTTTCAACTTCAAAACTTTAATATGGCCAAATTTTCCATCTAATTATATTTCATATGTTGATGTATGAGATATGATCCTCGTATGTTATGATTCCAAGGATTGATCTGCAGCATATCATCTGTGTGAATAGCTTTCATGTGATATAATTATCTCAAAACTCCATCGACGTAATAAATTACATATTTACTTTAAAACGGTAGTTTATATCATTGTTTCCTAGATTATTTATTCGATTTAGCAATATTGTTATTCTTTTGTAACATCTTTCATTAATTTGTTTATCAAATGCCAATCAAACTGTCACTCCTGAGAGCCTGTGTCAATATTTTATGTGACCCTCGACCCTACAGAACCTATTTCTCGAATTTTTTGCATAATTCGAATTTTGCCCAGAAACATTTAGTGATATGTTTTACTGGCTACAGTTACCATTCAAACCTTCTCAGTCCTTATTTTTATCAGAGCAATGAAATCTCGTAAGATATCATCTGTTTTGGCTTTCACAGCAAAGAGATTTTTTTTTTTAATATTTAAATTTATATTAAGGATAGCTACCTGTGTGTTACTGAGGCCTGAAAAGGGGAGCAGAGAATAGTAACTGTAACCAGTCTGGCATGCCATGAGGCAACTAAGATGGGTTGAGCATGGGGTCAACCACCCCATCCTGTTGAAACTAAGCCACAAGGATTAGGCATTATTACACAATAAGAAGAAGAGGAGTGGCTAAAGTCATGTCCTGGATAGCCCACGAGCAGTCAAGTCTTGGATGGCCCACAAGCAGTCAAGTCGTGGATGGCCCACGAGCAGTCAAGTCGTGGATGGCCCACGAGCAGTCAAGTCACGGATGGCCCACGAGCAGTCAAGCTGCGGATGGAACACGTACAGTCAAGTCGCGGATGGCCCACGAGCTTTACATTATTGGTTCATGTAGCTCTGGGGGCTTAATCAGTTTGACCAGCCTGGGAAATCTTGTAATCTATCATTTTTTTAATTCCTGATAAATCAATCTATAAGTGTGTTTATGTTTTTGAGGGTCTTTGATCATACCACGTAGCAATGATAGGATGTGTGCAGTTGGTTTGTCTATTTGCTCTTTCATTGTATAGCTCCCATGAAAGTGGTTTTCTTATTGACTTAATAATAAACTGTTTTTCAAATCGTTTCATTGATTTGGTATATAGAAATTACAAGTGTTGTATTGTTTCTGTAAGGTTGAATGTTTCTCAGAATTCAATCCAATGTTGCTATCCAAACAATCTGAAGAAGTGTCGCAGCTGATTTTAACAAGAAAAACAGGAGCACAACCTATGGCAACCAATGTTTGGACATCAGATACAGAGCACACGACCCATGGCAACCAATGTTTGGACATCAGATACAGAGCACACGACCCATGGCAACCAATGTTTGGACATCAGATACAGAGCACACGACCCATGGCAACCAATGTTTGGACATCAGATACAGAGCACACGACCCATGGCAACCAATGTTTGGACATCAGATACAGAGCACACGACCCATGGCAACCAATGTTTGGACATCAGATACAGAGCACACGACCCATGGCAACCAATGTTTGGACATCAGATACAGAGCACACGACCCATGGCAATCAATGTTTGGACATCAGATACAGAGCACACGACCCATGGCAATCAATGTTTGGACATCAGATACAGAGCACACGACCCATGGCAACCAATGTTTGGACATCAGATACAGAGCACACGACCCATGGCAATCAATGTTTGGACATCAGATACAGAGCACACGACCCATGGCAATCAATGTTTGGACATCAGATACAGAGCACACGACCCATGGCAACCAATGTTTGGACATCAGATACAGAACACACGACCCATGGCAACCAATGTTTGGACATCAGATACAGAGCACACGACCCATGGCAATCAATGTTTGGACATCAGATACAGAGCACACGACCCATGGCAACCAATGTTTGGACATCAGATACAGAACACACGACCCATGGCAACCAATGTTTGGACATCAGATACAGAACACACGACCCATGGCAACCAATGTTTGGACATCAGATACAGAACACACGACCCATGGCAACCAATGTTTGGACATCAGATACAGAGCACAAGACTCAAATCCAGAAATAGTTTACTAAAATCAACACAGGCCTTACAAACTCTGAAAGTTGCCATATTGAGAGATGGCACAAATTGATGCAGGCCCCAGAGATGAAACTTCGGGAGGAACCTGCCCCTGGACATCATCTACCATACACAACATGGAAGTCGCTGAACAGACTCCGAACTGGGTTATCACGATGCAAGTGGAATGGTGCTGGGTTCGATCCCCATCACAGCACTGGCCGTTACCGCAGGGAAGCAAACCCATAGAAAATGCAGGAGGAAGCAAACCCTTAAATAAAATGCATGCCGAATTTTGATGCACTGGGCCGAAAGGAGCAAAATAAAAACCGCAGTGCAACGCACACCGCCTTGGGGAATAGAAAAATAAGGACAACGCCCCCCAAAAAATGAATTAAAGACACTTAATGGCAATAACACTTGCGGTTGTAGAATAAAAGATGTGCTGAATCTATATGGTTTGTATTTATACACATTTCTACTTCCTGTATCATTCTGTTCGGGGCAAGAACCTAAAGAAAGGAACCAATATAAATTCATCATAATGTGATTATATTCATTCTTCTTTTAACTTATCCTTCTTCTGCTGTTTTTGTTCTCAACCTCCCGCTATCAAGCCCTGAACAGGGCTTTGCAAGTAGCAGGATGTAGTCCGGAGAACAGAATGCATTGTCTCACTAGTTTACAGCTTGACTGCGATATTTGCACCTTTCGGTTCGACACATTCATCTTCGGAAGGTCACTTATCCTGTTTTGACTCTCAGCGTCAGGTTATGAAGAGATCTCTAGAACAAGTCCTACTGTGTGCCTCATGCTCAGTGGCCTTGCATTTTTACGTTTCGTTCTCGAGATCTCTTCTGTGAGTGTGAAGAAAAATAAATAAATATCCACTGTTGGCTCGCTAGATCAGTCACAGTGCCATCAGCACCCATTTAAAACGTCACTGGACTACACATATTCCAATGAATTGGCATCTGAAATTGGCCCATTGAAGAGGCTAAGCGAAAAACCTCATCCGAGCATGTCTCCATCTTGGTTCATTTTAAAATGATTATTAGTTGCAACAAAGAAATCAGACAGAGGTGGGTGCAACTCCATGCATAGAATGGCAGATGATAAAATGGTTCAGATACCTGACAAGAATGCAACCAAAGTTACCAACTGCGACAACACTAGACAAGAGGGTTGCAGGACAAGAGGGAGACCAAGAAAAAGATGGATAGATGGTGTAAATGTGACACTGAAGAAACACGGAATAGTAACAACATAGGTGTCACATCTCGTACACAAAAGAAAACTACACCTCCCCACAACATCTACCAACACAAATTGATAGATAGAGATGATGATGACATTGAATGAAACACTGTACATAATTATCCAATAAAGATGTTGGCTATTTCATTGGTATTAGTCCTTTTGAAGATCTGTTCACAAATATCAAAAGACGAAAGATGGCCTGGTGCGGGCAAGTCGCGAGGTCCAACGGAATTCCCAACTCGATACTTTTTGGATCCGTACCGGGACAGAGAGGGTGAGGACGTCCAAGGAAGAGATGGGTGGACAACATCACTGAGTAGTCAGGCCTTCGTCCCGGTGAGATACGTCAGGCGGCGACAGACAGAGAGGGTTGGCGTGGGATTTTCATGTCTTCATGTGTGCCCCAACGACCTGATGGGTTACGGGATGAACTGAACTATTTCATTTTGTATTCTTCTTCTTCTTCTTCTTCTGCGTACACAGTCAGACAGTAACCATTATTGTCTCGAAAAAAGCGGCGGTCATCCTGAGACTCTCGCCACTACCATAGAGCTTGTCTTGCAGTTCCACTGGCAATGGCCACATCTGCTCTCTCTGATCCTCGTATGTCGGGCAGTTCTGCAGCAGATGTTCAGTGGTCATTTTACCAGTACCGCACGGGCATTCGTCGGTACACCCTATCTTCAATTTGTTGAATAGGTGGTACCTCAGTCTGTTGTGGCCAGTGCGAAGTCTGAAGACAACGACCTGCTCTCTTCGGTTCAACTGGTAATAGGCATCGTTTTTGGTGTAACCAGTATGTTCGGTTTCCCATTTGGTCATGTATCTGGCTTTGATAAGCCGTTTTGACTCTTCGTACGTCATACTGGTATCTGTTTGTGGTAGCCTTGCACCTTCTTTTGCCAGTCTGTCTGCCTCCTCGTTGCCTTGGATGTTGCAGTGTGACGGAACCCACTGTACCACTACCCTTTTTGGTGCGGACTGCTGGCACAGTTTGCAGAGTGCTGCTCTTAAGTCATTAAGCTCAGTCATTTTGTATTCAATGTTTCCTTCTTTTCCTGAAACAAGTCCATAAATGCTTTTACCATTGGGCGATATAACAGTGTCAATTGTAGTTTGATGGAGTACATTCCAAATGTAAAAAATGCATTGTTTTAACTGGGTGTCATCTCTTATCTTCGAGAGATACACTTTTTGAACCATTAGTAGTAGCTCCTTTCAGTCATAACATACTATAGCAGCATGATACGATATAATTAGCTTTTATTGTTTTCTTTCTCCTGTCGGCGTTGTCTTTTCACTTCTCTGTGTTGCAAGAACTTCTCTTCACCAAGCCTGAGGTGGCACTTCAGGGTACATCTCCACTTGGATCGGTCTGCAACTTTGTCTCCATGGGATGTCAGATTCATGTCCAGGGCCTTCATATCATGCTTACATACATCTTTGAGCCTCAACTGTTCTCCTGCAATCCACCAACTGCCCATAAAGAATATCTTTAGGAATACGACCATCTTCTATGCGATGAACATGACCTCATAGTCTTCACTGCCTAAGTAGAGTGTACATGTTTGGGAGACTAGTGCGAGAGTGCACCTCTGCATTTGTCATTCTGTCCCTCCATGTAATTTCAAGAATGGATCGCAGACGCTGTAGATGGAAGGTGTTAAGTCAGTGCTCTTGTTTGGCATAGCTTGCCAAAGTCTTGCTACCATATAGGAGTGTGCTAATGACACATGCATTGTACACCATGGCCTTGGTTTTAATTGTCAGTTTCTGGTTTTTCCAAACACGCATTGTGAGGCGAGCAAATGTTCCAGCAGCTTAGCCAATGAGATTATCCAGACAATCGCATTGAATCATTATGCCTCAAATGACATAGTCAACTGGCTTGCTCGTGACCAAAGCGTTGGAGGCATAAAAGCAGAAGTTAGATGGTCAAGATACTAAACATTGTCTCAAAACATGATAAACTGGTGCATCATTCTTCTTGAAAGATAAACAAGTCAGAAAATGCTTGAATATCTGGAAGAGGATGTTTCCGCAGTACATCCCGGCAGTAGGCACAGTTTATTTTAAAACCTGGCTCAATGAAGTGAACAGAAGTTTTCCCTAGGCTAGATACACGCTGATACAAACCATAATAAATTAGCAGAAAATTTGTTGTAAGCGAAGCAATCTTTTTCTATCAATGCCACATTTGTGCAAGTTATGATTTTAGTTTATATTGATTGCTCTGTGGGGTATCAATAATGTGAGCAAGTTTGTATCGGTAAACTAAATTAAATTGACTATGTATGCCGAATATATGTTTACCAGCAATTGCAGACACTACAGTTCTATCACTTTTTGTAGCTTCCATTAGTTCAGTCACTCTCCATTTTTGAAACATTTCAGTTTCAGATCTTTCTTGATAATATTTCTAATCGATGACTGTGAAATTTTCAAGTCTCTTCAAATTTTCATTTGGGTAGATGAGTTTGAGGTTGATTTTCCTGGATTAACACCAAATGTTGGTCATCGACAATCGGTAAGTATGTGCATATCTCGGTCTTTCCCTCTAGGCAAGATGAGAAGCTGGCAAGAACTGGAGAAAGTAAATAGCATAGGATAGTTCAAGGAGAGAATAAAGAAGAATAAATGGAAGTGAAATCCACCATCATTTTCTCTAACGCAGGCCAAGGTTGGGATATGCTTTATTTGCATATTTTTTCTCTATTTCATCAAGGGCATAATTTCAGATGTTCTCTTCTCATTTCTTACGAACCTTTCCCGTGTTGTCTGTCTATGGAATAAAGGCAGCTTGCTCATGCAGTTACAACATAGATTGCAGGCTATGTTTCAATTTCACCTCTATTAGAAAAAACCTACGCCGTATCAAAGTTTTGAACCTGTTTAAACTTAGTCAATTCCCTTGGAATCAAAACCGCTGGACTGTACGTCCTCTATTTTTAAAAAACAAACTATCTTACAGCTTTATTCCTATTTCTGGAGTAGTCTAGGAGTTTTTAAGGCTAAGGATACAGGACACTCTGCCACTTTATTCCCATTGTTGGAGTGGTCAAGAGGTTTTTTAGGCTCAGGATACAGGATGCTTCACCACTGCTGTCGCCACGTCATGTGCTGGCTATGTTTGTTTATTTTACCCCCAACAGAAAAACAACAAATGCCATTCTGGGGATTTAATCCGCTGCCCTCCTTGCTGGTGGCAGGTAGGCACTGAAACCATTCGGCCACTCACTCCTCATATATTTTTTTTTCAACATCTTTCAAATAATGCACAGAAAAATTTAGTTCAAATAATCAACAATTTATTCATACACTGTGACAATATGAAGGGTGTTAATGAAGTCTGGATGCCTTGAACTTTGACACACGTTTTGGGGGTTCATCGGAAGTGCTTTTAGGTGCTATTCTTGTTGACATTACATTCACAGATGTTGAGGGTGTCTCTGTAGCAAATGATGCTGTAGTAGACACATCAGTTGATTTTTCTACAACACAACCTGTGAATGCCTGAACAAAGAAAATCCAAATAATCTTCAACCAAAGAAAACCAAATGATTATATTCAATAACAAAAAAATCAAGTAATTATCTTCAATCAAAAATTGGTTAACGGGAAGAAGGCATAGAGTGGTCATAAATAAGGAGTACTCTGAGTGGTGTGAAGTAAAAAGTGCAGTGCCACAGGGCTCGGTTTTGGGACCAATTTTGTTCTTGATATATATATATATATATATATATATATATATATATAAATATATATATATATATAAACGATTTGGACATTGATATCGGATCCATGATTGCAAAATTTACGGATGACAAAACTATCCAGGAGTGTCTCATCTAAAGAAGAAGTGAATATATTGAGGTCGGATTTAGATATAATTTGAGAATGAGCTGGTAAATGGAGTTTAATGTAGATAAATGTACAGTCATCCACATGGGTAGATCCAATATGGAACATAATTACAGAATACGCGAGAACAATATTAGAAAAGGAAAGGGACCTATGGGTTATAATAGATCATACAGGTAAAGTGAGTGAGCAAGTTCAGGTAGCAGTGATAAAGGCAAATGCAATGTTAGGTATGATAAAAAGAAATATTAAACATAGGAGCAAAGAAGTGATAGTCAAACTGTATAAAACATTAGCTAGACCTTCTTCTTCTTGTGTGTTCGTTCTCAGTCTCCAGCTACTAAGCCCTGAACTGGACTTGGCAAGTAGCAGGATGTAGTCCAGAGAACGGAATGCGTTGTGTCGCTAGTTTACAGTTTGACTGCGATATTTGCACCTTTCGGTCCGACACATCCGTCTTCGGCAGATGGCTAGACCTAAATTGGAGTACTGTGTACAGGTGTGACAAAGCGCAAGCTGATAGTGGGATTCCAGAATTACAGTTATGAGGAAAGACTCAGAAAAACCGACTTAGTGTCTAGAAAAGAGAAGAATTTGAGGTGACTTAATACAGATTTATAAGATAATCAAAGGAAAGAATAAAATAGGCTATAACAAGTTTTTTTCAAAATACAACCACATGCAAGAACAAGAGGGTATAGCTACAAATTAACTAAAGAAAGGTCCAGATTAGATATTAGGAAATATTTTTTTAGTCAGAGAGTGGTGAACACTTGGAATGCATTGCCATAGGTAGTAGTGGAGGCAAAGACAATTAATGCATTTAAGAATAGATTGGATGTGCATAGCTTTTAGAGCACGAAAATGGAAATGAAACTGGTATACAGATTCTGCAGTCTTCTAAACCAGTATAAAGACGTTAAGTTAAGTCAAAGAAAATCAAGTAATTATCTTCAACCAAAAATACAAAATAAATCAAGAAATTATCATCGACTAGGCTGCCGAAGATGGATGTGTCGTACCGAAAGGTGCAAATATCAGTCAAACTGTAAACTAGCGACATTCTGTTCTCCGAATTACATCCTGCTACTTCCAAAGCTCTGTTCAGGACTTGGTAGCGGGAGATTGAGAACGAAGGCAGAAGAAGAATCATCAACTAAATAAAATCAAGTAAATATATTCAACCAAAGCAAATAAATCAAGTGATTATCTTCAATCGAAGTAAATCAGGCTTCTGTTTCTAAGAATCGACATCACTGCAGGCATACCCATAGGTGCTCAGTATCTCTCAGTAAATGGCGCAGTGCATTGATGCTGATGGTCCCTGTAGCTTGCTGGTTGTACATTCTTTTACTCTGTCCTTCTCATGCACCCTACTCCGCTCGAGCCTCATTTAGTGTCAAAACTTTGCAGTCTGTGGATTGCTGCTTCATCAAACAGGCGGTCGGGATCAAGATGCTGAGCAGCGCATGAGCTGCAGTGGTCAGCGACCCATAGCTGACTGCTAGCGTCAGGGCCAGTGAACCAGAGCTGCAAAGACCCTTCAACACCTCCACGCGGTGATCCTGGATAACAGGCTGCAGCAGGGCAGACTGGCTAAGGAGAAGGGATCGAAGAGGGAATGCTAACACAGTACTCAAAAAATGCTTGCTGAAGTCCGATGTGTTGGACCGAAAGGTGCAAATATCGCAGTCAAGCTATAAACTACGATACAACACATTCCGTTCTCTGGACTACATTCTGCTACTTAAGCCCTTTCAGGGTTTGGTAGCAGGAGATTGAGAACGAACGAAGAAGAAGAAGAAACAGGCGGTCATTGATCTGATTTCTAAATATCATTCCTATCCATCACTAACATGCCCATGATGGGAGCTTGTGAAGCCAAGATGTCAGCTCTTTCGTTGCCCTGAACCCCAGCATGACCAGGACAGTATATCCATGTCAACCCCTGGAGGTTTGAGGCCTCAACAGCTGCTATCCACTCGTACCTAAGCCATCTCTTCTGAAGTACAGCTTGCGCATCTGTCACGATGACTGCCCTTGTTATAGAAGTCTTAGATATCCATCTCAGCGCTGAGGTCACTGTTTCCATCTTTATTCTGAAACTGAAGGTTGTTGCCATGTATGCCCTACTGCGCTCGGCAACGACCTGTCCTCTCACTCTAGCCGAGAAAATCTAGCCTGATGTCCCGTTTAGCAGCACTGATCCGTCATTGTATATGATGGCATCACTATGCTGCATGTTCTTCTTTATCAACTGATTCACCTCGTGCTCTGATCTCCTGTTGCCCCATTCTCTGCATTCCTTGCCTAAGGTTATGATGACTCTATGGTACTCTATCACCTCAGCTGGGGTAACTTGTCCTATTGTTTTTTTTGCCTGTGCCATCCATGATGACCCTCTCTTGATTCTTTGATGTTTGAGATACTTCTGTACAGAGGGTGCCGGTGTCTGTGGTTACACGCATATAAGCTTTGACTTGTGCCAGTTTATGTCTGGATGTCACCAATAACAATCCCATCATGTACCCCATAATCACAATCGGGGTATCTCTAGTGCAGCCCAGAACCAGTCGCATACCTTCATTATGGATGCATTGCAGCTTTTCACGCTGTGTTCTTGATAGTGTGAGGATGCCGAGTCCGTAATCGATAACCGACAACACAACCTGACAAAATAGGATGAACAGGAGGCGCTATTCCAAGTTGGCAGCAGCCATAGTCTTGAGCACTCCTAGCCCTCGCTTACATCTTTGTACAGTCTGGTCAACATGGCAATTATAGAAGAGACTACGATTAAATGTCACTCCGAGATATTTCAACCTGTCAATGGTGCATCCCTTAAATGTGATACCCGGGAGTTCAGCCTTTACTATAGAATTATTCAAAGAGCACCACATCATGCAGGCCTTGTTTGGATTAATCTTGAAGCTTGAGTCGCTACACCACTGTGAGTGTGTCTGCAACGTTTCCTGAATGTCTTTGATCAACTCTTGCCTGTCTGAACCAGTCCTGTACATTAGGATGTCATCTGCAAATGTTCATGTTCAACCTGTCCCTGTAGGTTGAATATTGGCCACTTTTACTGTGTAGATGTTAAACAGCACCAGTGATAGCAGAGACCTTTGAGGCAGTCCTGGACATATTCGCTTCGACTCTGATGTCCAAGATCCCATGTGTAGGGCAACTGTTCTTTCTATTAGAGCAGCTGATATCCAATTAACAAAGAAAATCATCAAGTGATTTCCTCAACCAAAGAAAATCAAGTGATTATCTTCAACCAAAGAAAATCAAGTGATTATCTTCAACCAAAGAAAATCCAATGGTTATCTTCAACCAAAGAAAATTCAATGATTATCTTCAACCAAAGAAAATCAAGTGATTATCTTCAACCAAAGAAAATTCAATGATTATCTTCAACCAAAGAAAATCAAGTGATTATCTTCAACCAAAGAAAATCCAATGGTTATCTTCAACCAAAGAAAATTCAATGATTATCTTCAACCAAAGAAAATCAAGTGATTATCTTCAACCAAAGAAAATTCAATGATTATCTTCAACCAAAGAAAATCCAATGGTTATCTTCAACCAAAGAAAATTCAATGATTATCTTCAACCAAAGAAAATCAAGTGATTATCTTCAACCAAAGAAAATCCAGTGATTATCTTCAACCAAAGAAAATCCAGTGATTACCTTCAACCAAAGAAAATCCTGTAATTATCTTCAACCAAAGAAAATCCAATGATTATCTTCAACCAAAGAAAATTCAATGATTATCTTCAACCAAAGAAAATCCAGTGATTATCTTCAACCAAAGAAAATCCAGTGATTATCTTCAACCAAAGAAAATCCAGTGATTACCTTCAACCAAAGAAAATCCTGTAATTATCTTCAACCAAAGAAAATCCAGTGATTACCTTCAACCAAAGAAAATCCTGTGATTATCTTCAACCAAAGAAAATCCAATGGTTATCTTCAACCAAAGAAAATCCAATGGTTATCTTCAACCAAAGAAAATCCTGTAATTATCTTCAACCAAAGAAAATCCGACTGTAACCGAGAGTTAAGATAGAAATGAAGGAGCTGAAGTCATGACAACGATTGAGCTAAAAACTACCAGTGAGTCATAGCTGGCTGCTTGCATTAGGGTCACGCAAACCACAGTTGACCAAGACCCTATTCCGTCTCCAAGTGGCGGCCCTGAAAACATGCTGCGCTAGTCACTAGTGTAGTCTAGCCGAGGGATAGGAATTGCAGTAGGAAGGCGGACCCAGTATATTTTTTTTTAAAAACAAAAAAAAACATCATTGAAATTGAATGTGTTAGATTGAGAGGCACAGATATCACAATTTCCTTTTCAGGATGAACCCCGTAGAAGAAGAAAAAGACAATCAACTAGGTAGTTTTAGAAGCATCACTTACTTTATGTGCACTAGATGATGATAACTGCTGAGAAGACCTTGACTGGTACAACGGTTGAGACTTATTTTCCATGTCAGAAGTCGAGCTAAAGATTTCTCCGCCTGGAGTTGTGGCCGTGTTCTGTTTCCCCTGCCACTTTGAAGGATTCAAATTAGTTTCCTCTTTACTATCTGGGAAACTGCTAGTTTCTGAAGTCCTCTTTAAGATTGACTTAGGAGAGAAATGTCTGTAGATATCTGCTGGGCTCTGAATAGCCAAGTCGTCCGACTCTTGCACATGGTGAGGCTTTAAAAAAAAAAGTAGCAATGAAACTTAACAAAATATTGATGTGCCTCCTCCCTAAAACACCTAATTGATGTGCCTCCTCCCTAAAACACCTAATTGATGTGCCTCCTCCCTAAAACACCTAATTGATGTGCCTTCTCCCTAAAACACCTAATTGATGTGCCTTCTCCCTAAAACACCTAATTGATGTGCCTCCTCCCTAAAACACCTAATTGATGTGCCTTCTCCCTAAAACACCTAATTGATGTGCCTTCTCCCTAAAACACCTAATTGACGTGCCTTCTCCCTAAAACACCTAATTGATGTGCCTCCTCCCTAAAACACCTAATTGATGTGCCTTCTCCCTAAAACACCTAATTGATGTGCCTTCTCCCTAAAACACCTAATTGATGTGCCTTCTCCCTAAAACACCTAATTGATGTGCCTCCTCCCTAAAACATCTAATTGATGTGCCTCCTCCCTTAAACACCTAATTGATGTGCCTCCTCCCTAAACATCTAATTGATGTGCCTCCTCCCTAAAACACCTAACTTATGCATCTCATGCCTAAAACACCTAACTTATGCGTCTCATGCCTAAAACACCCTATTTATATTTTCTGTCTATAAATTACCTAATTTGTCATCCTAGTTTGTCAACCTTGACCCTGACAAAGAAAATGGAGAAGTGTATTGACGACTTTGAAATGTGGGTATTCAGAAGACTTGGACGAGTTTCTTGGAAAGATAGGAAAACCAATAATGAGGTTATGGAACAACTTCAGGTGATACAGGTACTTCTGAAGTAAATAAAAAGCAAAAAAAAAGCAAATATTTTGGTCATGTCAAATGCCATGACAGTCTGCTAAAGGTTATTTTGAAGGGCAGAGTAGAGGGCAAGAGAGCGAAAGGATGACAGAGGTACAGATGGACAGACAACATCAAGATGTGGCCAGGACACTGTTTAATTGCGTGTACCAGTATGACAGGCGACAGAGACAGATTCATTACCGTCAACCTCCAATGGAGAGACGGCACTTGATGATGATGTTGATGAGTTTGTCATCAATAAAATACCCAGATTAGTATTTCCAAGTCTATAAACACCCAGTTTAAGCTTCACATCTCTAAAACACCCAGTTTAAGCTTCACATCTCTAAAACACCCAGTTTAAGCTTCACATCTCTAAAACACCCAGTTTATGCTTCACATCTCTAAAACACCCAGTTTAAGGTTCACATCTCTAAAACACCCAGTTTATGCTTCACATCTCTAAAACACCCATTAGTATTATCCGCTCACCAATACGGAAGGAGTTGGAGAATGCGTGAAAGTGATCGTCCTTTGAGCAGGTCTCCTCGTGGCTGCTGCTTCTTCATTATCTTCCTCATTGTCTGCTTCATCTTCTTCGTTGTCTGTTTCATCTTCTTCCGTGTAATCATCATCACTATCATCACCACTCTTCTCTGCACTGTTGTTCTCGTCCCTTTCATCTGCCCAATTGACTCTTCTGTCAGCTACATCTGAAGGAACGTTTGATTGGCTGTTTTCATTCTCTTCATTCTCAACACTGGACACACTACACAGAGAAAAATTAAAGAAAAATTAGCAAAAAACAGATAATGACTGCGGGAGTAGCATATCATCCTGGCAGGTGTGTCAGTAAAACTACTCTACTCTTGTTGTTGTTTGTCCATCGTTTCCGCAAGAGAAGCACATTGTCATCTGTCAATCCTAGAGTGGGTTCGCAGATGGCTGATCAAACCAATTCGAGCCCGAAATCGACTGTCATACTGAGGGCAGAGAAACACCATCTGACTGTCAGGCAGGGGCAAATCTTCTCTTGCCTTTCGTGTCACTCGTTTCAGTTCAGCTGCTGTGATTCTTGTCTACTCCATATGTGCCATGCCAGGGGAGATTGTACTACGCCAGGTAGAGCAATCAGCAGCAATGTTCTCCCAACCATCAGTGTCAATGTTGCAGTTTTTCAGTGAGGCTTTCAGAATGTCTTTGTAACGTTTTACTTGGCCAGCGCGAGCTCGTTTGTCTGAGTCAAGCTCACCATAGAATATTTTCATTGGAACCCACTCATCTAATATGCGGACAATATGGCCACTCCATCTAAGCTGTGATTTGCACAGAGCTGTGTGGATGCTTGTCATGCCAACCCGCGAATGGACTTCTACATCTGTGATCCTATCTTGCCATTTTATGTTCAGCACTTTCCTTAGGCAGCCCAATTGAAAATGGTCAAGCTTCTTCTTCGCATATCGACTGTACACAGTCCAGGTTTCACATGCGTACACAAAAGTCGTAGAACGACTGCTGCATAAACCTTCAATTTGGTCATAAGCTTAATTCCTCTCCGGTCCCAAACTGTACGGTACCTGGAAAACAAAGCAAAATGCAGACCAAAGAGAAGATTGGCACACGACATCAAAGATGTTCTGAAGATGGAAGTGGCTAAACTGGACATAGATTGAGAATCTTATATAGCGGCTGTGAAGAGTGTGTCTCTGCAAAGATGTTCTGAAGATGGAAGTGGCTAAACTGGACAAAGATTGAGAATCTTACAGAGCGGCTGTGAAGAGTGTGTCTCTACAAATGACATACTACAGGATGATGATGAGTTACTAATGGTCAATAAGCAGCTGAGGACTAACTAAAACATATCCTGCATGGAGGCCGCAAGTTGGCAGCCTCTCGATCATGCAAGCAACAGGTCAATCATCTGTATGTCTTACAAGCTGATTAGAAGTAACTAAAGAGAGAGTCAAAATGTTACAGAAAGATCCTCAGAATACCCTGGATGGAGAAAAAGACAAAAATGGACATTCGGCAAAAGTTGAATATAGAGGAGAACTGGTTTATCAATTCCATTTTGTCCAGAAAATGTAAATACTTTGGTCACATCAAGAGACACAACGATCTTGAGAGAACAGTGATGGAAGGTATGGTGCCAGGCAAAAGAGGAAGGGGTAGACCAAGAAGATGATGGTACCAAGATATCCAGGAACGCCTGGGTATGACTGGCAGAGGTTGGAGTTTTGGCAAGGGAACGAGTTTCTTTCAGACAGACTGTGATGGGAGAGACATTCTATAAATGACATGCTACATGATGATGATGATGAAAGAGAGAAAAATGAACTGATCTTAAAGACAATGAACTAGCACAGATTATAGATTATGATTATTTAAACACAGACCAAGGACTAGATTGAAACTAAGAAGTGAATTGAGCAGTTTGACATTCTCTGTGACATACATATATTTATATATACCTCAAGGCAGAAATGAAGAGATAAAGTAATTAAACACAATAACACAATAACATGTCAGCTATTGTTCTTTCTACATTGACAACCCCTATTTATGAACAATAATTTTAAACTTATCTATGGTAGAATGCTCTTCCTCATTTGACATTGCCTCATTGAGTGTGTAGTGGCCAATTGGGATTGAAAGAAAGCTCTAGAACAGAGATTGGAAGCCTATGGCCAGCGACCTGGATCCAACCTGCTTGCCAAAATTATCTAGCCTGTAGTCTGGAATATAAACATCCTATTCCGGCTGATCGCAGTAGTTCTAGCAATAATTATAGTGATACAAAACATTATATTTTCATAAATTGTATCCAATTGTCCATTTATAAACATATTTACAGAATTAGATTTAAAAACAAATAACAAAATAATTTATTATGTTTCATTACTCTTTCTTTCTCACTCCTCTTCTACCTCTGAAGGTGTAGGTCCATTTTAAAAAATATTCTTGTAATATTGCAAGGCAAAGGCCGCCGTCCATTGTAGACGATGATGGCATAATTAATTTTGCTAGCGCTATTTTTAGTAAGGATTAACTGCGCTACTTTTTATCCTCATTTGCTCATGTCGAGCCGCCCGACCCCAGTGGCAAGTCAAGGACAAGACGACTAGGGGGCCACTACGAGATGCAGGGGACTCCGTAATAAGCACCCGTGAAAAAGACGGCGGAGTCCGGAGTCAAACCCACACCACCTAATCACAAGGCCGACGGTTTAATCACTTCGCCACGGGATCCCCATTTAATTGTAATATTGAGTGTGCAGGTAAATAGGTGAGTGGCACGTCGTGTCTTTGCACGATTGAGAGCCGTATCCTTTTTGGTCTTCATGCTGGTTACTGTTGGATAGAAATGTCCTTACTGTGAGAGTCTCTTACGCAGAGGGCGACGAAACAGGCTGCTCTTTGGAGTTGTCAACTGTCAGGGTTTTTTTATGGTTAACAGCGTATATGTGGAACCTCTTAGTTTATCATCTGTCTCCATTGTGAAACTTGTATGTTTGAAACTTGCAAGTTTCGAACACCCATCAGTTTGAAGATAGATGCTACTGACGAATGCACCCATGGTACAGGAAAAAATGACCCCTGAACATCTGCTGCAAAATTGCCCAACATACAAGGACCAGAGAAAGCACATGTGGCCATCACCAATGCCAACACTAGACAAGCTCTATGGTAGTTTCGACAGCCTCAGGATGAATGCTGTTTTCTTTGACTAAATTAAAGTTGATGTCTGACAGCATACGAAGATGAAGAAGAAGAAAAACACCCATCAGTGCATGCTTTCGTTCTTCCATTTCTTAGCTATAGCAACACCTCCTCCCTCCCCCATTGAATTATTATCATGTTAGTTTAGTTTAGTTTAGCTTAGTTTAGCTTAGCTTAGCTTAGCTTAGCTTAGCTTAGCTTAGTTAGTTAGTTAGTTAGTTAGTTAGTTAGTTAGTTAGTTAGTTAGTTAGTTAGTTAGTTTAGTTAGTTAGTTAGTTAGTTAGTTGACCATCACAAGTGATGATGGCAACATCATCAGACGGTTTGGTCTTGATGATGTAACTTGTACTACATTTTGATTATAGTGAGGAAGAAACTACGCTGGTCATCAACTTCACTATCTTGTCCCAAACTACCTTGGAGCAGTGGCAAGACATAAATAAAGATGACGGGAGATAACTCAAGATGCAAGCACTATGGTCCCACCTCCCTTGAGACCAGGAGTCACTTGAAACTTGCAGGAATCGATCACCCACCGTTTTCGTTCCTCTCTTTGAGAGATGAGTGCCTTACCTATCGACAACATCCCTCACTGCGTGAGCGATGTGCCATGGACATGTTGCTAACCGGGCATGGCTCAATCTCTCCAAGACGATGTGTTAGTCCATTATTAATGGCCCGTGTGTACATTTCTAAGCCACACCAAAACCAGTACTGTTAAGAATATCACCTTATATTATTAACTATAGATATTAACTCTAGGTTGGGAGTCGAATTTGAGCCTCGACGGTCGGTTCGTGTCAATTTTTCAGGCGATCCCCGGGTTCACCGCTATAACTACGGAGTTCGTGCTTTGTGCCATGCTCTCGGCAGGCGGGATATCTTTCTGGTGAGAGAGACCGATGCTGTCAGCTTATTCATTGCTTCATCTTCAGCCACGTGCACATTTATGACGATTGACAGCTTTGAGTTACGACAGAAGTCTGGAACCTAACATGTCGCAAGTTGGGATATGCCAGATATGCCAGCTAGCACGAAGAGGAAGAAAAAGAGTTCACCAACTTACCTGTCCATTTCTCCTCGTTCTGTCTCTTGTCTCTCCAGCTCGTCAAAGCGTGACCAGAGTGATGAATCTGTTTTCTGCTTATCCTCTTCTTTCGGTTGTTGATGGTCTTGTGACTGTAAATTTCTTCTCGCTTCCTGCTTGTACTTTTTTACATTTTTACGATGTTGCTCTGCAAACAGAATAACATGTTACCATAAATTAACTTTTACTGAACCATTGGCCAAAAAATTTGCCTGGAGCATTGTCCCTCTATACTTACCTGTGTATTTGTTGTGTTTACACCTGTTTTTGCTTTAGAAACGGATGAATCAAAAACGAGGCCACTTCCTCCTATCTTGAAAACAACAAGATGACTTGATTGATTTTAAACAATTTGTTAACTATTTTTTTTCTCTGTTTCACATGGATTTGGAAGGTTATTTCATTATTAATTGTGATGAAGTTAGGTCGTTGCAACAGCTTTTTCTGAGGTAGGTATGTTTAGTTTGTTTATGTAGATATTATAAATACGCTTGTAATGGAAACTAAAAGATATGCTGATCCAGTTAGAAACACTATCAGTGTTTTGTGGCAATTTCATAGATTTACAAGACAGCTGGTGTATTAATAAAATGAGTACGTCTAAATGTTTGTGACATGATTTTTTAATAAAACGAGGAAACTAGACGGTTAAGTGAGACCTTCTGATTTACAAGGATGCTTCGGTTTTCAATTTAGCATTCACCATGTCACTTTATTTTACACCAAACTTCAAATGCCAATGTGTCATTTCGTACTCACGAGTTCGTTCTTCTCGACTGGAAGACCACATAATGCCTACCTCATTTTGTTTGGGGAGCCAAGAGTAACTGATGAAATACATTAAACAAGACAGAGACAGTAGCAACTCTTGGACACACGTGTACACAGATGGATCAGCCTCTGTGAGCGATACAAGAGGAGGCAGTGGAATCTACATCGCACACCCCAATGGCGACATAGAAAATCACTCCATACCAGCAGGAGAGACCTGTACCAATTTCAGAGCATGCACCATGCAGCAACTCAGATTCTTATCAGCCAAAACATAACTACAAGAAAAATGTTAATTTTAACAGACTCTAAGAGTGTACTCCAATCCATCTCATGCCCCAAACAAGGTAGAATATCACACAAAATAAAATACAACATCGGATTGCTATCTCAAAAAACAGATCTAGTCTTACAGTGGATTTCGGCCCACTCCGTGATCCTTGGAAACGAGAAAGGAGATGAGCTCGCAAAAGCTGAAAGTGGCAGCACGCAGAATCCTCATCCACAGAGCTATAAAGAAGCAAAGACACTCATCAAACGATCCATGAGAACAGAATGGAGAGACCAGCACAAAGAATACAAGCCAGAAAATGACAACATAGACAAACTTGACAGAGATGGACAGACAAAGATCTTGAGACTCAGAACGGGACATTGTAGACTCAAGGCCCACCTCCCCAGAATGGGTCTCAGAGATACCGCCACGTGCGATTGCTGAGCACCCAAGCAAACACTAAAATATATTCTGCAGGACTTATACAGACCAAAGAGAGACAGTCTGGCCCAGGAAAGTGACCATGCTCGAAAAGATGTGTGAGACCGGCGAAAACCTGAAGTCCACAGTCTCCTTCGTAAACCTCACCGGACTAGAAGCATAGCACCCGTTGATCGAAGAAGAAGAATTAATCATGACCTCCCTTCAGAAGACAGATGTGTCGAACCAAAAGGTGCAAATATCACAACCAAGCTGTAAACTAGCGACACAACGCATTCCGTTCTCCAGACTACATCCTGCTACTTGCAAGGCCCTGTACTTGGTAGCAGGAGAATGAGAACGAACGCAGAAGAAGAAGAATCATAACCTCACCTAACGGACTAATCAGACTCCCTTGATACAGACTACATTACAGTGGTCTGGACAATGAGGTGAGGATCGACAGTAGTCTGGACAATGAGGTGAGGATCGACAGTGGTCTGGACAATGAGGTGCGGATCGACAGTGGTCTGGACAATGAGGTGCGGATCGACACTGGTCTGGACAATGAGGTGAGGATCAACACTGGTCTGGACAATGAGGTGAGGATCGACAGTGGTCTGGACAATGAGGTGAGGATCGACACTGTAATTCCAATAGTGGTGAACTGACTTAGAAGCTTTCACTGACATTGCACTATAACCATAATCCACTCCCCAAAGAAACATAGTCAAGAGTTTAGTTAACTCAGAATGAGTGACTACCGCAACAGCAATAACAACCTTATTATATTCCAATATTTGATTATAAGCATCCAAGTGGAACTTAGCAAGGAAACAGTCACTGCAACTTTCAAAGGTAACTAAAGAGGGCTGTGCAAATGGTTGGCAACTTCACTGCATAAAATGAATTGCTTACATAAGCTACCATTGCAAGTGTAAACGTAATTTTCTTCAGACAGGATTCCTGTAAGGGGTTCACGTGAAGTGGTTTTCGTTAACTTTGAATGAAGTAAAAAGGAGACAGGACAAGAGGAAATATTTTGTTGAACAGACAAAATTAGTTTGAAAAAGAAAAGAAATATACAACCTTCTCTTCAGAAGTGAACATTTTTATCCTTCAGTTCATTCCCTTTATAGTCCAAATCGTCCAACAGTGCCCAGACGGAAAATATCAGTTGCAGTTTGAATCAACCGAAAGTGCCTGGCCGGAAAATATCAGTTAATGCTCTAATTACCTGAAAGCACCAGATGAAAAATATCAGTTACAGTTCAGATCACCTGAAAGGGGACGGCGTGCCCTAGTGGTTAAGTGGCACGGCTCACAAACTGAAGGTGCTGGGTTCGATCCCCATCACATCACCGGCTGTTACCCCAGGGAAGCAAACTCTTAGAAAATGCAGGAGGAAGCAGACCCTTACATAAAATGCATGCTGAAGTCGGATGCACTGAGCCGACAGGCGCAAAATAAAAACACAGTGCAACGCACACTGCCTTGGGGATTAGAAAAATAAGGTGAACGCAACAAAAAAAAAAAAAAAGATCACCTGAAAGCGCCTGGTCAGAAAATGTTACAGCCCGAAGAGTCAGGAAACGTCTGCAGCCCCCAATGCTGCAATTCTTAGAAAGACCTTAACCATTTAGAGACTTCCACCACATGGACAGTTTTAATTTAATGAGTTCTCAACAAACCACCAGTGTTTACAGTTTGGGTGAATTTGGATTTTAAGAGCCAAGAGATGGCTTATTACTTGATCAGGCCAATACGCATGCATCTGAATTTGATGTCAATATTAAATGAATATACCAATTTACAGATAATTTAATTCCATGTGTCATTAGATCTTCTACTTCTTCGTATGCTGTCATATGGCAACTTGAATTTGTTTGAAGAAAGCAGCGGTCATTCTGAGGCTGTCGACACTGCCATAGATCTTGTCTAGTGTTGAAACGGGTGATGGCCACATGTTCTTTCTCTAATCCTTGTATGTCAAGCAATTTTGCAGCAGATCTTCAGGGGTCATTTTCCCTGTACCACAGGTACATTCGTCAGTAGCACCTATCTTCAGTTTATTGAATAGATGGTGCATCAGTCTGTTGTGGCCTGTGTGGAGTCTGACGACCACCACCTGCTCTTTTCTGTTCAACTGGTAATAAGCATCATTTATTTGTATAGCCAGTATGTTCTGTTTCCCATTTGGTCATGTATCTGGCCCTAATAAACCTTTTGGACTCTTCATCGGTCACACTAGAATCTGGTTGTGGTAACCTTCTTCCTTCTTTTGCCAGTCTGTCTGCCTACTCATTGCCTTGAATGTTAGTGGGATGGGACCAACTGTACCACGACTCTTTTAGATGTGGACTGCCCGGTATAGTTGACAGAGTACTGATCTTAAGTCATTTAGTTCTGTATTTTTCTGGCTTTTTAGTGCTGTAACCACGGATAGGACATCTGTAAACAAGACTATCTGGCTTTCATTGCTTTTGCTGGTCAGCATTGCTTCTACTGCAGCCTTCAATGCCTCTGCTCTGAAATTGATTGAGAATTTTCCAGTTGCCGCTGATAATGTTATCTTTCTACCATTCGTTTTGCTCAGAAATACCCCTCCCTGTCCATTTTCTGTTGTGTTTGTTGCAGAACCGTCAGTGTATGTATGGGTACAGTCTGTGCTTGGGTAGTTTTTCTCTATGTACTTCAGTGTTATGTCTCTTCTTATCTTTGTTATTAGATCTAATTTTTAGCTCAATTTGTTTAATATTAATGAATGTTATTTTGAAAAAAACTATTTTTCATAAAGAGATGCTGCTCTTGCCTTGGACATTAAGACACCAATCTAACAAATTAGGTCAAACTGTAACAGGTGAAAATGGTCAAAATATTATTTAGGCTTTTATTCTCATTGTTGGGGACCACTGGAAAGATTGATAGGACTAAGGGAGATACATCTTGCCCCTAAAGCCATCGCCAAGCAGTAATTCATGCCGTACAAAGGTTTTAAACTGTGTCTCTTGGTTAAGAGACCAATATCTACACTGCTTTGCTATTCGTTCCTCTTCCGTTTATCATACAACATAAACATATATATCTAATTTTCTCTCCCATGAAGTTATTTCAACATTAAGAAACAACAAATTGTGGATCTACATTATGCCAGAAATAGAGATTTTTTTTATGGGCAGGGAGACATGATATCTAGTTTTGGAGTTGTGGACTGGACATTTTCAGCTGGTGGACTGAATCCAGCCCCCATGATGTAAGTTGCTGATTCCTGCTAAAGAAGATGCGACTTTATTACAATGAACGCTTTAACAATTAATTTCAATGGCAGTAAGAGTGTATGGGTCTTCTTTTATCTTACGTCATGATGCAACAGTCAAGATATTATGACATATTACCATCCCATAGCCTTTCTTTGGCTTCCTCATACTCCTCAACAATTTCCTTGACCTCTCCGTGACCCTGAGGAATCAGAAACAAAATAAACATAGGTTTATTTTTGCGCACATGTAAGTTTCTTTTAAAAGTTTAAACTAACCACAGAGTGATACGGAGATAAGTAACTACAATTATTACTATCGAATATGCAAATTTATTTAAGGTTTATTTTTTATTTTTTTTATTTTTGTGTGTGTGTGCATTTTATTTATTTTTCTATTCCCCAAAACAATGTTTTTATTTTGCGCATGTCGGCCCAGTGCATCTGACTTTGGCATGCATTTTATGTAAGGGTCTGCTTCCTCCTGCATTTTCTACGGGTTTGCTTCCCCAGGGTAACGGCCAGTGCTGTGATGGGGAGCGAACCCAGCATCTTTGGGTTGTGAGACGTGTCCCTTAACCATTAGCCCACACCGCCCCCTATTTGGTTTATTTGAGGGGGTCTTTATAACTGAGAGGTAAGGTGCTCGTCTCTCAAGAAACAAATGAAAATATGAAAAGGTGGCTATTTTGAATCCTGAAAGTTTCAGATGTCCCCTGATCTTGAGGGAGGCGAGATATATATCTAGTCCTATCAGAAACAGAAAACAAACTCTAGGTCCATGTAAATGCCGAGCACACTAAAAAGCACCTAGCAGATGAAAATAGAAAAGAACAAGCTGTTAGCCACTGTCTGCGCACCAACAAAACCCCTATCTAATGGTGACCTGCATGAAGGTCAAAGGGATGTGGTCCCTCCCTCATGCAAAGGTCAAAGGGATGCGGTCCCTCCCTCATGCAAAAGTCAAAGGGACGCGGCCACTCCCTCATGTAAAAGTCAAAGGGATGTGGTCCCTCCCTCATGCAAAAAACACAACAGGCCAATCATCTGTTTACCCACACATTCGTAGATTAACTTAATGTCTTTATACTAGTTTAGAAGACTCTGCATAGTCTATATACAACCAGTTTTTCCCATTACCTTGCTCTAAAAGCTATGCATCCAATTTATTCTTAAATGCATTAATTTTCCCTGCCTCCACTACCTCCTGTGGTAATGCATTCCAAGCATTCACCCCTCTCGCACTAAAAAAATATTTCCTAATATTTAATCTGGACTTCTCTTTAGTTAATTTGTAGCTATGCCCTCTTGTTCTTGTAGGCCGTTGTATTTTGACAAACTTGTAATAGTGTAATACGATTGCAAGTATTTTTTTTGTTTGTTATTTTAAACAATAAAAAAAAACCTCTACATGCCACAGTGGTGAAAGAGGAGTGGAGTGATTAAGTGGTAAGAATTCATTTTATGGTTTTTAGAACACCAAAATTAGGTTGACGTCTGACAGCATACAAAGAAGAAGAAGAAGAAGAAGACCAAAATTACTATATTTTCATTAATATTAAAAATATTATCAAGACACCCCAAACTAAAACTAAAAATATACGAGGGACAGTCATTATATAACATCAATTTTATAATAAAGTTGATGGAAGAATGTAGAAAACAAAAATCTTATTTTAGGACCAAAAAAACTACTTTTTAGCAATATTCCGCCGATCAAGCAGTATACGCATGCACAATATAGCGTACAAAACATGGCCATCCCAATGTCGACTTACTCTGTGAAAGAACAACAAGACTTTTTTCATGTTATGTGGTCATAGGGTGTGAAACCACCTGAAATCTACAGAAGAATGACGGTTCAGTCTCGAGACATGTTTTTTGAGTCAAAGGAGCGTGTATGAATGGGTAGAAAGATTTCAAAACGGAAGACAAAAAATCATTAATGAACTGCAATGTGGGAGATCAGCAAGTATGGCAACAGAGTAAAACAGCAGATCAACCAGTTAGTCTGTGGCAACAGGCGAGTCACTATTGATGACATAGACGTATATTTTAACATAAGTCATGGTACTGCGCAGAAAAATTTTCATGATGACCTCGTTTATAGGAAAGTGCGTAGCAGATGGGTCCCAAAGCAGCTGACAATGAGGTAATGGATGCGGGGCAAAATTGGTTACTGGTCAAAACAAAAGACTTTTTTACTAGAAGGCATCCACAAGCTAGTGGACAGGTAGACAAAGTGTTTTGCCAGGCATGGGAAATTATGTCGAAAAATAAAACACAAAAAATGTTTGGTTCGCACTCTTGTAAAAATGTTATTAATTAATCAAATTGCTGTTACTTAATGACTGTTTCTAGTATATTCTACGTAATTTGTAATAACAAAACTTGTCAAGACTTCATTACACGCTACATTTCCTTCTCTAACAGTAAGTCAGGTAACAATTTACAGCTGGGTTGTCTAGAGCATGTTGATAATGGGCATCAAATCGGGTAAAGGTAATCCCATAGCAGACACTGCTGTCAGGGATGGAGTGTTAGATACTTGATTGTATTAGGCCACAGCTTGTATATGAGATGAGGTAGTCAGCTCCCTTCTGCTGTTTCTTTCCTTCAACAGTACTCATTTACAGCTGGGTCAACTGGAGAGTCTCGATAATTGGAATCAAACCAGACACCTCTGCCATGAGAAGTGAGCACTCTACCACTTTACAGTTACTCGGACACTCAAATTAAAGACATGGAGCGGAAAATGCAGCACATTGAATGAAGCTGACAGCAGCCAGCGACTTATTCACTGCTTGCATCAGGGTCAGCGAACCAGAGCTGACTAAGATCCTATTCTACCTCCAAGTAGCGAACAAGGAAACAGGATGCACTAGTGTAGTCTGTTTAAGTGAATAGTGGTTGCAGCGGGGAAGCAAACCTGGTACCCAAAAAAGCCCGCTGAAACCAGATGTGCCAGCCCGAAAGGCGCAGCTATCACAGCCTGACTGTAAACTACAATGCAGTGTCACAATTGCATTTATTTCTCTAATAAAAAAAACAAAAACATTGTATGTGAACTATGATTGGAACACTGACTATGCTTGTTTATGTCAATGCTTACTTGTATTTCTGACTGCATCTCGGAGGTAAAACCAAGACGAGGCTCCAGTAACTTCTGCTGTGCTTTCATGTCTGTCAGTTTCTGATCCAATTCTACAAACAATTTAATACAACAAACTCAGTCTACGGCACAATTTGGTTACACACAAAATAACTGGCGTATCTTATAGTCTTCTTGTCCATTTTTTATTTCTTAAGGAGAGTGTGCCCATCTCTGCAGTAGCCACTCCTGTCCATCCCCCCCCCCCCCTTTACAGGAAGTATGTGTTAAAGTACTTCATGTTAAGTTGGTGAGAGAGAAAGGGGGGAAGAGTGGGGAGAGAAAGACAGAGACAGCAACAGACACAGTGACTGAGAGAGACAGACAGAAACAGAAAGACAGAGAGAGAAAGACAGAGTGACTGACTGTGGGACGGAGAAAGAAACAGAAAGACAGAGAGAGAGAGAGGGAAAGAGAGAAAAAGACAGAGAGAAACAGAGAGAATAACATTTTTTCAACCTCACTTGTCTTGTATCATAAAGAGCAGCATATTGTACTGTGTTTTTTGCCCTAGAGCCTAGTGAATCCAACTTTAGCACACAATTTTAAATTGGCTTACTCTCCATAGCGCCACACCCTCGGCGTATCGTGGATGTGAACACAAACATGTTTGGGTTATGAGATGTGTCACTATCCACTTCACCGTCAGACCCCCACCCCACCCCCCATTACAAAACTGAATACACAAACAAATAAACAGCGAGGTACCTTTTATTCTTCTGCATGCAATCTCTACAGCCTGCTTAGCAGATCTCTCAACAAACCAGTTGTCTCCTAGCAACACTAGGATTTCATTGGTGTGGACTAACTGACCAGGCATAAAGGCCAGCTTGCCCAAAGGAACCTATTAGAAACATAGCTCAATATGTCAGTTATTTTTGGTTCAATCAACTGCATTTTATAATCACAAGAAAATTATTATCCAGAGAATTATACTAATAGCGCAGAGAAATTTAAACAAACAATATAATAACATGCATATAACAACAATATTGAGACATACATATAGGAGGGCGAATTGAAAAGAGTTGCATTTGAGGGGATAATTTCATTAAACATTTACAGTTCCTACCAGGAACTGTGCCTCGGAGTATCACATTTCGCAAACCATGAGAAGATATCACATGGTCACACTAGAAAAGCTTTCATGAATTGACAATTTTAAAAAATAAACAAATTTAAACTGAGCAAAAATCAATCAAGCAAAGTAAACTTCAGCAAAAACTCATTACAATTAAGAAGCTTGATCAGCAACAAATCAAAGAAGAGAATTAATGCACTAAGCAGATGAAACCAAGGCAAACAAACGTATCATTATAAATATTCAGAAGAGCCAAAACAAAATTAGGAATTAATGGAGATCTTCCTTTGGACTTCTATGTTACAATGTGAACCAAAAGGATTAAGTCGAGAAAGTTAGTTTTAAGGAATGCATAAATGAAGAGAGGAAATTAATGAAGAAGCAGGTTTAAAACATAACCACATTACCATCACATCATGGGTTATTTTATCAGGCAGTGTTTCAAGTCTGTCCTGAAGGACTTTATAGTCTTGCTTGAACTGCTTGCTATGGACAAGACAATTTTATTCAAAATTATAAATTGGCCAACAAAAGTAAAACAGTAGCTGCTCATGTTGTTGGGTATCTGGCAAACTCATAAAATGTACTACTTGGAATCCTGGTATTCAAACAGGCATGTTGATAATGTCTGTTGCTAGGTAGCCAAAGGCTGTCCACGGTAGATATTTTAAACTTCCTGTGGCTTACTATGCCTGGGGCAAGGTAAAAATAATTTGGGTAGGTTTTTAACTTTAATTTTTCCATTTTGTTTTGGCAGCGGCCATTAAGCCTACTCTTTTTAATTTCTAACTGCCAAGGGATTTTTAATGTGCTCAACACTGAAGACGGGAGTCCGATCTCACTAGCCAGAGATCAGGAGAATTTTTACCAGAAGACCCACGCTAAAAAATCCCAGTCTCTGCCGTTATTCGAACCCCTTCAAAAAATTGTATTTAAAAAAATTAGTTCCACAGCAGAAACTGCCGTCTGGGATGATGTGTTAGAGACTTCATTGTACTAAGACACAGTTTGAGTGAGGTGGGGTGGTCAGTTCTCTTCCCCTCTACCTTTCTTTCCTTAACCATAGGTTAGGTACTCCATTACAAATGACCCCCCCCCCCCCCCCCATGCAGCTGGGTCAATTGAAATGTACCAGTAGCGGGAGGTGAACCCTGTACCTTTGTCTTGAAAAGTAAGTGAGTGCTCTACTACTAATGTTATAACACATTCTAGTATACACACAGCTTTGTAAAGATACCTTATCTTCTACTTGCTCATTCCATTTGGAGCATAAACCACCAAAGCAGTTGGCCTCTGCCATATAGCCTGTACCAAAGTACATGCTCTTGCAGTGGTGGTTTCTGTAACAGTTTGTTTTACATGAGGTAGCTAGTCCCATGCATAACTCTCTTTAGTCGTCTTTTACAACATGTGTGGAGGAGCAGTAGATCTATTCCAGAAGTCAAAACCTTATTTTTGCATCGCACACTATTATCACTGAATGTCAGAATGTCGTTCCCTTTATTGCAAGATTGTCTGACTCAAAAAGTGCATTCCAAATATTATGCATATAACATTGAAAATCTGTTTTGTTTTCTGTATTAGTACATAGACATTTACTTGCATTATTTTTATAGTGTTTTGCAAATTTGATAGAAATAAAAATTGTAGGATTTTAAACCTTGAATAAAAGTATTGTGTTTATATTCATAACTAATTGCTAACAGATTAACAAGAAACACAATTTTCCCCCACCACAAATGTCTTCATATGCAAGAAGGAGAATCTCCTCTGTTTGAGGACCCCTCATCTGATCTCATCTACCCAGTTAGGGGCCCCAAGATCCACACAGGAAAAAGAGTCCTTGTTTTGTCACTAAAATGCACTTTTTCTTCTTCGTTCATTCTCAATCTCCCGCTACCAAGCCCTGAACAGGGCTTTGCAAGTAGCAGGATATAGTCTATAGAACGTAATGCGTTGTGTCGCTAGTTTACAGTTTGGCTGCGATATATTTGCTCCTTTTGGTCTGACACATCCGTCTTTGGCAGACTAAAATGCACTACTCTATCCCTTCCATTATGGCCCATATGGTTTCTAAAGGAGCTCTATATGTAACAATGATGAGAACATGACTGCCGCTATACTGAAAGCATGCCACAAGAGACAACTAAAAGTAGGTCTAATCATTCTAGATTTAAAAGTCAGTGAAGTCCTGCTACACTGTTAGATACGTGAAAATAAGAAGGCAGATAGACTGACCAAAGAGGGAGAGCGCCAACTCAAAATTCAAGACAGGATTACTTATAGAGAAATTAATTTTTTTTTATTTTTTATGTTCACCTTATTTCTCTATTCCCCAAGGCGGTGTGTTGTGAACTCTGTGTTTATTTTGCGCCTGTCGGTTCTCCTCTGCCAGTTGACTAATAATTATTATGCCCACTAATAATATATAATTAAAAAAGAGATGGGCAGACAACATCAGAGAGTGGATGGAAAGGTCCATAGCTTCAACAAATATCCTGTCACAAAATCGAGTGGAATGGCGGGAACTGGTCCAAAAAACTGCAGTATTAGTGTCCCGATGACCGTTCAGGTTATGGGACTGATGATGATGATGAATAATATATATCTACAATTTCAAAAAGATGGAAAAAACCTTAACATCCTAATATCGTTGTAGTCTTCTTCTTCTTGTTCACGATATTTTAAAAATAATATCTACACGTTAAGGCCAGTTCTCAGAATAAAGGATGCTATAAGACTTCCAAACAGCTCTGTATGGACATTCGTCTCCGTGGGCAAGTGCCCAGTTAGTTGGTCAGTATTTCCTCCCTTGCATGTCCTAGCTACGCAAGGCATGTGAGGGAAACCTCTAGTCAAAAGTGGATTCTGTCGAGCCTTAGAACCTGATATTGTTCATGCCTGGAAGGACTTCACAGTATGAGCACCACATCAATTATTTTTGGACTTTTGTGTAGCCATACAAAAAAGGCTAGACGGGTAGCATGGTACCATGGTTGCTAGTGCACCTCCTGGTCTGGTACCTCTGTCTTCAGCCCCTGTTCTATGGTGGAGTGTGCGCAATCTCCTGCCTCTGGCTGGGGGCTTTGCCTTCATCTTTACCTCATTTGCTGTCCCATCTTAAATCCCATTGGGAATAAACTCAACATTTGACAAGATTACAAGGTACAGCAGGATCCACCAACGTGTAGATGAGGTAGTAATAAATGTGTTGTTAAGTGTGTCATTGAATGACAAATCATAGATAATAACATTAACTAGTTTACATATCAAGTACAAATCAATATCAAGTCTATATCATCTATTGTACTGTAGTATATACTATGCAATATGCCTCCTTCGCTGATTTTGACGCATTTTTCACAAATGCATAACTTTTTTTATTCTTCAGTATAGGCTACGTACAAAACTAGAAACCCGTTGCATTACATTTTGTAAAGAACTGTCAGTCTGTAATGTTTTGAAAGCTCAGAAATGATTTTGAAAATTGTAAACTAGTCTTAGGTCTACCTTCGTTGCAATCTCTTATGATAAAATTATAACGAATATTCGAATAAGTATCGTTGACTGACAATTCAATTAAATCAATCATATACATGTACACAATAATTATGTATGATATTATTAATTATACTGAAGAATGCAATCACAATTCATTCAATAACCAACAATATCACTTTATCAGCAATATCACTTTGACTTTATCAGCACTATCACTTTGACTTAGTATTGTAATTAATCATTTAATGTTACAATCATGTATCATTCGGCGATTCGCTGTAGACCCTAACTGTCAGTGTGCGCAATGTCGCATTGTAATGATTGTTGAATTGTTGTGATTGTGAATCAACAATGAATAAATGATCACATTCATTCAGTGAATACTGAATATCATTTATTCTGTCATCTAATATCAATAATGAATGTGATTGTAAAAATTGTAACAAATCAAATGTAAAGAAAGACGATGCCTATTACCAGTTGAACCGAAGAGAGCAGGTCGTTGTCTTCAGACTTCGCACTGGCCACAACAGACTGAGGTACCACCTATTCAACAAATTGAAGATAGGGTGTACCGACGAATGCCCGTGCGGTACTGGTAAAATGACCACTGAACATCTGCTGCAGAACTGCCCGACATACGAGGATCAGAGAGAGCAGATGTGGCCATTGCCAGTGGAACTGCAAGACAAGCTCTATGGTAGTGGCGAGAGTCTCAGGATGACCGCCGCTTTTTTCGAGAAAATAATGGTTACTGTCTGACTGTGTACGCAGAAGAAGAAGAAGAAGAAGAAATGTAAAGAAAGGAAATATTGTTCTTACATCTGTTCAATCTTGACATCAGTCTGGCTAATTGCTTTCCTTTGCTCTTCTTGTAAACGACTTAGGTGCCGGGGATCCATATTATAGAATTCGTGAGCATCGACAAATGTTTCATCCAGTCATGTCCATTTGCCGTCTCAGTGTCTGTAGTTTCAACATAGGGAAAACGAAAGTGGATACCTGGATGTTCGTTCCGGTTTGGTTTTTATATATTCTGCAATATTGCCATTTTTATTTTACAAACGTATGCAACAACTCAAGAACCCCGCCACCAAGAAATAGAAGAGTATTATTCTTCTTCGGCGTTCTTCCTGAAAAGGAAATTGTATTGTAGTTTACAGCGATTGATGCGCCTTTCAGCCCGACACATCCGGTTTCAGCTTGCTCTTTTGGGTACCTGGTTCTTACTGCGATTTTTATTCTCTTAGCTAGACTACACTGGTGGAGTCTGTCTCCAGGGCCGCACTTGGAAGCGGAATATTGTCTTCGTCAGTTCTTATTCGCTTATCCTGATACAAGCAAGCTATGAATCGCTAGGTGTTGTCACCTAATTCATTGTGTTGCATCTTCAGCCCCAAAGAGTATTATGAGAATTTATAACAGACTCTCGAGCCAATGAACGTCTGGGCATGCAAAATATACTGATCAGATATGTTAGTCAGGGTCAGGAAAAATATACTGATCAGACATGTTAGACATGGTCAGGCAAAATATACTGGCCAAAACCCTCGCATTGACTTCCCCGCAGATCTCCCTGGAAACGGACTGTTTTCATAACAAGGTTGGGGATTGTCGTGATCCCCGTAGTAGTGAACGACAGGCAGATGAAGCCAAGCATAGCACAACCGTCTGGAGAACCATGGTCTCCCTTCATCAGTACGCTCGGTATGTGAGGAAAGTTATTGCACCCCGCCACTTAACGTCCTTTTTAGGGCGCACAAAAGAGTAAACCTACACATTGTGGGCATTCGCAAACAACAACAGCAAACGATAGTAATGGGAAATATTAACTCCAAAATAGGATACGCTAAATACAAGCATATGCCTACAGTAGGACAATTTGGACTGGGCAAAAGTAACGACAGAGGAGATGTTCTGATACATGTTTATGAAGGGAACCACTTGATTATTTGTAGCACATCTGTTCAACAATTTTCAAGAAGATTATACGCGTGGAAATGCACATAATGATATAGTAAGACAGATTAGCTATATTATTTTAACGAAGAGATTTTTCTAAATGTCAGGTTAGATCAGGTCATCTCGTAACCGGTGAGGTCATTGGGGCACACATAAAGACATCCTCACAACCCCTTGCCATCCCTTTCTGTCAACGGTGGCTACCTGCGCCTCCTCTGATCTGAGATTGGTCCATTCTTTTGTGTTGTCCTCCTACCTCTTTTCAGGACGACCTTTTACATTGTCTGCCTTGCACCTTTCCGTCCAGGATCGTATTTGCAAGACCGTTTGATCTCGATATGTGACCGTACCAAGACCGTTTGATCTCGATATGTGACCGTACCAAGACCGTTTGATCTCGATATGTGACCGTACCAAGACCGTTTGATCTCGATATGTGACCGTACCAAGACCGTTTGATCTCGATATGTGACCGTACCAAGACCGTTTATCTCGATATGTGACCGTACCAATCTAGTTTCCGTCTTTTGCCCGTTGTCAAGAAGTTCAAAAGGCCCTATTGCTGTTGTAATTCCTTCTCATATTTCCTCAATTAAATGTCACAATGGCAAACATATATCCAGAAGCATGATATAAAGACATGCTCCTGTAACTGCAGTCGGCTTTCCCACAACCTTCTGTAGGGCGACGTGCACTTCTAATAATAATAATAATGTTCGCTTAGGCCTCTGAGACCCTGCGTTTGTCGGCCACATCCATGACCCACAGCTGTGGAGTGGTTCCAGGCCTCGTCCAGGGCGGAGGGGAGGTTGCTACTTGCTGGAGCCATACTGTTCGGGAACTGCCTCTTCTGTGCCTCCAGCCGATCGGGGGAAGACTTTTGGCACTGAGGAACAACTTGTGTAGTTTCTTGTGGGCAGGGATCTCCTGATTCAGTCGTACAACATTACCGAACAAAGAAACTCGGCGCTGGTCAAGTGTTTCTAAGATTGGGTAGAGGCCTGTTTTAGCAGAGACCTCCGCGCTGCAGATGTAGCCATGCAGATGTAGCCATGCAGATGTAGCCATGCAGATGTAGCCATGCAGATGTAGCCATGCTATCGGATGCACAGGACAAGAAAAGCAATGTCATATACTGACATGCTAACAAAACACTGACAAATGTAAAATAATGACCAAGTGTAATGTACACTCTTCTCTACTGTATAACGTAGGAACTTGTACAATGGAAAAGCGCCTGGAGAAGAGAGTGTATATCTTTGAAATGTGGATATGGATATAGGATCAAGATCCTGAGTAGTGCATGCGCTGCAGTGATCAGCGACCCATAGCTGACTGCTAGCGCCAGGGCCAGCGAACCAGAGCTGAGCAGCGCATGAGCTGCAGTGGTCAGCGACCCATAGCTGACTGCTAGCGCCAGGGCCAGCGAACCAGAGCTGAGCAGCGCATGAGCTGCAGTGGTCAGCGACCCATAGCTGACTGCTAGCGCCAGGGCCAGCGAATCAGAGCTGAGCAGCGCATGAGCTGCAGTGGTCAGCGACCCATAGCTGACTGCTAGCGCCAGGGCCAGCGAATCAGAGCTATCAAGACCATTCTGAACCTCCACGCTGTGATTCTGGATAACAAGCTGCAGTAGAGCAGGCTGGCCAAGGAAAATGGATCGAAGATGAAAGGCTAACCAGGTAGTAAAAAATGCCTGCTGGTCAGATGTATCGTACCGAAAGATGCAAATATCGCAGTCAAGCTGTAAACTACAACACATCGCATCCCGTTCTCCGGACTACATCTGCTTCTTGCAAAGCGATTTTCGGAGCTTGGTAGCGGGAGATTGAGAACAAATGAAGAAGAAAAAAAAGAAGAAGAGAAAGAAGAAGAAATGTGGATATATAGAAGAATGTGGTGTATGTCCCGAAAAGAAAACAAATAATGAAGGCTTTGGAAAAATTCGGAATACAAAATGAAATGATGAACGAAATTAGAGTTCGCCAGTAAGATATTTCGGTCATGTAAAATTTCATATGCCTATATCCAAATTAAAACCTACATTATTCAAATAATAATATTCAAATAATCATAATTTAAAATGAGCATTGTCAGGTGTTATGTATACTCATGACCAGTGGTAAGGGGTGCCCTCAGAACTGGAAGCAATCTTAGGGAACAAACACCCGTGATGTTACCGTACGGTTGTTTGTTGTTACTTATAATATCTATGTAACACACATTCTAAAGACAAATGTTAAAAATTTATAAATTATATTTATCTCATAATTCAAAATAATAATTGTTTTAACAAAAGTAATTATTATAATTGATATAATTTACCTCAATGGAGATTGGGGAAGCACAACTTGTTTCTTTGAGCGGACTCATCCAGAATTTAAAACAATACCTCATCTGAAAGTTGGCAGAGCTAGCAGTAGCGTAGCAGGCATTTAATACTAATGGACTTGATAGCATTTGTTCTGTTTTTTTTTACCTACACAACGTTCGGGGGTTTAAATTTAGCAGTTGAGTTCCATCACAATGTAGTCTAGTGACATCTATTCATTGTATTCCATAGTAAGAAAGGAACTACGTTTCTCTGACCTTGGAACTCACAAGATGAAAGAGTTGATTTTCTGGGCTGCTCATTGATTTGTATAGGTTCCAAATAATATGCCAAGGCCAATTCTTTCAATTTCAGATTCCTGAAGCTATTTGTAAGTATGTTTTTTTTTCTTTCCGAAAGCGGTTATATATATATATATATATATATATATATATATATATATATATATATATATATATATATATATATATATATATATATCTTAATCCTGATGACTCGTTCCTTAGCGTAGCTGTGGATCCCAGCTTCGTCTTCTGCGGATCCATTATTGGGTCCACGAAGTCTATTTAATTTAAGCAGGGTTCAGACAGGGAAGAAGCACTACAGAACATATATTTAATTTAAGGCTGCTAAGCGAGAAATGTCTAGAACAGCAGCAAACACTGTATCATGTGTTTGTGGATTTTAAGAAGGCGTTTGATAGGGTATGGCATAAAGCGCTTTGGGCAACCATGAGGATGTATAATATCAACGGAAATATTATAACGGTCCTTGAACATCTGTATAACAAGGCGTCTAGTGCAGTTCTTGTGAAGGGGAGACGAGGAGACTGGTTTCGCACATCAGTTGGTGTGAGACAGGGGTGTACACTCTCTCCAACTCTTTTCAATATATTCCTGGAAGGAATTATGAGTGAGGCACTTGGAGGTCACGTTGGTACTGTCAAGATAGGGGGCCGAACGATTACCAACCTTCGTTTTGCAGATGATATTGACGGGTTGGCGGGTTCAGAAGCAGAACTCCAGGAATGGGTCAGAAGGCTCGATGAAACAGCTCTTGACTATGGTATGGAGATAAACGCTGGAAAGACAAAACTAATGACAAACAACGCCTCGGGCTTCAACAGCAAGATAAAAGCTAATGGTCAAGAACTCGAAGTAGTTGACTGTTTTAAATATATTGGGTCGATTGTCAGTGATGAAGGATCAAAATGTGAAGTATTGGCCAGAATAGCACAGACAAAAGCGGCGTTTGCATGGCTTAACAAAATCTGGCAAGATAAACGGTTAGCACTATGCACGAAAATCAGATTAATGCGTACACTGATCCTGTCAATATTTCTCTATGCGTGTGAGACATGGACAGTTACAACTGACCTTCAACGCAGGATACAGGCCTTGGAGATGAGATGTTTCCGAAAACTTTTAAACGTCACGTACAAAGATCGAGTTACAAACGAGGAAATCCGAAATAGAATTACAACGGCAATAGGGCCTTTCGAAGATCTCTTGGCAACTGTCAAAAGAAGGAAACTCACTTGGTACGGTCACATATCGAGATCAAATGGTCTTGCAAACATAATCCTCCACAGAAAGGTGCATGGCAGACGGCGAAGAGGCCGGCCCAAAAAGAGATGGGAGGACAACATAAAAGAATGGACCAGTCTCCGACCAAAAGAGTCACAGGCAGCGGCATCTGACAGAGAGGGATGGCGTGGAGTTGTGAGGATGTCTTCATGTGTTCCCTAACGACCTCACCGGTTACGGGATGACCTGACCTGACCTGAAGTCTATTTGGTGGTAAGCACTCTTCCAGAGGCGTCTCGGGTGTTGTTGCGTGCAGCAAGGAGTCTGAACAACGCATAGGAGGTCTTCCACTCGATCTCTTTTTACCTCGGGGGTTCCAGATTGCTGTCACTGTGCTCCAACGTTTCGTCACAATATATGACCCACCCATTAATGTTATGCTTGTCTGTAATCATTCACCAAGTACAATCGTCAGATGTCAGAATTGTGAAGATTTTGCATACGTTGGTTTTGGAGAGTGATTCCGACCAAGAGAGACATGGATCACTCCCAATTTGACATACACTGATTTTGTTAGTGTCCATGTTTCAGCACCGTAGCACATCGCAGGGAGCACAGTGGAATTTAAGATATTAATATGAAGGTTTATATTTTTCTGTATTCTTCTTCGTCGTTCGATCTCAAATTCCCTCTACCAAGCCCCGAAAAGGGCGTTGCAAGTAGCAAGATGTAGTTCGGAGAACGGAATGCGTTGTGTCGTAGTTTACAGCTTGACTGCGATATTTGCACCTTTCGGTCCTACTGATTCTTCTTCTTCTTCTTCTTTTTCTTTTTCTTCTTCGTTCTTTGCCAGACGTCAACTTGAATTTGTTCGAAGAAAGCAGCAGTCATCCCGAGACTGTCGACACTGCCATAGAGCTTGTCTAGTGTTGGTACTGGTGATGGCCACATGTATTTTCTCTGGTCCTCATATGTCGGGCAGTTTTGCAGCAGATGTTCAGCGGTCATTTTATCTGTACCACAGGTGTATTCGTCAGTAGCACCTATCTTCAGTTTATTGAATAGATGGTACTACCAAATGGCAGAAAAATAACACTGTCATTCGCTACTGGTAAGTACACAAGCAATTTCAGAGCGGAGGGAGAGGCACTGAGGGCGGCAGTGGAAGAAATGGTGACACACAAAGAAAATGAAAGCCATATAGTCCTGCTTACAGATGCTCTCGCCGTAGTCACAGCGCTAAAAAGCCAGAAAAACACTGAGCTTAATGACTTAAGAGCAGCACTCTGCAAACTGTGCCAGCAGTCCGCACCAAAAAGGGTAGTGGTACAGTGGGTCCCATCACACTGCAACATCCAAGGCAACGAGGAGGCATACAGACTGGCAAAAGAAGATGCAAGACTACCACAAACAGATACTAGTATGACGTACGAAGAGTCAAAACGGCTTATAAAAGCCAGATACAGGACCAAATGGGAAACCGAACATACTGGTTACACCAAAAACGATGCCTATTACCAGTTGAACAGAAGAGAGCAGGTCGTTGTCTTCAGACTTCGCACTGGCCACATTAGACTGAGGCACCACCTATTCAACAAATTAAAGATAGGTGGTACCGACGAATGCCCGTTCGGTACTGGTAAAATGACCGCTGAACATCTGCTGCAGAACTGCCCGACATACGAGGATCAGAGAGAGCAGATGTGGCCATCACCAGTGGAACTGCAAGACAAGCTCTATGGCAGTGTCGACAGCTTCAGGATGACCGCCGCTTTTTTCGAAAAAATAATGGTTACTGTCTGACTGCGTACGAAAAAGAAGAAAAAGAAGAAGAAGAAGAAGAATAGATGGTACCTCAGTCTGTTGTGGCCTGTGCGGAGTCTGAAGACCACGATCTGCTCTCTTCTGTTCAACTGGTAATAGGCATCATTTTTGGTGTAGCTAGTATGCTCTGTTTCCCATTTGGCCATGCATCTTCTACTTCCGCATGGCATTGTTGGGATTAGGTTAGACTTCCCTCTTCGGTCCATTATCCTTAGCCAGCCTGCTCTGTTGTAGCCTGCTATCCAGGATCACCACGTGGAGGTGTAGAAGGGTCTTGGCAGCTCTGGTTCGCTGGGCCTGACACTAGCAGTCAACTTTGGGTCGCTGATCGCTACAGTTCATGCACTGCTCAGCATCTTGATCCTAATACATTCTAATTTAGGGATTCCAAATTAAATTGCGAACACATAAATTAACGTTTAAAATCAAACATGGCTGCTAAATCCTTGTTTAGTTGCATGCGACCTGCACAAATATCATTACTCTTTAATGGAACTTGTAGTGCAAGTTCACTTCTTCCTGCAAGGTAATCATCCTGATAAAATACTCATTCAATTTGGAATTAATTTTCCTATCCATGCTGATCGCAGCGATTATCGGACAACAGTTAGCGCCAGTGCTCCCCTTGACAGTCGAGACTCAGTCAATGTCATTCTGTGATTCTTCTCGTTTATCAATCACTCGGACTTAGACCATTAAGTCATTCATCGTTACTTATCTTAGTCATCACTATCGCAACATCGTCTTCTTACATATGGATGTGGAATAGCTATAACTTTAATTTATTTGATTTAATTTCAGTTAGACTAATATTACTTACTTTAATTTAATAGCCTAGGCCCCCTAACTCAACTGGAATACTATTACTATTAGTATTAGTATTATTATTATTAAATTAGTAATTTACTAATTACAATGAGTTTTAGGACAACAATTGTTATGTTGTGTATGTTAGTTATTTAATTTTAAGTAGACACCTAAATAGTAGAGAATAAGTTATTTGGTTGTATCATATTAACTTTACAATATGAATAATTGAATATTGTTTCCAGTAACATGAGTACTTCCCAGCTCAGTCAAACACAAGTGACAATCAATCTACAATACATGTGCCGTTTGTGTTGTCTTATTTATATTCTATATGATGTCTACACTAAGTTAAGTCTAATCAGCTTTTATTAAATTCTTTGCTTGACGGTGTAACGACGACAGTAATGATTTTGACTGTCTTTTTTACGAAAAAGTACAACTTTCACTTTAAGTATCAGCCAACTATATTTAATTCTGTTGGTTCTGTTAGAGCACGGAAACCATCAAAAAATAGTCGGCATGTTATCTAGACCTAAACTCTTGACTTGTGCAACTCTTAAAAACACTTAGGATCTATCCAGGAAAAGGGCTGCATTTTGAACAAGTCGCTTAAAAACTATGACTTGACTAAGTTGCTCCTTTTCTAACCTGATCGTGGTAGGCATGGGGGTGTATTTTTTAGTTTATAGATTATAGAATCTACAGGATGGTATAGCTGTCCCTATCCCCTTGCTTACTTTTCCAACTACTTAATGGGCATTAAGTAGCGTTGAAAGCTTAATTTGCATTTCTTGAGTCAAATTGCGTTGGTTGTTGTAAATGATCTCTCTTCTTATGTCATCTTTTCATCTGCTGCATGACCTTCACGTTTGTGTTTTATTTTGACATGGTAGTTGATCAGGTTGTATCTCATGATTCTGATTCTCAATGAATACAAAGGGTAATTCTCACCATATTTATAATGTTATAATTTCTCACCATATTTATAATGTCATAATTTCTCATATTCTCCCTCGTGGTGACACCAATGCCTTTTTTTTTGACATTGCTTGCATTTCACACATAGTTTTCCTCTCCTGTGCCTTTGTTAAGAACCAAGTTTGATATTGGTAGCACAGATTTTATATAAAGCTATAAACATACTGTTTATCAGTTGTTGCTGTGTTGCCAAGTTGTTTGAATGTTGCAGTGCTGACAGTCAGTCACAGCAGAGGCTTTCTGCCATTTATTTATAATTTTTCCATCACGTCTTCTATCTTCTATGACAAATACAGATATTTGAACTCTCGTATCTGCTGAAGTTTGATATTGTTTATACATATTAAGTGGACCTTGTGTTTCGATATTCTTCATATGTTTCACCTTTGATGTACTAATTTTCATGATATATTTTTCACAGACTGTACCAAGTGCATTTAAATCTTTTTTGTTCACCCTCAAATCAAGGTCTCGGTTTTTCTTACAAAGGAAACCGTTGTTTGTAAAGCTGTGTTATCTCCATACAGCTTTTGTCCATTATCTGTCTCGCGAGGCCAGTATTGTTCTCTCTTTTCCTGCGTGAGCATGCAGCTTTGTAGGATGTGTTCTACGGTCATGGTATGCTGCCCGGATGGACACTTGTCATCTGTCCCAATCCTCATTTTGTTGTAAAGATGACTCTTGAGTCTGTTATGCCCAGTTCTCAGTCTGAAGATGATGACTTGTTCTTCTCTAGTTAAGTGAAAGTAGCTGTCTTCTTTTTGGAAGTCGGGGTGTTGATCAGCCCATTTTTCTCTGAAGTTGGGTTTAATTATGGTCTTAGCCTCATTATATGTGATGTTCAGGTTTGTTTGTGGGGATACTCCTCAACACTTTACTAGTTTGTTTGCAGCTTCATTACCTTCAATATTGCAGTGGGTTGGTTGGTTATTGATCCAGCGGCCTGTGGGCTCCTGCCCTTTGGCCCAATGCTAAATAGTGGTATCTGCAAGTGTTTGTAAGCTGTTGTTTAGTTCCATACAAAATGTTCCATTTGTCTGGCCTCGTAGGAAGAAGGTCTTTCCTAACACCTGCAAGGGCCGGACATTTAAAAAGATGATGTTCAACAGTTTCATAGAGATGTGTGCACAGCCAGCACTCTGGAGTATATTCTGGTTGGATTCTGTTCAAGTGACTTCGCATTCAACACATTGCAGTGGGATGGGATCCACTTTATGACCCGCCTTTGGTGTTCTGCTGAGTGCTGTGTCAGAGAGAAGATACATTGCTTGAGATCTTCATCTTTGTGTTATTTTAGCGCTGCTAATACTGACATGGCATCAGTCAGGAATACTATGTTTTCTTGGTGGATATCTTTATCTTGTCTTACAAGCTCAGCTGTGACCTTCAGTGCCTCTGCTTCTGTACAGAAGTTATTGGAGTATGTTCCCGTTGTTAATATTCACATTTTTTCTTCTCCATTCCTTAGTTTGTAATAGACCCCTCCACATCCATTGGATGTGGCTTTGTTAGATAATCCATCTGTATATACATGTATCCATGTTTCTGGTGGATATACTCTCCTAAGATATTTTTTTCGTCTTCATATATTAGACTGGTTGTATTCAAAGAGTAGTTCGTGTAATGTGTTCTTCACTAATATTGAATTGTTTTTCTGCGATCATTCCACTTCTGGTGTTGCAATTTGACTGGCTTCTATTGTCATTCTATCTATGTAAATGTTGAATAGCGATGCGGAAATCTTCCAATCTTCGTTGATTGCCTCTTGTGCAGGTTTCTGGAAGGTTACACTTAACATTGTTACTACTGTTACTGTTTTTTTAGCCTGTTTCAGTCTCTGGTAAAACATAGGTGCTGTGAAATTACTCCATCTTAAAATAAAAATAAAAATCACCTTCATTTTACTAGTGAAGTAATCAGTCCTTGTTCCCTTCCTTGCTCATTATATTTATTCATTTGAAACTACTACTGCTCATAATTTGTTTATCATGGACATGAACATTAAGTATAATCTGCCTATGATGATAGGAAGGTTATGACGTAATTCTTCTTAGTTCTTAGTTGACCTGCTTCTACATGTGCAGATGCTCCTGTGCAGGTCCCAGCTCTGGTATGATTTAGATGTAGCCAGGAGAATGGCATCCTGCTTAGTAGGCTAGGCTTGAGCAGCTTAATACTTCGCTGCGTTGAGATACACGCTTACGGACGGTGATTAACCCATGTGCGAGTCCATCTTAATGGACTCAAAACATTAGAGCAAAGTAAATCCGCAGCATGTTAGGCACCATCTATGTCGCTCTAAATAAACCACCTAACCATGGCTGGTGTTATGCCATGTCACACAGTTAGTCACTTCTTACAACATGCTCTCTGTGAGGCAGTGGTGCTATTCTTGTCCTTGTAATACACAAAGACCCCGGCAGTCTACAAATGTGTAGATGGAACAAGGTCTGTCTATCTATTCTATAGTCTTACAATGGTTATGAGAAAGAATATGCCAATATTAACACTTTATTAGTGAGACGTTCTGCAAATGACCTGCAATGTGATGATGGTAAGATAAAGATTTGTCTGCAGAATCTGAACTTGAGAACAAGTAGTAAAGTAACTAAGTTTGGGAGACTAAACCTAAATTGTAATTTAGATAGGGAAATTACTATAAAATTGAAAGTGAAAAAGACTGCACCAGATCAGATCACTTTTAGGGATCAAGATGCTGAGCAGCGCATGAGCTGCAGTGGTCAGCAACCCATAGCTGACTGCTAGCGTCAGGGCCAGCGAAACAGAGCTGCCAAGATCCTTCTACACCTCCACGTGGTCTCCTGGATAACAGGCTGCAGCAGGGCAGACTGGCTAAGGAGAAGGGATCAAAGAGGGAATGCTAACCCAGTACTAAAAAAATGCTTCCTGAAGTCGGATGTATTGGACCGAAAGTTGCAAATATCGCAGTCAAGCTGTAAACTACGACACAATGCATTCCGTTCTCTGAACTGTATTCTGCTATTTAAGCTCTTTTAGGGTTTAGTAGCAGGAGATTGAGAACGAACGAAGCCAAGCCAAGATCACTTTTATAGTGTACAATTTATCCACTTTCTTGTAGTGCCACTTTTAAAATGTGTTATATTGTTCACTCACCAGTTTTGCATGTGTTCAACAAGTCCGCCACAAGCGCTTTCCCATATATTATGTCCGTCCAAGCATAAGAAAACCATGGCATGTGCGGAAATGGACTGAGAAAAGAGATAACATTCTAACTCCTAGTAATGAGGCATTTGTCAGAGATGTCATAATAGATAACTATACAGGCACATCTAGAGTTGAAAGTCCCTTGAAAGATGGACCATGGGAGAGACAGCCTTATGTCAAAGGGTAAGGAGATTTTTCATCTTTCAAAATGGTTTTAACACCTTGAGCTCATCACTATTGTGTGGCATTGATGATCAATTCCCAAATTATAGTTTTGAACATTTAATTAATTTTGATGCTTTTCTTTCCCAAGTGTTTTTTCATGACATTCAAGCTCTTTATTTTTTTGTCTTCTTTTGCTCTCATCTTTCTTGCTGTCACACAATTTTCAACTGCTTCCTGAACAAACAACTAGAAGACAACAGGCTCACTATAAGGGGATGAGAAGAAAAATGAGCTCAGCACCACACTCAAATATAAATTTCAAGCTTTGGAACAACTAGACATAGATGATGGCATTGATGAAAAATTGAAATATCTGCAAAAGGTCTAGAAAACAATGTGAGACGAAGTTTTGGGTTGTTGTTGTTTAATGCCCATAATGAGTAGGATTACTCTTTTGTGCACCCTGAAAAGGATGTTAAGTGGCGGGTTGTAATAGCTTTCCTCACATCTCGAGCGTGTTGATGAAGGTGGACCGGGGTCCTGCAGGCTGTTGTGCAATGCTTGACTTCATCTGTGTGTCGTTCACTACTATGGGGGTCACGTCAATCCCTCACTTTATTAGCCAGGCTGCCATGAAAACAGCCTGTTTCTAGGGAGAACTGCGGGGAAGTCAAGGTGATAGTCTTGGCAAGTATATTTTTTCTGACCCTGACTGACATATCTGATCAGTATATTTTGCCTGACTCTGACTGACATATCTGATCAGTATATTTTACCCGACCCTGACTGGCATATCTGATCAGTAAATTTTACCTGACCCTGACTGACATATCTGATCAGTATATTTTGCCTGACCCTGACTGCCATATCTGATCGGTATATTTTGCCAGACCAGACGTTAGTCTTCCTCCCTGAAGTTTTGGATAAAAAGGAACATCATCACAAAGAATGGATAGTGGTCTGACAGCAGCCAGTGACTCTTATCTGAGTGTTGGGAATCAAGATGCTGAGCAGCGCATCAGCTGCAATGGTCAGCGACCCATAGCTGAATGCTAGCGTCAGGGCCAGCGAACCAGAGCTGCCAAGACCCTTCTATACCTCCACACGGTGATCCTGGATAACAGGCTGCAGCAGGGCAGACTGGCTAAGGAGAAGGGATCGAAGAGAGATGCTAACCCGGTACTTAAAAAATGCTTGCTGAAGTCGGATGTGTTGGACCGCAAGGCGCAAATATCGCAGTCAAGCTGTAAACTATGATACAACCCATTCTGTTCTCTGGACTACATTCTGCTACTTGCAACGCCCTATCAGGGCTTGGTAGAGGGAGATTGAGAACAAACAAAGCCAAGCCATTAAGTAGACATATGAGAATAGATAGTGTAGAGTTTAGCATGAGGGACAACTCAACAGAATTATTGAACATTAAATCTGGGGTTCGTCAGGGATATCTTTTATCCCCTTTTCTGTTCTGAATTATGAAAGAAAAGACAGGTTACGAGAAATATGGAATTCAGAAAACCTTATTTAACTCATTCACTGCCAAATATTTTGGGCCTCTGGGTGCAATTTTTTTCTAATGTAAAACTCAAGCACAGCATCACTTAGTTGTGATCTATGTATCTCCAATAAAAGTTCCCTGAAATAACACATATTATATACCAAACTGTTCACAATTGTGGCCATAATACAATAGAATAAACATATTTTATAAATGGAGGTGAACATTTGTGTATGAGGGATTATAGTTGCATAATCATTTTTATTTTTAAAAATTATGAAAAACATTTTCCCCCTCATCAACACGTTATTGAGCTCTAAACCAATACACGAATAACGAAATGACTTTCTATTGACGGTAATCCACAAGGGAAGATGATCTGAAAGTTACATCTAATTTGGTGCAGTTGTTTTCACAGTATTCATATTTTACTGAAGGCAAGTGAAGTTGAAAACGTGCCAAAATATAAACGCACCAATCTACATCAGCGTGAGTGTTTACAATTTACGCACACCCAGAAATAATGGCCCTGCCATATTAAATATATAGGTATATACATTTATATTATACACACTAGTATGGCTGGACAGGATCTTGAACCTTTATTGAATTTGTGAACTGTTACTACCATTGCTTGAGACAAAAGAGGGCACCACACCCCTCGTCAGTAGATCTAGTTTCACTTTCACCAATCGACTTATAAGACTAGATAAATAAATTGAAATAGTGCTATCAGAATGATCAATATCTTCATCATCACTACCGTTAGTAATAACATAATCTAATCATTACCGAGCGTGTAATGTAAAAACTATATTTGGTCTGACTGAAGATGCATAGGCTCGATTCAAGGTTGCCCTAAAAAAATAAAAAAATTGGTTTCCAAGTACGAAAATAAACATTTTTTCAATGAAACAACCGCCAACTCTTCCTGTAATGAGAAGTAAAAAAATCTAGACTTTCACCAACAATCAAAAATAAAACATTTAGGAGAACTAAGAATGAGAAAATGTGTGATTTTGTGAACACAGTCACAAAAGCCGATGTATCGGCTCGTGGGAATGATGGAGTTAGACCTGGACTTTGCAGACGAGATAGCCCTCCTATCTTACAGCTAACTTCAAATGCAGGAAAAACAACCGGGAGCGAAGATGCAGCACAGTGAATGAGCGGACAGCAGTCATCCACTCATAGCTGGCTGCTTGCACCATCTGGTTTCCCTTGAAACATGAGGCTGATCTGGAGCATAGGAGACACTTCACCAACTTTATTAGGATCATCTATTTCATCTACTCAAATAAGACTGCAGATCCTCTAACATTCTCTGCCACCATTTTCCACCAGCCGTTATTGACTCATCTCTTACCACATGGTTTCCAACCCAGTGCATATCTGGTTACATTGGTAGGTTTTTTTCCCCTAGGATGTGTCCTATCCACCTCGATGTTCTCTCCCTAATCTCCATCCGTATTGGTTCTGTTATTTGTCATACATCTCTGTTTGTTATTACATCTGGCCATGTAAAATGAAGAATGCAGTGGAAACATCTGTTGGTGAAAATATACAGTCATGTGATGCATTTAATTACAAATTGTTCAAAAAGACTGTCCAAAATGAGAACGTTTGGTGAGTCAGTTTTAGTCCCATATTACAAGGTGAACTGACACGAATGAGCACCTAAATTAGGAATGTGATGAGTCAGTTTTAGTCCTATGTTACGAGGTGAACTAACACGAAGGAGGGCCTAAATTAGGAACTTGTGGTGAGTCAGTTTTAGTCCTATGTTACGAGGTGAACTAACATGAATGAGTGCCCAAAATGAGAATATTTGGTGAGTCAGTTTTAGTCCTATGTTACGAGGTGAACTAACATGAATGAGTGCCCAAAATGAGAATATTTGGTGAGTCAGTTTTAGTCTTATGTTACAAGGTGAACTAACATGAATGAGGACCTAAATAAGGAACTTGTGGTGAGTCAGTTTGTCTTATGTTACAAGGTGAACTAAAATAAATGAAGCCCAAAATGAGAACCTTTGTGAGTCAGGTGTAGTCCTATATTACAAGTTAAACTAACATGAATGAGTGCCCAAAATGAGAGCCTTTGGTGAATCGGTTAAGGGTGAACTACTTCATCTTCGTCACTCGTCCCGAAAAGTACCTTTGTGACATTGTGTCGCAGATTACAGTGAAGTTGGGGATCAAGATGCTGAGCAGCGCATGAGCTGCACTGGTCAGCGACCCAAAAGCTGACTGCTAGCGTCAGGGCTAGCGAACCAGAGTTGCCAAGACCCTTCTACACCTCCACGCGGTGATCCTGGATAACAGGCTGCATCAGGGCAGACTGGATAAGGAGAAGGGATCGAAGACGGAATGCTAACCCGGTACTCAAAAAATGCTTGCTGAAGTCGGATGTGTTGACCAAAAGGTGCAAATATCGCAGCCAAGCTGTAAACTGCAACACAATGCATTCCGTTCTCTGGACTACATTCTGCTACTTACCCTTTCAGGGTTTGGTAGTGGGAGATTGAGAACGAAGAAGAAGACAGCGAAGTTGCAATATCTGCACCTTTCAGCCAGACACACCCGATCTCAGCAAAGCATTTTTTACCCGACATAACGGGTTTGCCTTCCCTCTTTGATACCAAATCTCTTATCCAGACAGTCTGGTTGCAGTTTGTTTCTAGGGCCGCCACTTGAAAATTGAATAGGGTCTTGATCAGTTATGGGTCACTGACCCTGATGCAAGCAACTAACCACCAGTCACTGGCTGATGTCAACTCATTCACTTGTGCATCTTCAGCCCCACAAGATGAACTAAAATGATTAAATGCCATCAAATAAAATATCTTTTGTCAGTCAGTTGTAGTTCTTATGTTAAAGGTGACCTAACACGAATGAGTCAAGTATCCAACACCCTTTACTGTGATTTCTTTTATTTATACATAGTACCCGTAGGACGGGAGTTCTGACCTTGAAGCTGGGCAGTGTGTTACAGTGGACAAAAGAAGGGAAGTCCTTTTATGTAACTTTATTACAGGTAAAGTAATTAGTCCACATGTATACAGGTAATTGTAACATATTAGTATAAATATCTGCTACTCTTATGTTTTATTTTTTTTAAATAAGTTTCTACTGGCCGAGGCATGCCTATTCCACCCCCAGACCGTAGTCAATTGGGCATATTAAGACACATAAACCAGTGCTTGGATGTATGTGTGCGTCTGTATGTACCTATGCTAAGCATTTAAACACACCGTCATAGCATTCTATACCTACATATCCCACCGCATATAAACACCCTGTCATGGCATTCTATACTTACATATTATTGTAGTTTACCGCAGACCGATTCCATTCAGAAGTTTTCGTATTAGTATTTTTTTATATTTTAGTCACATCAATTTTAAAAAGTTAATAAATTTGACATGAAGCTTAGTAAGAACGTATTATAACTTGGCATAGGGGACTGAGTGGCCTTGAGGTAAAAACGTCGGCCTCAGGTGCTGGAGGTCGCCAGAATTTTTCACGCCATTCTGGTATTTCCTCGGATTTCTGGGTAGTAGAGATTGGATGCTCGAGTGCAGTGTTGCGCACGTTAAAAATCCCTTGCAATTGGAAATATACAAGAGTAGGCTTAACGGCCGCTGCCTGGGCTAAAATTGAAAATTATGTTTAAAATCTAGCCAATCTGTTACGGGATTCTCACTCGTGCTACACAGTTCGTCCATTGTGCTGAGATTCTCCAAAAATACTGAGAAGAACAGAGCACATGGATTGAACAGTGTGCAATGATGTTAATTCTTCAACTAAACTGAACTAAATAACTTGGCATAACTTAGTCAGAAAGTGGCGCTGGATAAGCCACAAGCTGTGAAAGCCCCAAGACATTACCAGACAATCCCTGTCATGGGACCTGCAGGGAAAAGGTGGCAAAGGATGGGCAAGAACACATGACAAGAGACCTGGAGGTAGATACAAACAAGAAAAGCAGGGAGAAGCTAGAAAGAACTGGCGAAAATAGCGGTCCCAGTTTGTTGGAGAGATTTGGTCGTACCCCAAGGTGATAAAAGCGAAGAAGAAAGAGAAGATGAAACATACATTTTAGAAAATAGAACGATAAAATGTGGGAATTACTTTTCCTTGTGTTTCTTTTTTGTTCCTTGTCTTCTTGGGGAACTCAGACACTAGTCCAGTTAGGCACAACATGCTGACCAGGACATCGCACCAGGGTCAGGCACAATACACTGACCAAGATCACTATCTCTCTTCCATGTAGTGTTCCCTGGAACCAGACTGTTTTGAAGGCAGCCTGGCTGACGAGATGTGGATCTATGTGATCCTCGTAGTAGTGAGCACCACACAGATGAAGCCAAGCATAGCACAACCGCCTCGAAAACCGCAGTCCATCTCCATCAGCACGCTCGGGATGTGAGGAAAGCTACTACAACCCGCCACTTAACGTCCTTTTCAGGGCACACAAAAGAGTAAACTTGCTCATTGTGGGCAATAAACAACAACAACCACCCTTGTCTTCTTCTTCTGTGTTCATTCTCAATCTCCTGCTTCCAAGCCCTGAGCAGGGCTTTGCAAATAGCAGGATGCAGTCCGCAGAACAGAATGCGTTGTTCATTGCGATATTCGGTCTGACACATCCGTCTTCGGCAGAATTCTCCCTTGTAATTCTCTCAGGTTCGTTTTACCAAAAAATTGTAAGATTTGTAGAAGTGTAATGTATACTGAAATGGCAACAAATGAACTAGCCTGATCCACACCATCGGCCATTTTTCAACTGAGCTTTCTTCCTTATTAGAGATATTAGTATTTGATCTGGTTTTTACTCTTCATATTTTTATATTTGTTTTGAAAATAAAACTCAAGCTCTTATTGTTTTTTTTTGCGTTCACCTTATTTCTCTATTTCCCAATACTGAGTGTGTTGCACTATGTTTTTATTTTGCACCTGTCTGCCCAGTGCATCCGACTTCGGCATGCATTTTATGTAAGAGTCTGCTTTCTCCTGTATTTTCTAAGGTTTTGCTTCTTCGGAGTAGCTGCCGGTGCTGTGATGGGGATTGAACCCAGCACCCCTGGATTGTGACCATGTCACTTAACCACTAGCCCATGCCGTCCCAATTGAATTTTGTTGAAAGTATACATGAAGGTCTAGCCATATTGGAATGTTTGACAGTGTTACAATGGTGCAAATACAAAAAGCAACAACTTGCTAGACAATCAAAAGGTTGTCATCGGGGACAAGGCTCAACACAAATGAAAATAATTTAGCTAATCTATATGACGAAGATGTTAATGGATAATAATAATGATAACTTATCTGAACATTTGCTAGCTAAACCAAGATGAACATCACATGTGAACTAGCACCAATTGGAAACTGAGAATGTTTTAGTTTTTACGTGTATTAATTGATCTTAATATTATATTTTTATGTTTATCGTAATAATATCCTTAGTATTTTTTCTTAGCTCCTGGTAATTTTCAATTGTGTTGGTTTTTTACTTCATTTTGTGCTTCTTCTTCTGCGTTCGTTCTCAATCTCCCGCTACCAAGTCCTGTACAGGTCTTCGCAAGTAGCAGGATGTAGTCCGGAGAACGGAATATGTTGTGTCGCTAATTTACAGCTTGGCTGCGATATTTGCACCTTTCGGTCCGACACATCCGTCTTCGGCGGCATTTTGTGCTATTTATTGTTATAATTAATTTTGTAAATATATTAATTGATGTCATGGAAGAACATATGTAATTCCTTGTGTATGTATTGTCAATCAGGTCCTGGACAACCATGTCATTAACTATGTACCTCCGGAAATCTATAAAACATATCCGAGCTTCAGACCACACCAGGGAGAAAAATTTGGCTTACAGATCGTCGGTGCTTTGAGTTGTGACCCCAGACAGGTAAGAGTTTTTTATAAAATAATGTCTTGTGGGGTGTCATGACGAGGATGTAGGCCGGGAATCATCATCTAGCAACCCGCAGGTCAAATCTGGTTTGTGCTACAAGATGAACAACCTTGTCACGGAATGGGTCGCTTGTGACTATGATGACACGAAGTATATATAATAATAGCTGTCCATTGTTGTCGATGAGGACCGCCGACATCATCCTTGTCACAGATTTCCCTGTTGGGTGTGGGTGTGCATGTGGCTGAACAGGCCAATGCGGGCACGAAAACATCTGCTACATATCGGGCACACGAGGTGTATAAAAGGTGATGGTGTTCCCGCTGTTCGGGATTTCCTGGTCTCGCGTCTGCTCTGGGCTTTCACAACACGGTCGTCTTCGCTGGTAGCTACACCCGATTTGACTGTGCTTCTCAAGTCAGATCTGTTTTGCGCAAGACATTTCCAGGTGCCGATGTCTATTTGGCAACTTTTCAGTGAGTCCTTCAGACCGTCTTTAAATCGTTTCTTTGGGCGCCCTTTCTCGCGCCATCCCTCTCTCAGCTCGCCGTAGAGAAGCTTATTTGGGAGCCGCTCGTCTGACATACGGACGAGGTGTCCGGCCCATCCTAGTCGTGCTTTTTCTAGCAGTAATAACATAATAAATATGTATATATTAGAATGAAGCTGTTGTTGTTTGCGAATGCCCACAATGAGTAGGTTACTCTTTTGTGCGTCCGGAAAAGGACGTTAAGTGATGGGTTCCAGTAGCTTTCCTCACATCCCGAGCATGCTGATGAAGGTGGACCGGGGTCCTCCAGGCAGTTGTGCTATTTTTGGCTTCATCTGCGTGTCACTCACTACTACAGGGATCATGTCGATCCCTCACCTCGTTATCTATACTGCTATGAGAACATCCCGTTTCCAGGGAGGGCTACTAGGAAGCCGAGGTGAGGGTCTTGGCCAGTATGTTTTGCCTGACCCCGACTAACATGTCTGATCAGTATATTTTGCCTGACCAGGCATTAGTCTTCCTCCCCTGGTATGAAGCTATAAATGTAATTGAAATGAAGCTATAAATGTGTAGGGGGAAATATGTAATATTTGTGTGTGTGTGCGCATGTGCATATATATCTATATACACATATACATGTCTTCTGTGACGCAGTCAATAGTTATAATCCAATTTGTAATTAATATCCACATGTAATTCGGATTCATGATTATTGACCTGATCAAATAATGTTTCTTGACTATTGAAGTCCGAATTCCATTGTGCAGAATGCAACAACCTTCTGCACACCACAGTCTAGTCTGGTTGGACAAAATTTGGAATTCCTGAGAATTTTTAAAACTTTCACACGTAGACCCTACCCATAGCCATTTTTTAAAATGCTGAATACGTCACCATCTACACACAATATTTTGCCGGTAAAAGTATCGTATGTTAGATTACAAATGGATTTTGAAAGATTTTACTTCGAACGCCTCTAATACGCTGATAAGGGGCAAGCCGACTTTTTGAGAAAGGTAAAGTAGGTTGTTGGAAAAGATCGTTATCAAGTAGATCTGTTTATTTTGTTTGTTTAGATGAAAGAACTACATTTGAATTGGAAACTAACAGTTGTGTCGATATTGTAAACACAGTATTGATATGTTGTTATGGATGATTTCCACAGATTTCTATCAGAGCGACTAGGCTTAGCCGTTGAGTCAAAATTTTTTCTGAGATTTCCATAAATTTTCAACTTCATCTTTTTGTCACTCAGACACTAACAAACACACAACAAAAATAATAACACCCACAAGTTCTTTATTCAATTGTGTCTCTACACACAAGAAAATCACATTTATTGACAAACAAACAGAACAGTTACAAATTTTGAAAGTCTACTACTATAGCAAGATATTTAAAAAAATTAATTTGCGCAAATTTTGTAAAAAAGTTATGTGGAGCGCTAAAGGTTAAAAATGCACCATATTTGTAAATGCGGACCTGATGGAAATAAGTCTCCACTAAACAAAAGCTGTGCACATGCCAGTTATTCTATCATGCTAAAAGTTATTTCAAAAGCCAGAATGTCATAGATAAGCGACAAAACACTGGCGCTAGATACAGATTTTGACCAAATGGGACTGTAACATGTTTTGTGTGCCATAGATTCGTTTGTACCAAATGGGACTGTAACATGTTTTGTGTGCCATAGATTCATTCGTACCAAATGGGACTGTAACATGTTTTGTGTGCCATAGATTCGTTCGTACCAAATGGGACTGGAACATGTTTTGTGTGCCATAGATTCATTCGTACCAAATGGGACTAACATGTTTTGTGTGCCATACATTCATTCGTACCAAATGGGACTGTAACATGTTTTGTGTGCCATAGATTCATTCGTACCAAATGGGACTGAAACATGTTTTGTGTACCATAGATTCATTCGTACCAAATGGGACTGTAACATGTTTTGTGTACCATAGATTCATTAGTACCAAATGGGACTAACACGTTTTGTGTGGCATAGATTCGTTCGTACCAAATGGGACTAACACGTTTTGTGTGCCATAGATTCATTCGTACCAAATGGGACTGAAACATGTTTTGTGTGCCATAGATTCATTCGTACCAAATGGGACTAACATGTTTTGTGTGCCATAGATTCGTTCGTACCAAATGGGACTGTAACATGTTTTGTGTACCATAGATTCGTTCGTACCAAATGGGACTGTAACATGTTTTGTGTACCATAGATTCATTTGTACCAAATGGGACTGTAACATGTTTTGTGTACCATAGATTCATTCGTACCAAATGGGACTAACACGTTTTGTGTGCCATAGATTCGTTCGTACCAAATGGGACTGTAACATGTTTTGTGTACCATAGATTCATTCGTACCAAATGGGACTAACACGTTTTGTGTGCCATAGATTCATTCGTACCAAATGGGACTAACATGTTTTGTGTGCCATAGATTCGTTCGTACCAAATGGGACTGTAACATGTTTTGTGTACCATAGATTCGTTCGTACCAAATGGGACTGTAACATGTTTTGTGTACCATAGATTCATTCGTACCAAATGGGACTGTAACATGTTTTGTGTGCCATAGATTCATTCGTACCAAATGGGACTGTAACATGTTTTGTGTGCCATAGATTCATTAGTACCAAATGGGACTATAACATGTTTTGTGTGCCATAGATTCATTTGTACCAAATGGGACTACAACATGTTTTGTGTGCCATAGATTCATTCGTACCAAATGGGACTACAACATGTTTTGTGTGCCATAGATTCATTCGTACCAAATGGAACTGTAACATGTTTTGTGTGCCATACATTCATTTGTGCCAAATGGAACTGCAAACATTTAATGGGAAAAATTAAAAATTGTTAGTTAATTTTTGTTTCCATATATTTTTAATTTTGAGAAAAACTTATTTTGATATCGTTAACTGTTTCTACTTCATATATAAGTTGCTAATAAGATATTTGTATGATTTCACTTTCTATAAAAAAATTTTTTACATGTGTGCTATTATTTCTTAGTTCTTAGTTGACCTGTACTTCTATAGGGGCAGATGCCCCTGTGAAGGTTCCAGCTCTGGTATGAGCTGGATGTAGCCGGGAGAAGGGTTTGCTGCTTAGCGGGCTAGGCTCGAGCAGCTTAATACTCCACTGGATTGGGTCAAGCGCTTATGGAGTGTGGTTAACCAATGTGTGAGTCCATCTTAATAGATAGACTCAAACATTAGAGCAAAGTAGATCCACAGCCTGTTCGGTGCCATCTGTGCTGCTCTAAACAAACCACCTAACTATGGCCGGTGTTATGCCGTGTGACACAGTTAGTTGCCTCTTACGACATGCTCTCTGATAGGCAGTGGTGCTATTCTTGTCCTTGTCATACACAAAAACCCCGGCAGACCACTCGCGCTGTTATTAGTTGCATTTATTCTCATAATCTTTTGTCTTTTACCTGTGTTTTTGGTCCTAATTTCTATGACTTCTCATTAACAATGCTTATATTGTCTTCCATCTTTCGTGAACGGCAACATGACAAAAGAGTCAGAAGTCATCGACAAAGTCCAAATCATCAAGTTATTTTGTTGATTGATGTTATTTTTATGTTACATAAAAATTTAGCAGTGGGAGAACCCATTCCAATTATTGTCTGAAAAGGCCCAATAAGTTGACCTTTACGTAGAACGCTACATTCCATATCCTCATACATTTACTTTATTCCTTTATTCTCGTAGAATAATTTTATATACATTCACACGTGACAATGACCAATACTTATTTCAGGTAGTATTTACATTTAACATTCAGTTTTGCCACTCTACTTTTGTTCCTGCCTCCAGCACAGAGAAACAAGCCGAGGCTTTCACTGAAAATCAAGTTGGAGATTTATATAACCTGTATGGTCCCCACCCTGCTGTACGAATCCTTAACGTGGCCTATTCTGCAGAGTGATCTGAAGTGCTTTGAAGCCTTTCATATGCACAAGCCAGGGGCGTATTCTTGCGATCCACTTGTGTGACCGGGTCGCAAACGACGGATTCATCTGACGGACGGACTTTGAAAACAAAATCGCCATTCCAAACCGTCGCCACTTGACATGTATGTGGTCCACCTTGCCAAGGTCATCCTTGCCCGCCAGCTCTTAAAGCAAGCCATGTACATCAAGTATGGGAAAAGACCCTCCCCATACTTGCTGAAGTCGGATGTGCTGGACTGAAAGGTGCAAATACCGCAGTCAAGCTGTAAACTAGTGACACATCGCATTCCGTTCTCCGGACTACACCCTGCTACTTGCAAAGCCCTGTTCAGGTCTTGGTAGCTGGAGATTGAAAACGAACGCAGAAGAAGAAAAAGATCCTTCCCACATTCCAATTCTGCATTGGTTAGTTCAAATTTGAAAGACATCATCTTCATTGCATGCAGCCTGAGACTCAGGTACTCATCATGCTCAGTTGGCGTGACATGCCCGTGTTGCCTAAGCGGACCTACATACCTCTATTGCAGTATTTCACATCTGTTGTTGAGATTTCTTATTGCCTTAATCTTACACTGTTCATTTATCAGCAATTTGATGAAATGTGCTTAGAAGACTAGGAAGTAATACAATGTTTAATCATGATTTAACATTGACCTAATCCGTCTGGCTCCTCTTGGAGCATAGGAGTGCCTTGAATACTCTCCACTCATTCCTATTTTGGACCATCTTCATGAGTTCCGTCCAGATCCGAATTGGTCACTTGAAAATTCTCAAACCTCTTCATAGCTGAGGTAGAGGCACTAAGAACAGCTGTAACATCCATTGTGTAAAGCATAGTCCATGCTAGAGAAAAGACAGTTTTCCTTACAGATTCCCTTTCACTCATAATTGCCCTTAAAGTAAAGTATCCCATAGCATTACTGCCGTAGGGGTGTCAGGTGTTAGCGATCTCACATTTCAAAGGCTCGGCCATATGAGGGCGGTAGCCATCTCCTCTCCCTCGCCGCTTTTACTTCCCAGACTGAATCGGTACCCATTTAAGGCTGGGTCGACCCGGGAGCCATTGTGGTCTGAAAAAAACATTACCGCATCAACTGGGGAATGAACCTAGGACCACTCAGATGCGAAGCCAGCGCGCTAACCACTGCGCTACGCGGCTCCACTTTGCCCTTAGAGAAGATAAAAACCAGAATTGCACATATTGTCTGAGACACTCATGAACATCAACTATAATTTCAACAAATTTAAAAGTCAGTGGATTCCTGCACACTGTAAGATACGTGGAAATGAGAAGGCAGATAGACTAGCCGAAGAGGGAGGAGCCAACCCCAAACTGAAGATAGGAATATAAATGAAGAAATAAAGACATTGATAGAAATCAACTTCAAAGACAAACAGCACAAAGGTCATTCGCTACTGGTAAGTATACAAGCAATTTCAGAGCGGACGCAGAGGCACTGAGGGCGGCAGTGGAAGAAATGGTGACGCATAAAGAAAATGAAAGCCATATAGTCCTGCTTACAGATGCTCTCGCCGTAGTCACAGCGCTAAAAAGCCAGAAAAACACTGAGCTTAATGACTTAAGAGCAGCACTCTGCAAACTGTGCCAGCAGTCCGCACCAAAAAGGGTAGTGGTACAGTGGGTCCCATCACACTGCAACATCCAAGGCAACGAGGAGGTAGACAGACTGGCAAAAGAAGGCGCTAGACTACCACAAACAGATACTAGTATGACGTACGAAGAGTCAAAACGGCTTATCAAAGCCAGATACATGACCAAATGGGAAACCGAACATACTGGTTACACCAAAAACGATGCCTATTACCAGTTGAACAGAAGAGAGCAGGTCGTTGTCTTCAGACTTCGCACTGGCCACAATAGACTGAGATACCACCTATTCAACAAATTGAAGATAGGTGGTACCGACGAATGCCTGTGCGGTACCGGTAAAATGACCGCTGAACATCTGCTGCAGAACTGCCCGACATACGAGGATCAGAGAGAGCAGATGTGGCCATTACCAGTGGAACTGCAAGACAAGCTCAATGGCAGTGTCGACAGCCTCAGGATGACCGCCGCTTTTTTCGAAAAAATAATGGTTACTGTCTGACTGCGTACGACGAAGAAGAAGAAGAAACAGCACAAAGCACCCAGAATCTGATGTAGCAGAAACATTCTCCTTGCCAGGGGGAGATCAAATGACAATATTCAGACTAAACAGGCCATTGCAGATTAAAAAACATGTGTTCAACAAATTACAAATTGGGCACATAAGCATGTGTCCATGTGGGGCGAACAAACAAATGATGGGACATGTTCTCTGGGTCTGTCGGCTTCACAAGAGCAGCATAGTGACAACATGGCCCTTCTCAGCCAAATTGCGGGATATACTGTATGGCAATGAGAGAAGCCGGAGATGGACTACCAGATTTATGAGGGAAATTATTATTTGAAAACAAACGATGAATAATTAGAAGAATGAGTCAATTTCAGAGCAGAGGCAGAGGCACTGAGGGCGGCAGTGGAAGAAATGGTAACACACAGTGAGAATGAGAGCCATATAGTCCTGCTGACAGATGCTCTCGCCGTAGTCACAGCGCTAAAAAGCCAGAAAAACACTGAGCTTAATGACTTAAGAGCAGCACTCTGCAAACTGTGCCAGCAGTCCGCACCAAAAAGGGTGGTGGTACAGTGGGTTCCGTCACACTGCAACATCCAAGGCAACGAGGAGGCAGACAGACTGGCAAAAGAAGGTGCAAGGCTACCACAAACAGATACCAGTATGACGTACGAAGAGTCAAAACGGCTTATCAAAGCCAGATACATGTCCAAATGGGAAACCGAACATACTGGTTACACCAAAAATGATGCCTATTACCAGTTGAACCGAAGAGAGCAGGTCGTTGTCTTCAGACTCCGCACTGGCCACAACAGACTGAGGTACCACCTATTCAACAAACTGAAGATAGGGTGTACCGACGAATGCCCGTGCGGTACTGGTAAAATGACCACTGAACATCTGCTGCAGAACTGCCCGACATACGAGGATCAGAGAGAGCAGATGTGGCCATTGCCAGTGGAACTGCAAGACAAGCTCTATGGTAGTGGCGAGAGTCTCAGGATGACCGCCGCTTTTTTCGAGAAAATAATGGTTACTGTCTGACTGTGTACGCAGAAGAAGAAGAAGAAGAAGAAGAATGAGTTCTATCCATAAAGCTCCAGCTGCCCTGACTTCTTCTACCATTATTCTTTGACATGACTTCCTGTATTTTGGAATACTTGTCATCCACTGTTGATACTAAAGATACATCCTTAATATTGTAGATCATTTTTTGTGTTTTTTGCTTCTACAGTTTTCCAAACCTTACAACAACCTTTTTATGAAAGCAGGCGTTCCACCCAAGCGCTGGCTAACCAGATTCTTAATAACACCAAATGCAGCAGTTCAACCAGGTATGCTCGTCTGTACTTTTCTTGACGTTAGATTGTTTTCCTGCTAACCAGGGTGAACTTTTGTTGCATGATCCTAGGATTTCTTGATGGAAAGGAAAGAGTTCAACCAGTAATCCTTCAATGGACATAGAAAGATTTAAAAAAAAATTATGTTATTTAGTCTAGCAATCTTGTGATTGAGGCTGGCAATCTTGTGTTTGAGGCTGGCAATCGTATGTTTGAGGCTTGCAATCTCATGTTTTAAACTGGCAATCTTGTGTTTGAGTCTGGCAATCTTGTGTTTGAGGCTGGCAATCTTGTGTTTGAGGCTGACAATCTTGTGATTGAGGCTGACAATCTTGTGTTTGAGGCTGGCAATCTTGTGATTGAGGCTGACAATCTTGTGTTTGAGGCTGGCAATCTTGTGTTTGAGGCTTGCAATCTTGTGTTTGAGGCTGGCAATCTTGTGATTGAGGCTGGCAATCTTGTGATTGAGGCTGGAAATCTTGTGATTGAGGCTGGCAATTTTGTGATTGAGGCTGGCAATCTTGTGTTTGAGGCTGGCAATCTTGTGATTGAGGCTGGCAATCTTGTGTTTGAGGCTGGCTATCTTGTACTTGGAGGCCGATAATATTGTGCTTTGGGCTAGCAATCTCGTGCTTGATGCTGGCAATCTCATGCTTGAGGCTGGCAATGTTGGAGTTGGCAATTTTGTGCATGGGACCAGCAATCTGCTGCTTGGTACCAGCAATCTTGTGCTTGGGACCAGCAATCTTGTGCTTTGGGCAGGCTATCTCATCCGGTAAAAGTTTTAGAGAAACCAATATTGAAGGAACATATAATTGCTTCATCACAGGCTTCCTGAGAGTGGTTAGAGCCTATCGCTCACTACAAAGGTACTAAATATTTATCCGTGTCTGATCTTGACATACTCCAATATGCACAACTGTCAAATGGTATCCAACTTACACTTAGGAAGGGCATGACTGGGAAAAAAGGAATTATTCACCTCACTTCAGACAAATCTGAAACCTAGTATAATGGAGGGTGAACACTTTATACCTGACAAAAGTGCCTGCTAGTGGAACTACATTTACTCAGGTCCTGGTAACCTAGGGGACGGTGTGTGGCCTAGTGGTTAAGTGGCACGGCTCACAACCGGAAGGTGCTGGGTTCGATCCCCATCACAGTACCGGCCGTTACCCCGGGGAAGCAAACCCTTAGAAAATGCAGGAGGAAGCAGACCCTTACATAAAATGCATGCTGAAGTCGGATGCACTAGGCCGACGCACAAAATAAAAACCACAGTGCAATGCACACCGCCTTGGGGATAAGAGAAATAATGCGAATGCAAAAAAAAATGTCTACAATGAATATGTTTACGTTTTTGTGCGTCCTGAAAAGGGCGGTAAGTGGAAGAAAAAAAAAACGTCCTAGTAATCCATGGGAATGGTAGTTTATTTATTTCAGCAAATAGATGCATTGAAATGCATTATACGTAGATCTGTTTGGGGTGTGTAGAGGCTCATTTGTTTATATATCCTTGCAATAGAGTGTACTGACAAACAGGTGATTGGCCTGTTGTGTTTTTGCATGATTAAAGGAACTTGTCCTTTGTGGCCTTCGTGTGTGCCACCATTGTGTAGGAATTTGATGACTTGACTTGACTTCATTCGTTCTCAATCTCCATCTACCAAGCCCTGAAAAGGGCTTTGCAAGTAGCAGATTGTACTCCAGAGATAGGAATACCTTGTGTTATAGTTTACAGCTTCACTGTGATATTTGCACCTTTCGGTCCAACACATCCGACTTCAGCAAGCATTATTTTAGTACCCGGTTAGAATTCCCTCTTATATCCTTTTCCTTAGCCAGTCTGCTCTGCTGCAGCCTGTTATCCCGGTTCACCACGTGGAGGTGTTGAAGGCTCTTGGCAGCTCTGGTTCGCTGGCCCTAATGCTAGCAGTCAGCTATGGGTCGCTGACCGCTGCAGCTCATGTGCTTGTGTATGAATTTCATTACCGTTATCATATTTGTTCAAGCAGCGGATTAACAGCCTACTATTCTTTTTTATTTTCAACTGCTGGGGGTTCATTTACGTGCACAGCGAGCACATTTGATTTCTGAGTTTGGGATCAAGATGCTGAGCAGTGCATGAGCTGCAGCGACCCATAGCTGAATGCTAGCATCAGGGCCAGCGAACCAAAGCTGCCAAGACCCATTTACACCTTCAGGCGGTGATCCCGGATACAATGCTGCAACAGGACAGACTGGCTAAGGAGAAGGGATCGAAGAGGGAAGGCTAGCCCTGTACTCAAAAATGAAAGTCAGATGTGTCAGACCGGAAAGTGCAATTATCGAAGTCAAGCTGTTAACTAGCGACACAGCACATTCTGTTCTCCGGATAACATCCTGCTACTTGGTAGTGGGAGATTGAGAATGAAGAAGAAGATATCTCTGAGTTTATCATCCATCTCAGATAGGACTAGGTGCTGATCTCACCTCCCTTGAGGCCAGGGGAAGCTTGAAACTTGGGGAACCTGAACACCCACTGTTTTGTGCTTTCGTTCGTTTGTTTCTTGAGAGACTAGTACCTTGTCTCTCTGTTATAATGACCTCATCAAACATTTAACATAAAAAACATTTCTCCTTGCAGAGTTATTATGCCACAGACAACTTTGGAATTCACTTAATTTCCATATGTTGTGAATTAAACTGTGTATATGTGTTGTTTTTTTTCGACACATGCAATCCACCCACTAAGGTGGACTACTATTATATTGTTGTAATAAACATATGCTTATTTAGATAAAACATCAGACATAATGACTGTATATTTGATCTTGTAAGGTACACCTCTGAGTGTCAACCATTTCAGAGTTGGGGACCACGTGGATGTTCAGGCTAGGACGTGAGTATATCTATTATTCATCTTCATTGTTTACTCTCAGATAACCACATCTGTTTCCCTCATAAACTTGATGGTTTGTCTCAAGTTTTTCTTGTCACATAGAAATTATGTACCTGCTTCAGCAATGTGAATTTTGAAGAAAAAAAGCATAAAACAACATTGTAAGACAAAAACACAAATGAAAGCTACGTTGCGACCAAAAGGTTTACATCAGAGACCAGGAATAAGGGCCTAGGGAAGCGACCATGTTCGTAAAGCTGTGTGTGACCGACGAAGATCTGAAATGTCTCGTTCGTGAACCTAACCGGACTAGAAGCTTAGCATCAGTTGATCGAAGAAAAAGAAGATCTATCCATTCATCTATCTGTTATCGTATCGATCCATCCATCTTCCTATCAGTCTACCCATCTGTCTATCAGTCCATCCATTTATACATCTGAATAATCCCATGTATCACAAATAGTTTATAATGATCGTGTTCCATGTCTCTCCATGACAGGAGAGATTGGGGATTTCAAGGAGTCATAAAAAAATGGGGGATGAAGGGAATGCCAGCCAGCCACGGTGTCACAAAGTCTCACAGGAAGATGGGCAGCACCGGAGGTGGTGGGGTAAGCTATTTGTCTGATAGGATGATGATAGTTGATAAAAGTGCTGATAACTTAAAGTCTTTATACTGCTAGAGCTAAGTAGACCCGCAGCCAGTTAGACGCCATCTATTGCTGCTCTTAACAAACCATCCGGGGAAAGGTACAAATAACTTGGGTAGATTTTTAACGTGCATTTTGTCTTGGTAGCGGATGTTAAGCCTACTCTTTTTGATTTCCAACTGCCAAGGAATTTATAACTTGCTTGACGCTGAACACGGGAGTCCGATCTCACTACCCACAGATCAAGGGGAATTTTTAACAAAAGTGTAACAAATTTCTGGTCTCCACCCTGATTCGAACCCGCGTTCTCCGGCACCCGAGGTGGACACCTTACCTCAAGACCACTGAGTCCCCTTCAGCATGAATGATTTCTGTTCCCTTTCCATCCCACATGAGCGTAGTGTGGCATCGTTCATCTCCACCAAATTCCTGATTTGCGCAGTTTTCTTGTGTGGAGATGGAAGAAACTTCAATTTCTTTGGACTCCTATTCCCCAGTGTCACCCCAGGTGTCTTTGACCTCGCCTTTCTTTCACTTTTGATTCCTATCTAGTGCACATAAGTTATTCCATTTAGTTCCCATTGGAGCACAGGGGGACAGTTTTCATTCTCCACCAATTTCTAATTTGGGCTGTCTTCTTGTGGGTTGTCTTGAGGCTTCATTTGCCATAACTTACTCTTCCACACTTCATTCAGATACCTCAGAAACATTATTCGAAGATCGGTAAAAGTAGGAACATTTACGCTCAGATAAAAATTATTACTTATATAGCATTTTTGTGTTAAATGTTGTAAATAAAACGAATATTATTAAATGAAAATCCTAGTTATTTAAAATAACCAGAAACTGGGCGATAAGTAAAAATGCTAAAAGAACATCTTGAACTTTTGAGAAAGCAATATGTATTCAAATAAAATTTGTGTTTAATCTGTTGCTACTTCTTTGCTAGAATATTTGATAACCGTGACTGCAGCGTTGTTTTTGAGAGACGAAGTGCTGTATTGACATCCGTTTGGTTTCCTGTTTGGTTTTGATCACTGACGGGGCGAAAGAGTCTTTTCACACAAATAGGAAGTTAAAAATACGACCAGCAATTGAATATCTCCGTAACTGAGATATGTGATATCCAAATGTTGAGACAAGAATTGCATTTTATGTTTGGACACTAGAGTGACAGCAGAAGACAATTCAATTAGGTTTTATTTTTCACAGCAATTAAGTGGTTATGAGTTGATAACTTCCATGAAGGGATTATTGATCAAAAAGTTACCTTTACGAAGATTATCTTTATAATGATTAAAGTTTTAAGTAAATGTTTTTGCAAACTGGCAGGAAATTTCCGGTCCCCGGACCAACGATTGGGAAACATTGTTATATATGACTGTTTGAATGGTGAGTGTATCGTATGTGAAAGGTTGTCCTATAACAGACATTGTTGTCAAGGATGAAGTGTTATAGCCTTCATTGTACTAGGCTTCAGTTTTAGGGATTGGGTGGCCAGTTCCCTTCCTAGCTGCCTTTCCTTCCTAACAGTGAGCCAGGACCCATTTACAGCTGAGTTCAACTGGAGTATGTCAAAATGGTGATCAAATCTGATCCTTTTGGTTCAATAAACAAACACTCTTTGTGTAATATATAAACACATGTTTGTGTGTGTAATAGACCATATGGTCATGATTGTCTTTGATATATACTCCTTTTTTCTGTCTATATCTAGGCTAAAGGTGGAATCTGGAAAGGCAAACATATGCCCGGCATTATGGGTAATAGGTTCAGCACGCAATATGGCCTTAAGGTAAGAATTTTAAACGTACATTTTGTACCTTCAATATTGTAAAATGTTAGAAAAGTTTGTCTGTCCTTGAAAACTCATTGACCTACATTTATTAATAGGATGCATTATGTCTATCCTCCAATCAGGAAGTATGTATTAACACATCACCATCAACGGCTTTATAGAAGTAAACCATAGCTATTTTTCTTCAGATAAATCTTCCAGGGTTTTCTGCATCACCTGGTTATATTACTATTATAATTATACAGGTAGAGCATCTGTTATCCGATATGCTTTGGTCTAAAGTGCTTCACATATGTAGAATTTCTTTAGTTGTCGGAGTATTAGCATACAGTTTAACCTTGACAAGACCACACAAAAAATGTATGCAATTTGCCTTGTAGCTGTACTATTTTTCAGCACGTCACATTTTACTATGGTTGTTGACTTTGAGAGCCTGTAACCTTTTTATTAGTTGGTCTATAGATATGATTATGTTGTGTGTAGAGACATAAATGAAAAAAGAACTTGTTGATGTAATTGTTTTTGTAGTGTGTGTGTCAGTTTCTGAGATACATGAAGATGGTGATAATTTATAAAACAAAGCACAAACATTTTGACTCACCAAACCTCAATAAAAATTCTTTTAAATCACCACAAAGCACTGATACTGTTCTTTAATAAGATTGGTATATCTGTTAGTTTCCACTACAAATGTATTTATTTCATCTACATAAACAAACTAAACAGATCAACCCCACAAAAATCTTTTGCAATAACTTAACTTCACCATTCTCAATTGGATGATGAGGCTAATGTCTGGTCAGGCAAAACAACTGATCAGACAATGTTAGCCAGGGTCAAGATGAAGCCAAGCATAGCACAACCGCCTGGAGGATCCCGGTCCACCTTTATCGGCAAGCTCCGGGTTGTGAGGGAAGCTATGACAGCCTGCCACTTAATGCCCTTTTCAGGGCGCACAAAAGAGTAACCTACTCATTGTGGGCATTCGCAAACAACAACCATTCTCAATAATGGGCTGGCTCCCATCTGCGTGAAGAAGATAATAAAGTGTTTCAAATTCATTTTTAATTTAACACTTTACGCTGTTTAAACCTGTGAAAAAGGAAGTGATGTTTTTGGCAAACAAATAGCCTAGATTTCAGTCGATTTCTACGGCAACCCGGTTGTCTATATATAAATAAAATGCTGTATATTAGGCTGTCGCTTTGACACGACTTTGGCCGCGACTTTGGCCGCAACGTTGAAATTTTTGTTAGATAAAAGTGACAACGGCAGGGTCAAGGATACCTATATAATCACCAGAATGGTACACAGGTTATAAAGAACAGGCCCTATTGAATTCATCAAAAAATATTGTTGTTGTCATCCTATAGCTGGTGAGCAAGCCTGCTCTAGGCAGCCCAATGCCATTTTTATATAAATACAGGTCTTCTTCGGTTGTTCCACTCTGCCATACGGTGTGTTGGCGATTGTCAGCGGCACAAGTAAGAATCTTTGCCTCATGTCTGCAAGCACTTTACACCCAATGAATAGCTGTCTGTTTCATCAGGATGTGAGCAGTGTCTGCACAAGGGGCAGGTGCTGAGGGTTGATGCAGTTTAAGTGGCTATTGACTCTAGTGTGCCATGTTCTGAACTTCTTCGGAGTTCGTTCTGAAAAGGACGTTATGATGTAGTTAATAGTGAGGCTGTATTATCTGCTCCTTTCGTCCCGACACATCTAGTTTCAGCTGGCTTTTTTGGGTACCAGGTTTGCCTTCCCACTGTGGTGCCTATTCTCTTAGCCAGACATACACTAGTGCAGCCTGTTTCCAGGGCTACCACTTGGAGTTGGAGGTGGAATGCAGTTTTGGTCAATTATGCATCACTGATCCTGATGTACCTTTCCACAGGTGGATTGTTAAGAGCAGCTATAGATGATGTCTAGCTGGCTGCGGGTCTACTTAGCTCTAATGTTTGAGTCTATTAAGGTGGACTCGCACATCGATTAAATCACCTGCCAAGAAATTGGTTGTATACAGACTCTGTAGAGTCTTCTAAACCAGTATAAATACTTTAAGTTAAGCAGCCAGCTATGGGTTGCTCTTCTGTAACCTCATTCGCCTGTGCCTCATCTTTGACCCCACAGTGCTATTGAAACCTCCACTATAAATACTCAAATGCAGGCTTCTTGTAAAGTGACCAGCTATATTGATGGCCTGTGTTTTGCATATAGTGGAAATGCGAATGAGTCAATCATACAAATATACAATCTGCATAGGAATTATGATAAATATAGCATTTTTAATACTCAATTGAGATTTATATTTTTAGGTTCATGCTGGATCTTTCTGTTTCTCATCAACTTCTGGGCATCTCTTTCAGCATATATTGTTTACAGTTTATTCTTCCATTTTTTTCCCAGTTTATAGATGGTGGTCGCTCAAACCACATCATCTGTATGAAGTTTTGCACTTAAATTGCAATCCAGTTTCACCAACATCTTAGCTATTTGTTCTATAGGTGAACCTTTGCAGTCTGAACCTCCCTTGTCATCCACTCATGCAGCACTGAGATGCATAATTACCCCCAAAACACAATAAAATAATGTCAAATTACTAAGATAAATGATTTATTTGTTGATATATTATATATATCACTTCTTTATGAGTCTATATCAGAGTCAACTTTACTTTCTTCCTTGGCGTTTCCTGAAATGACATCGTGTCGAACTTTACAGCCAGGCTGCAATATGTGCGCCTTTTGGCCTGATATATCTTAATTTATCCTGCGTTTTGTGTATCGGGTTGAGGAGCGCGTGGCCGAATGGTTTCGAGGCCTGCCTGCCGACAAGGAGGGCAGCGGTTTGAATCCCCGGTATGGCATATGTTGTTTTTCTGTTGGGGGTGAAATAAACAAACATAGCCAGCACACGACGTGGTGACAGCATTGGCGAAGCGGCCTGTAGTCCTCAGCCTTCAAAACCCCTCAGCCTTCAAAACGCCTCAACTGTCCCAGCAATGGGAAAAATGTCGTATGGCAGTAGTTTTTTTTGTGTGTATCGGGTTTGCCTTCTCACTGCGATCCCAATTCTCATAGCCAGATTACACTAGTGCAGACAGGCACCGCAGAGCACATACTACAGAACTGCCTCAAATATAAAATACAGAGAAAATCCCACTGGCCCATAGAAACAACACTAGAAGAGAAACTTGATGGGTCTGTATGTGAACTACAAAAGACAGTGAAGTTTATACAAGAGACAGCATTGCAGATATGGACAATATTTTCAAGCAAACGAAAGAAAAAGAAAACTTCAACCCTCCAGTCTGGCTAAGAAAATAGGGATCAAAGAGGGAAGGCACTGACTTCTCCAACATTAGAGTAATTGAAGTTGAGGTCTAAAAACGAACGAGAAAGAAGAAGAATAAATAAACAACAACTGATCAATATCGTCTGTCGACTCAAAGAGCCAAGGAAAACCACTCAAAATCATTTGACTTGTTATTTAATTGGCTATTGACGTTGCTCCAAATGTCCTCAACTCTTCGAGCAACTGTATTCCCACCAAAAGGCAGATAGATTTAAATTAATCCTTTTCCCTGGACACATTTTTTAGGCTGAGATATAGTGTCATAGTACAATAAAAATCGGTAACAAAATAGGCCACACTTCACTCTGCCTTAAAAGCACGACATTCAGAGTCCACTTTTCTATTCTCTTCTGGTTTTGAAAGTGACCTGATGGATATACCCTGGTATTTCTTTACTGTCCATCACAGGGAAGATATTCGCCAAAATCCTTCTTAATCGCCTCACAGCTCATCTGGGTGAAGATCTTCTACCTGAAAGTCAGTGTGGATTCCGGAAAGAGCGTCGGACCGCAGATATGGTGTTTGCATCCAAACAGCTACAAGAGGAATACCAGGAACAGCACTGTGACCTGTATGCAGCCTTCATCAATCTGACAAAGGCGTATGATAAGCTCAACAGAGAAGGCCTGTGAAAAATCATGTCAAAGTACCACTGCCCAATAAAATTTGTCAATGTAGTACTGCAACTGCATGATGAAATTAAAACCTCGAGTTCAGGAAAATGGTGTTATTTCAAAGTCATTTCCAGTAACAAACGGCGTTAAACAGGGGTGTGTGATTGCACCAACCTTGTTCAGCATGCTGTACCCTGCAATGCTGACTGATGCTTTCAGAGCGGAGACATAGGAATCGACATAAGATATCATATAGATGGTCAGCTGTTCAACCTAAGGCGGCTTCGAGCAAAAACTAAAGTCAAGACACACTATCAGAGATCTTGTTTGCTGACAATTGTGCCCTGCACGCTGTCACAGAGGCTAATCTGCAGAAAAGCGTGGATAATTTTTCCTTAGTGTGTTTAAACTTTGGACCATCAACACAGAGAAAACTGAAATAATGAACCAACCAGCTCCTGGCAAAACGTGTACTGAGCCAATCGTCAAGATCAATGGAGAAAAACTGAAAGTTGTAAATAGATTCATATACCTCGGTAGTACACTGTCTCAGAATGTAGTCATGGATGATGAGATGAACGTTAAAATCGCCAAAGCCAGCTCCACTTTTGGGAGACTACACTCAAACATGTGGCATCGAAATGGCATCAACCTCCAGACGAAGCAGAAAGTGTACAGAGCAGTGGTGGTCCCTGTGTTACTATATGCGAGTGAAACATGGACTGTATACAGGCATCATGCAAAGAAGCTGAATCACTTTCACACACTTTGTCTCAGGAGGGTGATGAATGTCAAATGGCAAGACATGGTCCCGGACACTGCTGTTCTTGAGAGAGCTGGTATCCCTAGCATTGATACCATCATGATGCAATCACAGATTCCCTGGCTGGGTCATGTGGTTTGCATGCCAGACTGTCGGTTGCCAGAAATAATCTTCTATGGCGAGATGCAGTATGGCAAACGCTCCCAAGGAGGCCAAAAAAAGCGCTTTAAAGACACTAAAAACGTCTTTAATTAAAAGTCTTCAGCATAAACTTTGAAACATGGGAAGATGCTGCAAAAGACCGTACAGCTCTCCGCAGAGGAGCAGTGTCATGCGAGACTTCTGAAAAGACTGCAGCAAAACAACAGAGAAAGGCCAGAAAAGCCAGTGAAATATCAGTCTCGCATAGCGAACTTTCCATGCTCTCACTGCCTACGAGTATGCAGATCCCAAATCGGACTTGTCAGCCATCTCCGCACCCATCCACAACCTGGAAGTACAGAATACTTGACTGGAAGGACTGGCTAAAATGAAAAAGGAAAGGTCCTCATCACACGTGATGGACGAACAACATACCCTGGTAATAAAACAAGAACAAAATGTCACAGAACAGTCATCCACGAAGCACTGAAAATTCTTCATAATTATATTATAACTAATCATTATGTGAATGCAAAGCTTTAGGAAGGCTACACATGGTCTTTCTCGCAACTCCTCAACTTGACAGTCAGATGTTTCTCGCAACTCCTCAACTTGACAGTCAGATGTTTCTCGCAACTCCTCAACTTGACACTCAGATGTTTCTCACAACTCCTCAACTTGATAGTCAGATGTTTCTCGCAACTCCTCAACTTGACACTCAGATGTTTCTCGCAACTCCTCAACTTCACAGTCAGATGTTTCTCGCAACTCCTCAACTTGACACTCAGATGTTTCTCGCAACTCCTCAACTTGACAGTCAGATGTTTCTCGCAACTCCTCAACTTGACAGTCAGATGTTTCTCGCAACTCCTCAACTTGACAGTCAGATGTTTCTTGCAACTCCTCAACTTGACAGTCAGATGTTTCTCGCAACTCCTCAACTTGACACTCAGATGTTTCTCGCAACTCCTCAACTTCACAGTCAGATGTTTCATTATACGGCGTAATTTGAAAGAATTTGGAAATGTAAAATCCATTCTTAGTTCACGGACCATAAAAGTAAAGGCAGCAGGCCAGATTTGACCCGCGGACTATAATTTGCCGACCCCTGATCTAGATCTTAAGCCCATGCTTTCTGTTCGGATGTCAACTTGCAATAATGGCCCTATTCTTTGCAAGGAGCAAAAATGAAAATCTCGCTGTCTTATTCCACAACATGTATGTTCAACCCTTCATGTTTTCCACTGAATGATGACTCATCCATATGTATATTTCCAGATCTGGAGAATCAATACAAAGTACAACATACTGTATGTGACAGGCAATGCTGTTGCTGGTTTACCCCACACTTTTGCTCGTGTCAAGGATACCGTTCTGCCCTTAAAAAGAACACTGGAAGAGAATGCAGGAAATTTACCAATGCCAACCTGGTTTCCTGAAGATGCGACAGGACCCATCCCAGATGAGTTTTTTGATGAAAAGCTCTTTCAGTTCACAGATCCATCCATCGAGCTGGAACCTTAAGTCTGTTGCGTGAGAGTGTCTTATATGTGATTGTCCGATGTGTGTGAATGTCTTATATGTGTCATATAGTTCATTGTGCCTATATGTTACTGATGGGTGAATGTGGTTTATACGACGCATGTTCAAATCGAACCGAAATGCACCAAGTGAACATACGTACGATGCACATGATGACATCACTTCAGGTGTAAACAGCATACCCCATCAAGTTTGCAAAATTTAATTATCCTTCGTCTTGTAGTTTGCTCAGCAGATCGTTGAAAACATGGCGGGGGTGATGGGGAATCTGTCCAAAGTTGATCAGTGCGTGGTGATTCGGTTTCTAACAACTGAAGGATGTCGGCCAGTTGACATTCATCGCAGAATGCAGGCAGTGTATGGTGACAAAAGTGTGTCGAAGACAACAGTGAAGAACTGGACAATGATGTTTAAAGAAGGATGTGAGTTAAGAAAGGATCTTCCGAGACCAGGTCAAGCGCATATTGTTGCGTCAGAAGTTGCCATTGCCAAAATCTATGCAGCAATTCGGGTGGACCGTCGCTGGAGCTTACGTTTCCTAGCAGAGGAATTTGCTGTGTCACTAGGGACAGTTCAAATGGTGGTTAGCAAGAGTTGAAGTATCGGAAGGTGTGTTCACAATGGGTACCTCGGCTGCTGACCAACCACCATAAGGAAGGACGCATGGGATGGAGTTTTAACCACTTGCTGCGATACGAAGAGGAAGGTGATTTATTTCATTTGTGCATAGTGGCAGCTGATGAGTCGTGGTGCCACCACTTTGAGCCGATCATTAAAACTGCTACAGAAGATCTTTCGTTAACTCGCGTCCTTCTTTGAACATCGTTGTCCAGTTCTTCACTGTTGTCTTCGACACACTTTTGTCACTAAACACTGCCTGCATTCTGCGATGAATGTCAACTGGTTGACATCCTTCAGCTGTTAGAAACTGAATCACCACTCACTGATCAACTTTGGACGGATTGTGTATCACCCCCGCCAATGTTTTCAACGGTCTGCTGAGGAAACGACAAGTTGGAGGATAATACAATTTTGCAAACTTGACGTTGGTATGTGCTGTTTACACCTGAAGTGACATCATACGCTTGTTCACTTGGTGCAGTTAGGTCCGGTTTAATTTGAACACGCCTCGTATGTAACTGATGGGTGAGTGTGGTTTATGTGTAACTGATGGTAGGTGTTGGTTATATGGTCATGCATATCCTTCTCCAACTTTATAACAACTGAATATTTATGGTCCATCCTGAAGTGCAACGATGTCAGCTGTTCCTAACATAACACCAGCCCATTCATTTGATATAATTCTACGTCAATTGTGGCTGTGTGTTGCCGGGGCCTGAAAAGGAAGCAACAAATAGTAACACTGTAACCAACCAGGGTTATTGTAAAAAGCAGAGATTTCAGCATGAGGCCAGCTACCTCAGCCTGTAGAAACTAAAAAACAAGAATAAGAAAAGAAGACCTCCTATATTCTATTGTAGATGAGAAGTCACCAAGCCACGTTTGTGTGAATGTTTTCATCCATATTTATTGTTCCAGTTCAATTTATCAGGCTATGTACATCTTATGTTGTTCTGTATAAGTTGAATAAAAAGATCAGCATTAGATGTTGTGATTGAATGTTTTTGACTTTCTAATTTGTATTTACTTGGCTTGTGTAGTTGTTGTTGTTGTAGCTACTTGGCTTGTGTAGTTGTTGTTGTTGTAGTAGCTACTTGGCTTGTGTAGTTGTTGTTGTTATAGCTACTTGGCTTGTGTAGTTGTTGTTGTTGTAGCTACTTGGCTTGTGTAGTTGTTGTTGTAGCTACTTGGCTTGTGTAGTAGTTGTTGTTGTTATAGCTACTTGGCTTGTGTAGTTGTTGTTGTTGCAGCTACTTGGCTTGTGTAGTTGTTGTTGTAGCTACTTGGCTTGTGTAGTTGTTGTTGTAGCTACTTGGCTTGTGTAGTTGTTGTAGCGTCAAGGAACTGAGATGCTAGTCCAGTCAGGCACAACATACTGACCAGGACATCCCATCAGAGTCAGGCACAATACACTGACCAAGACCACAATCTCTCTTCCATATAGCATTCCCTGGAAACAGGCTGTTTTCAAGGCAGCCTGGCTGATGAGATGTGGATCAATGTGATCCCCGTAGTAATGAGCGTCACGCAGATGAAGCCAAGCATAGCACAACCTCCTGAAGGACCACCGTCACCTTCAACAGGATGTGAGGAAGGCTACTACAAACCACCATATTCAGGGCACACAAAAGAGTGAACTTACTCATTGGGAGCAAACCTTTACCACACTGTCTACATTTTAAGCCAGAAAAAAAATAATTTCCGCTTTGACTGATGGCATAAAAAGTAACCTGAATTGGGAGCATTGTCGTTGTATATGTATATACATATATTCAGTAACACGTAACATTTTAAAAGCCCCCTCACCCCTCTAAAAAAATTATTTGAGACCTCTGCGGATTGGGAGGTCCTGAGATGTAGCTATTTATCATCATCTGGTTGATCAGTCCTAAGACTGGTTGTAAGGTTGTCTGAAACTGTTTCTTTGCTTGACTCTACCCTGTGCAGCTCTCTCATTTGATCAAAGGTTAGTATTTTAATGTCTCTGCATGTTTGAGATGTAAAGATAAGTCTTGGTCTACCACTTCCCATTTTCTCCTATATCTTGCCCTCTAATATCTTCTGGTAGAAGACCTTCATTTTGCAGATAAGAAATGAACAGGTCCAGTGTAAATATGAGAAACATTGTAAGTGCTAATTTATGGCTGTCTACAGTTACTCATTCATGCCCAGGGATTGTCAAACTATATTGAACATTAGTTAGACCTAGATTGGAGTACTGTGTTCAGGTGTGGAGTCCTTATCGTAGATGGGGTATAAACATGCTGGAAAGAATACAAAAAAGAGCGACAAAGCTGATAGTGGGATTTCAGAATTACAGTTTTGAAAAACCGGCCTTTGGTGTCTAGAAAAGAGAAGAATTCTAGGTGACTTAATACAGGTTTATAAGATAATCAAAGGAAAGGATAAATTGGACCATAAGAAGAACAAGAGGGAATAGTTACAAATTAACTAAAGGAAGATCCAGATTAGATATTAGGAAATATTTTTGTAGTTAGAGAGTGGTGAATGCGTGGAATGCATTGCCACAGGAAGTAGTGGAGGCAGGGCCAATTAATACATTTAAGAATAAATTGGATGCGCATATCTTTTAGACCAATGAAATGTAAATGGAACTGGTTGTATACAGACTCTGCAGAGCCTTCTAAACCAGTATAAAGATGTTAAGTTATGTCTCAGTAAACTCTAGTATTTGTATCATTTCCAATATTTGTTGTTTGTGAGTCCATGTTTCAACCCCATACAGTGCAAGTAGCCATACGTGAGTATTATTTTCCTTAGTTCTGTCCTGATATTCTTTTATGTTAGTAATTTGTGTTTCTATTGTTGTTGTCGAATGCCCACAATGAGAAGAATTACTCTTTTGTGCGCCCTAAAAATGACGTTAAGTGGCGGGTTGTCGTAGCTTTCCTCACATCCCGATCGTACTGATGAAGGTGGGCCATGGTCCTCCAGGCGGTTGTGCTATGCTTTGCTTCATTTGCGTGTCACTCACTATTACAGGGATCATGTCGCTTCCTCACCTCATTAGCCATGCTGCCATGAAAACAGCCTGTTTCTAGAGAAGGCTACGAGAAAGCAAAGGTGAGGGTTTTGGTCAGTATGTTTTGCCTGACCCTGACTAACATGTCTGATCAGTATGATATGCCAGACCAGACATTAGTCTTTCTCCCCGTTTTTCCGTATCATTGTGGATATCTTCTATGACGGTTTGCACTAAATATGTAAACTTCTATACTTGTTCTATTATTTCTCCATTGAAGATCATATTCATTTGCTTCTGTTGCTTGGCTATTACCATAGTCTTTGTCTTCAACCTGTTTATGTTCAAGCCCAACTCTCTTAATCTGTTCAAGCAGCATTTGTTCATTTCTAATGTTGTTATTGGACCTATGGCTTGATCATTGGCAGATTTGATAACATTAATTTAACTTAACATCTTTATACTGGTTTAGAAGACTCTGCAGTCTTCTTCTTCTTCTTCGTACGCTGTCAAACGTCAACCTGTATTTTTTTGAAGAAAGCAGCTGTCATCCTGAGGCTGTCAACACTGCCATAGAGCTTGTCTAGTGTTGCCACATCTGCTTTCTCTGGTCCTCGTATGTCGGGCAATTTTGCAGCAGATGTTCAGCGGTCATTTTCCCAGTACCACATGTGCATTCGTCAGTGCCACCTATCTTCAGTTTATTGAATAGATGGTACCTCAGTCTGTTGTGGCCTGTGCTGAGTCTGAAGACCACGACCTGCTCTCTTCTGTTCAACTGGTAATAGGCATCATTTTGTTGTGTAGCCAGTATGCTCTGTTTTACATTTGGCCATGTATCTGGCCCTAATAAACCTTTTGGACTCTTCGTAGGTCACACTATAATCTGGTTGTGGTAATCTTGCACCTTCTTTTGCCAGTCTGTCTACCTCCTCGTTGCCTTGAATGTTACAGTGGGATGGAACCCACTGTACCACTACTCTTTTTGGTGCGGACTGCTGGCATAGTTGACAGAGTACTGCTCTTAAATCATTGTTCAGTATTTTTCTGGCTTTTTAGTGCTGTGACTACGGCCAGGGCATCTGTAAACAGGACTATCTGGATGTCATTTCTTTTTCCTGTCAGCATTTCTTCTACTGCAGCCCTCAGTGCCTTCTGCAGAGTCTGAATACAACCAGTTTCTTCAAGGGTAGTTGACCGGGGTCCTTGTGTATTACAAGGACAAAAATAGCACCACTGCCTCACAGAGAGCATGTCGTAAGAGGCGACTAACTGTGTGACATAACACAACACCGGCCATTGTTGGGTGGTTTGTTTAGAGCAGCATAGATGGCACCTAACAGGCTGCGGGTCTACTTTACTCTAGTGTTTTCAGTCTATTAAGATGAACTCGCACATCGGTTAACCACCTAACTCAGCGTAGTATGAAGTTGCTCAAGCCTAGCCCACTAAGCAGTAAATCCTTCTCCCAGCTACATCCAGCTCATACCAGAGCAGGGACATCTGCCCCTGTATAAGTACAGGTCGACTAAGAACTAGAGCTAAGTAGACACGCAGCCAGTTAGGCGACATCTACTCTTATATGCTGCTCTTAACAAACCACCAGGGAGAATGTACAAGTAATTTGTAGGTATATGTTTAGGTAGAATTGTTTATTTTATCCGGGCAGCGGCTGCACAACCCTCATCTGTCGCCTGTAACGAGGAGCAGGTATGGCTCGTGATTATGATCTCAGCCTCTTGGCCAAGGGAACGGGTTCAAAACCCTGTAGGTGAAAACAACTGCCTGTACGATGCATAGTGACAGTAATGTCAAGCTACCTTTATTCCTTATTGTAATACTTCCGGTGGATCCAGCATTGCAACTAATTCCGCAATAGATGTTTTTTTTTAAAAATTGTTTGTCCAGAGGAGGACGTTTTATAAAGTTGTGTTGTTGTTTACAGCAAAGCTGCGATATCTTTGCCATTCGGCCCTACACACTCAGTTCTGTAACAGTAAGCCAAGTACCCATTTACAGCTGGACAGTGTCCATAGCGGGAACTAGTTCGGTAACCCTGTCGCTAGAAGCGGTCCATATACCAGAATGCTACACATACGTTCTGGACGATGACAAACATGGCGACTATTGTTTCCGTTTCTTAGTCTCGATAATTGGGTCATTATGGATGTACTTGACATTTCTGGGTTATTTTATTTTGGGTGTTTTTTTTAAAGTTTGCAACAGCTGGGTACAAAGTCCAGGTTCTTGTTTGGTCTTTGGACTCGAGAATGAAAAAACCCAGACATGTAGTAATTAGAGATAAGCGGATATATGGTTTTCGTGACCCTAAGTTCAAAAGGACGTCGTCTCTTGTGTGAATCCATGGGCAAAGAATATATATAGGTCGTTGCATGTTGTAAAAGGCTGTGAGTTTTGGAGTAAGGGGCTAGCAGTGGCGTACCGATGGTTTTTGTCGCCCGAGGCGGTCCATGAAAAATGGGTAAATTCACTTCCCTATAAGGTCGGTAAAGGTTAATGAAGTGCTGCAGCAGATTTAACTGCTGGTCAGGAATGAAGTATTAGAGGATTCAGTATACTAAGCCTTAGCTTCTGATGTGCGGGGGGCCAGTTTTCTTCGTCGCTGCCTTTTCCTTTCCTAACCGTAAATAAAGCACCCATTTACAGCTCCGTTGGCCAAAGCCGCCATCTGTCCTTTTGGTTTCCAACTGTTCGTATTGTTCTTCTGCTTCTTTGGAATTCGTCCTAAAAATGACGCTATTTCGTAGTTTACGCGCAAGCCGTACTTCAGAAGGTACAGAAGGGATCGCTTAGGTACGAGTGTATAGCAGTTGTTGAGGCCTTAAAGCACCAGGGGTTGACATGGATCTACTGTCCTGCTCATGCCGGGGTTCAGGGCAATGAAAGAGCTGACATCATGGATTCACAAGCTCCCATCATGGGCACATTAGTGATGGATAGAAGTGACATTTTGAAATCAATCAATGACCGCTTGCTCGATGAGGACACCGCAATAGATGAAGCAGCAATTCACAGACTGCAAAGTTTCGACATTAAACGAGGTTTGAGCGGAGTAGGGCGCATGAGAGGACGGAGCAGGAGAGTGTACAACCAAGAAGCTACAGGGACCATCAGCACCCATACCTAACGCCATTTGATGAGAGATACTGAGCACCTATGGGTATGCCCGGAGTGCAGTGACGTCGATTCGTAGAAACAGTTTACAGCTAGGCTGCGATATCTGCACCTTTCGGCCCGACATATCAGAATTCAGCACGGCATTTTTGGGACCGAGTTTGCCTTCACTCTTCAATCCCTAATCTCTTAGCCAAGCTGCATGGTTGCAGTCTGTTTCTAGGGGCTACCTTTTGTAGGCGGAATAGGATCTTGGTCATTTATTGGTCACTGAATCTGATGCAATCATTCACTGTTGCCTCTTCGGCCTCCCAACCCCCACCCTCCTGCTGTATATTAGTGACTTTATCATGCCATTGTATTCCTTCAATTCGATACAATCATCCATTGATGACAGTTTTGACATAGTTTATTTAGTTGTGCTTTTCGTTGTTCCCGGCGCCACAGAGCCTTACAATAGGACGGACTTGAATTTGTTCGAAGAAAGCAGCTGTCATCCTGAGGCTGTCAACACTGCCATAGAGCTTGTCTAGTGTTGGCACTGGTGATGGCCACATGTGCTTTCTCTGGTCCTCGTATGTCGGGCAATTTTGCAGCAGATATTCAGCGGTCATTTTCCCTATACCACAGGTGCATTCGTCAGTGCCACCTATCTTCAGTTTATTGAATAGATGGTACCTCAGTCTGTTGTGGCCTGTGCTGAGTCTGAAGACCACGACCTGCTCTCTTCTGTTCAACTGGTAATAGGCATCATTTTTTTGTGTAGCCAGTATACTCTGTTTTACATTTGGCCATGTATCTGGCCCTAATAAACCTTTTGGACTCTTCGTAGGCCACACTATAATCTGGTTGTGGTAATCTTGCACCTTCTTTTGCCAGTCTGTCTACCTCCTCGTTGCCTTGAATGTTACAGTGGGATGGACCCCACTGTACCACTACTCTTTTTGGTGCGGACTGCTGACATAGTTGACAGAGTACTGCTCTTAAATCATTAAGTTCTGTATTTATCGGACTTGAAATTGAAGTTTAAGATCTGTATTTTAGTGGTGGACTTAATTTCTCTTAGATTTCCACAAATTCCCTAACATAATAGAAGACCCTCTCGCTTTTGTATTTATAATTTGATATCGCTATCAGTACGTGTGTAATTCATGTCCTCCTGTATGGTTTAGAGACTTGGGCTCTACTTAAACAGGGCACATCAAGACCCCCCCCCCCCACCCCCCCAACTGCAATATTGAAGACAAGGCAATGAAGTCGCAGACAGACTAGCAAATTGTGGAGGAGCTTCCCCACAAACAGACCTGAGCGTAAAACATAATGAGTCAAAGACCAGAATTAATGAAAGCTTCAGAAGAAAAAAAAGGAGGATTAACATTCTCACTTCATAAAAGAAGAAAACTTCTATGATTTATCTAGAAAAGAGTAATTCATCAACTTCAGACTGGGAACTAGTCCTCGACGGGAGGAAGACTAACGTCTGGTCAGGCAAAACATACTGATCAGACATGTTAGTCAGGGTCAGGCACAACATACTGATCAGACATGTTAGTCAGGGTCAGGCACAACATACTGATCAGACATGTTAGTCAGGGCCAGGCAAAATACACTGGCCAAGACCCCCATCTCGACTTCCCCGCAGTCCTCCCTGGAAACAGACTCTACTTCTTGGTAGTTGGCTAAAGAGGTAAGGGATCGACGTGGTTCCCGTAGAAATGAGCGACACACAGATGAAGCTAAGCATAGCACAACCGTCTGGAGGACCCCGGTCCACCTTTATCAGCACGCTCGGGATGTGTGAAAAGCTACTGTAACCCGCCAATAGACGTTCTTTTCGTGACAAAAGAGTAAACCTACTCATTGTGGGCATTCGCAACAACAACAACAATAGTCTCAAGGGTCATCTTTATAAGAGAATGAGGGCGACAAAGGGTACAGGTGTCCATGGAGGACGCATCCATGACAAATGGAATGCACCGTACAAAGCTGCACTCTCACACATCAAGAGAGATAACAATACTGGCTTCGTGAGAGAGATGGAAGACACAAGTTGTACGGAAACAAACCCTGCAGATGGCATGTTTAAGACAAACCGGGACCTTGATCTGAGGATGAACAAAGAAGAAGTAGATATTTAAAAAAACAATGCTACAGAAACATCCACTGCAAGAACACATACATGTTTTTGCACAGGCTTTTGCTTCTACTGGCCGGCTAAACTAGGTGAGTGTAGCCGGGAGCATTAACACTCGGTGTGCTAGGGCATGTTTACCTAAGCGTGCGAAGAATGGGCTCGGTAGACTATGCGGATGAAACCATTCTTTGGTTCATTGAATATGAAGGGAACTCCCAGCAGAGCAGTGTAGATCACAAAGGTCATGTCTAGAGACTAGATAGCCATGGTTATCTATTGCGTCATGTCATATCTCCAACCATCTTGACTACGTCTTGTCGCTGGGCTCAGATAGCTAGGGACGACCGAGTGTTGTTGACAATCAGTGCTGCTCTTCCTCACGTAAATCCAAGTACAGCACATTCCCAGACACAGCGCAACTATTACTATGTCTGCAGTGATAACATGCTTGTTAATCTTCTCGTTTTATTCGTTTGAAAATATGTCAATATCTGCAATGTTGTCTGTTGTATAAACTTCACTGGCTTTTGTAGTTCACATACAGGTCGGTACAGTTTCTTTTTCAGTGCAGTTTAAAGAGCCAGTGGGTTTGTCTCTGTATTTCATATTCGAGACAGTTATGTTGTATGTGCTCTGCAGTCTGAGGTCTCTGTCTGCGTGTGAACATGGCTGAGTTGCCAATCCTCAATTCTGTGTACGTGTGGCTGCAGAGTAGGTTTTATCCTTTCTGAGGCGCAACACAACAGTTTGAGAGTGCATGTTCATCTTATGGCCACAACAGACTTAGATGTCATCTGTACAACAAGTTCAAGATTTGCACTACATACCTTTGTGCCTAACTTAGATGTCATCTGTACAACAAGTTCAAGATTTGCACTACATACCTTTGTGCCTAACTTAGATGTCATCTGTACAACAAGTTCAAGATTTGCACTACATACCTTTGTGCCTAACTTAGATGTCATCTGTACAACAAGTTCAAGATTTGCACTACATACCTTTGTGCCTAACTTAGATGTCATCTGTACAACAAGTTCAAGATTTGCACTACATACCTTTGTGCCTGACTTAGATGTCATCTGTACAACAAGTTCAAGATTTGCACTACATACCTTTGTGCCTAACTTAGATGTCATCTGTACAACAAGTTCAAGATTTGCACTACATACCTTTGTGCCTAACTTAGATGTCATCTGTACAACAAGTTCAAGATTTGCACTACATACCTTTGTGCCTAACTTAGATGTCATCTGTACAACAAGTTCAAGATTTGCACTACATACCTTTGTGCCTGACTTAGATGTCATCTGTACAACAAGTTCAAGATTTGCACTACATACCTTTGTGCCTGCGACACAGCCCCTATGAAGGCAGAACATATTTTGCAGTCCACTATATACCGACAAAGGAAGTAGCATTTGGTAACAGCCAGTGAGTGTGCTTCCACAATAAGCTGTATGCAAGTGTACATAGCCTTGAATCGACTGCTGCTTTTGTCAGAGTCATTAAGGTTGATGTCTGAAGACGAACGAGGACGAACAAGAAGAAGAAGAAGCTCATCTTATGCTAATCCTCTTGTGTTAATGTTGGTAGCTGTCTGACTGATTCATTCATCATTTTCTTCTGTTTTCATGTAACTGGTACAACCGGTTGCTCGTCAGCAGCATCCGCCTTTGTCTGTCGATTTCGTTTCCCGGTATTTCACAATGAGAAGGTATCCACTGCATGACAATCTTGTGCTGGTTGCTCAGTTCAGATATTAAAACCTGTAGACCTGGCAGTTTCCTGGACTTCAGTGCTTGTGTTGCTGATTGTGCGTCTGTCAGAAAACCTACATGTTGTGGACCGAGATTGGCGTTCAACATTTTCTCAGTTGGCACCTTAGTCGCCTGGATTTCTGCATTATAATTATGACATCATTTTCCTGATAGTACTCTGGTCATATCCATAATGCTGTTTGGGTATTCTATGTTCACTCCTGCTTCTCCATTCTTTACTGCATTCTGTGTTGAGCCATGTGTGTATACTCTGACCCAGAGGTCTTGTGTGTACCTGTTTTGTGTTGCATACATAACTTAACTGCATTTCATGTCAATAATGGGACAATGCGACATCACATGTCCTGCATAATTACTTAAGGGGCGTGTAAAAATGATTTAATTTAGTATATACTGTAGGTGTTCTCAAACACTTCTAGTCTTGAAGACTATCTAACCGGCATCCCACACGCTGCCACTCCCACAGAGAAGAAGCCTGCAATCGCGGATTAATCTTCTACGTTTGAAAAAAAAATCGTGTCCACATCCCATAAATATCCATAATAGTTGCAAACTCGCAAGCAAAGATGGTGACATCGTTAAAATAGATTTAAGTGAGCCAGGTTTGCGCTATCTTCAACATTACTATCTCTTTCTGAGCTACCTCGGTCCAGTGGCACGTAGTAGTCGGGACAACTTTTTGAGATAGCTCAGGCTGCAGATTTCCCCTCAGGGTTTATTCTCGAAGCCTCTCATGTGAACATGTAACCCACTACACAGTATGTATATATATGAATCATAAGTAAGGATATAGGAAGAAGTTCCATTGCAGGCACTAGGCCTCTGCTTTCTATGAGGCGATGTGACCAGTCCCTTCCTTGCTGCCTTTCGTTTGTTAATAACGATATATAAATACATAAATCAGGCAGATGGTTGGCTTGAACCACAGTCATTTTCACTGTTAAGCGCTTTTTTTTTGGTGACTAAATAAGAATTTAGATCTGGATGTTGACTATGTTTGTAGGGTTCAAACGCCCGATATATCCCAAAACGACTGGTTTGTAGTTGAAAATAATGTACTATCACCAAGAGAAGAAAAAAACTAACAAACAAGAACACATTAAAAGAAGAAGTGTGTATATATATAAAATGAACCATACAATGACACTCTAACAGTTTCTCTGATTAGTTTCTCCATCGATGTCGCTGTGACCTGCTTGCTCCGAATCGTTCTGCCAGGCGCACTGTAATCACACATTGTGCTCGCACCGCTGAGCAAAAACCACTTCGGAAACACCGGAAAAGCGAGCTGCACGAATAAAAAAGAATGCGTCAGCCCAATTACTAACGCTGTGCACGCACGTCCTACGTGCGGTAGAGTTTGTCGCACTCAGATCGGATGTACAGTCATATGTTGTCACATCTGGATAAACATGTCTGACGCAGTCGCCATCTTCGTTTGCGATGGACAACTAACTAATAGTGGGTCGATGTTAGACAGTGGGAAATAATAAAGGGGCTTCTCTGCAAGAGCGTTAGGTCCTGTTATTGATAAGGGAAATAGGGCATACACGGTAATAGCCTCCAGTATGAGAATGAAGGCGGTGGCCTCATCTATGAGATGATTACCTGAGATCTCTTTAACAAGGACCAAACTTCCAGGGGCTGGTATGGTACTACTGTCCTGGCCATGCCAGTTGACAGAAATTATATTCTGGCTTCGTCCCGGCTATGCCCCGCAGCGAAAGAGATGACATCCTGGCTTCGTCCTGACCATGCCGGGCAGCCAAAGAGATGACATTCTGGTTTCGTCCTGGCCATGCCGGGCAACGAAAGAGATGATATTATGGCTTCCTCCTGGCCATGTCGAGCAGCGAAAGAGATGATATTCTAGCTTCGTCTTGGCCATGTCGGGCAGCGAAAAAGATGACATTCTGGCTTCGTCCTGGCCATGCCGGGCAGCGAAAGAGATGACATTCTGGATTCGTCATGGCCATGCCACGCAGCGAAAGAGATGACATTCTGGATTCGTCATGGCCATGCCGGGCAGCGAAAGAAATGTTATTCTGGATTCGTCCCGGCCATGCCCCGCAGCGAAAGAGATGACATTCTGGCTTCGTCCTGGCCATGCCGGGCAGCGAAAGAGATGATATTCTGGCTTCGTCCTGGCCATGTCGGACAGCGAAAGAGATGACATTCTCGCTTCATCCTGGCCATGCCGGGCAGCGAAAGAGATGATATTCTGGATTCGTCCTGGCCATGCCGGGCAGCGAAAGAGATGACTGCAGAGAAATCAAGGTGAAAGTCTTGGCCAGTATATTTTGTCTGACCTTGACTAACGTCTAAACAGTATATTTTGTCTGACCTTGACTAACGTCTCACCAGTATATTTTTTCTGACCTTGACTAACGTCTCACCAGTATATTTTACTGACCCTGACTAACGTCTCACCAGTATATTTTGTCTGACCATGACTAACGTCTCACCAGTATATTTTGTCTGACCATGACTAACGTCTCACCAGTATATTTTCTCTGACCATGACTAACGTCTCTCCAGTATATTTTGTCTGACCATGACTAACGTCTCACCAGTATATCTTGTCTAACCTTGACTAAAACGTCTCACCAGTATATTTTATCTGACCATGACTAACGTCTCACCAGTATATTTTGTCTGACCTTGACTAACGTCTCACCAGTATATTTTGTCTGACCTTGACTAACGTCTCACCAGTATATTTTGTCTGACCATGACTAACGTCTCACCAGTAAATTTTGTCTGACCATGACTAACGGCTCACCAGTATATTTTGTCTGACCATGACTTACGTCTCACCAGTATATTTTGCCTGACCATGACTAACGTCTCATCAGTATATTTTGTCTGACCATGACTTACGTCTCACCAGTATATTTTGCCTGACCATGACTAACGTCTCACCAGTATATTTTGTCTGACCATGACTAACGGCTCACCAGTATATTTTGTCTGACCATGACTAACGTCTCACCAGTAAATTTTGTCTGACCATGACTAACGGCTCACCAGTATATTTTGTCTGACCATGACTAACGTCTCACCAGTATATTTTGTCTGACCATGACTAACGTCTCACCAGTATGTTTTGTCTGACCATGACTAACATGTCTAAACAGTATATTTTGCCTGACCATGACTAACGTCTCACCAGTATATTTTGTCTGACCATGACTAACGTCTCACCAGTATATTTTGTCTGACCATGACTAACGTCTCACCAGTATATTTTGTCTGACCACGACTAACGTCTCACCAGTATATTTTGTCTGACCATGACTAACGTCTCACCAGTATATTTTGTCTGACCATGACTAACGTCTCACCGGTATATTTTGTCTGACCATGACTAACGTCTCACCAGTATATTTTGCCTGACCATGACTAACGTCTCACCAGTATATTTTGCCTGACCATGACTAACGTCTCACCAGTATATTTTGCCTGACCATGACTAACGTCTCACCAGTATATTTTGTCTGACCATGACTAACGTCTCACCAGTATATTTTGCCTGACCATGACTAACATGTCTCACCAGTATATTTTGTCTGACCATGACTAACGTCTCACCAGTATATTTTGCCTGACCATGACTAACGTCTCACCAGTATATTTTGTCTGACCATGACTAACGTCTCACCAGTATGTTTTGTCTGACCATGACTAACGTCTCACCAGTATATTTTGTCTGACCATGACTAACGTCTCACCAGTATATTTTGTCTGACCATTACTAACATGTCTAAACAGTATATTTTGCCTGACCATGACTAACATGTCTCACCAGTATATTTTGTCTGACCATGACTAACATGTCTAAACAGTATATTTTGCCTGACCATGACTAACGTCTCACAAGTATATTTTGCTTGACCATGACTAACGTCTCTCCAGTATATTTTGTCTGACCATGACTAACGTCTCACCAGTATATTTTGTCTGACCTTGACTAAAACGTCTAACCAGTATATTTTGTCTGACCATGACTAACGTATCACCAGTATATTTTGTCTGACCTTGACTAACGTCTCACCAGTATATTTTGTCTGACCATGACTAACGTCTCACCAGTATATTTTGTCTGACCATGACTAACGTCTCACCAGTATATTTTGTCTGACCATGACTAACGTCTCACCAGTATATTTTGTCTGACCATGACTAACGTCTCACCAGTATATTTTGTCTGACCACGACTAACGTCTCACCAGTATATTTTGTCTGACCATGACTAACGTCTCACCGGTATATTTTGTCTGACCATGACTAACGCCTCACCAGTATATTTTGCCTGACCATGACTAACGTCTCACCAGTATATTTTGCCTGACCATGACTAACATGTCTCACCAGTATATTTTGTCTGACCATGACTAACGTCTCACCAGTATATTTTTCCTGACCATGACTAACATGTCTCACCAGTATATTTTGTCTGACCATGACTAACGTCTCACCAGTATATTTTGCCTGACCATGATTAACGTCTCACCAGTATATTTTGTCTGACCTTGACTAAAACGTCTCACCGGTATATTTTGTCTGACCATGACTAACGTCTCACCAGTATATTTTGTCTGACCATGACTAACATGTCTCACCAGTATATTTTGTCTGACCATGACTAACATGTCTAAACAGTATATTTTGCCTGACCATGACTAACGTCTCACCAGTATATTTTGCTTGACTATGACTAACGTCTCACCAGTATATTTTGTCTGACCATGACTAACGTCTCACCAGTATATTTTGTCTGACCATTACTAACATGTCTCACCAGTATATTTTGTCTGACCATGACTAACGTCTCACCAGTATATTTTGTCTGACCATGACTAACGTCCCACCAGTAAATTTTGTCTGACCATGACTAACGTCTCACCAGTATATTTTGCTTGACCATGACTAACATGTCTCACCAGTATATTTTATCTGACCATGACTAACGTCTCACCAGAATATTTTGCCTGACCATGACTAACGTCTCACCAGTAAATTTTGTCTGACCATGACTAACGGCTCACCAGTATATTTTGTCTGACCATGACTAACGTCTCACCAGTATATTTTGTCTGACCTTGACTAACGTCTCACCAGTATATTTTGTCTGACCATGACTAACGTCTCACCGGTATATTTTGTCTGACCATGACTAACGTCTCACAAGTATATTTTGCCTGACCATGACTAACGTCTCACCAGTATATTTTGCCTGACCATGACTAACATGTCTCACCAGTATATTTTGTCTGACCATGACTAACGTCTCACCAGTATATTTTGCCTGACCATGACTAACGTCTCACCAGTATATTTTGTCTGACCATGACTAACATGTCTCACCAGTATATTTTGTCTGACCATGACTAACATGTCTAAACAGTATATTTTGCCTGACCATGACTAACGTCTCACCAGTATGTTTTGCTTGACTATGACTAACGTCTCACCAGTATATTTTGTCTGACCATGACTAACGTCTCACCAGTATATTTTGTCTGACCATTACTAACATGTCTCACCAGTATATTTTGTCTGACCATGACTAACATGTCTCACCAGTATATTTTGTCTGACCATGACTAACGTCTCACCAGTATATTTTGTCTGACCATGACTAACATGTCTCACCAGTATATTTTGTCTGACCATGACTAACGTCTCACCAGTATATTTTGTCTGACCATTACTAACATGTCTCACCAGTATATTTTGTCTGACCATGACTAACATGTCTCACCAGTATATTTTGTCTGACCATTACTAACATGTCTAAACAGTATATTTTGTCTGACCATGACTAACGTCTCACCAGTATATTTTGCTTGACTATGACTAACGTCTCACCAGTATATTTTGTCTGACCATGACTAACGTCTCACCAGTATATTTTGTCTGACCCTGACTAACGTCTCACCAGTATATTTTGTCTGACCTTGACTAACGTCTCACCAGTATATTTTGTCTGACCATGGCTAACGTCTCACCAGTATTTTTTGCATGACCATGACTAACGTCTCACCAGTATATTTTGCCTGACCATGACTAACGTCTCACCAGTATATTTTGTCTGACCATGATTAACGTCTCACCGGTATATTTTGTCTGACCATGACTAAAATTTCACCAGTATATTTTGTCTGACCATGACTAACGTCTCACCAGTATATTTTGTCTGACCATGACTAAAATTTCACCAGTATATTTTGTCTGGCCATGACTAACGTCTCACCAGTATATTTTGCCTGACCAGATGTTAGTCTTCCTTCCCACACACTGCAATAGATGAATGACCAGTGCACAGAATACAGTATAGTGTAGTATCTCCTTTCAGTCATGACTGACTGTAGAATGATACGACCTTGGTGAGGCAAACAAAACTCTGTATTTAGTTGTTTTTTCCCTTGCTTCGTTGTCGTTTCACTTCTCCTGCCGACGACGGATGTGTCGTACCGAAAGGTGCAAAAATTGCAGTCAAACTGTAAACTAGCGATACAACGTATTCCGTTCTCCGGACTACATCCTGCTACTTGCAAAGCCCTGTTCAGGACTTGGTAGCGGAAGATTGAGAACGAACGCAGAAGTTTCACTTCTCTGTGTTGCAAGAGTTTATTTTCACCAAGCACTTCAGGCTCCATCTCCATTTTGATAGTTCTGCAGCTTCGTTTTTCTAGTATATCAGACCGATATCCAGGTCCTTCATTCAACACTTACACACATGTTTTTGTTAAACCTTAACTGTGGTCGGCCGACTGTTCTCTTGTCATCCGCCATATGTCCATATAGGAATGCGACCATATTCCATATGGCGAACATGACCAAGCAATCGTAGCCAGTTCGAGAGATCATGGAGCAGGAGTGTGTACAACTAAAGAGCTACAGGAATCCTCAGTATCCACAACCTCTACCATTTTCTTAGAGAGACTGAGCACCTATGTGTATGCCTGGAGTAAAGTGAAGTCGCTTCTTAGAAACAGAGAGCAGACGATGTGTTTTTCGGTCAGACAAAAATGCCTGTATGAGGCTTTACGAAATGACTTGCTGTAACTGTAGACACTTCATGTTCACGAATTTCACCACGCAGTCCTGCCTTGGCGTATGTTACGTGAATTTGTCGATAAAGAAATCTTGACTAAGGTGCGGGGTCAAACGTTATGTAACCGCGAAAATAACTCGAACACTAGCTTCAGTGACTGACCTTGTATCTTACAGAAGTGTATCAGCTGATGGGGTAAACAAACTGTTGTTGGCTTTAACCGGGTCAGAGAAACGAAGACCCGATTTGTGTGTTAACTTATGCAAGTAGGCTAAGCCAACGAGAAAAAGTTCGCAGGTGGCGGGAATTGTTAACCTTTGTATTCTGCATAGAGTTACCTGCGATTTGTACACTCCAAATGCAAAAGTTTGTTTCCGAAATAGTAGCACTCTTAACTAGACAAAAAAGTTTGTCTGTTATTGGCAACGATCACGAAGACACGAATTTTTCTGCACTTGGAAAACAAATATTCAGCGAACAACAGACAAGAAAGTGAAATTATAGACAGCTTGGATTTGAACCCCAGACTTAAGTGTCTTGCAGCAAGAGAAAGATGATTAAAGGGATACTACAGCAGCCCTCACGCTCTATCGTGATCGTTATCACTACGAAACATACTTTGGTTCTCCATCTTTCCTTTTAATTAGTTAAAACCGTTATTTGTTGTCAGCCATAGAGGCTGTTGTTGTTGTTTGTTGTTGTTGTTTAATGCCCACAATGAGTAAGTTTACTCTTTTGTGCGTCCTGAAAAGGACGTTAAGTGGTGGGTTGTAATAGCTTTCTTCACATCCCGAGCATGCGGATGAAGATAGACCGTGGCGGTTGTGCTATGCGTGGCTTCATCCGCGTGGCGCTCACAACTATGGGGATCACATCAATCCACATCTTGTCAGCCAGGCTGCCTTGAAAACAGTATGTTTCCAGGGAACGCTGCATGGAAGAGATAATGTGGTATTGGTCAGTGTATTGTCCCTGACTCGAAGTCCTGGTCAGTATGGTGTGCCTGACCGGACTAGCGTCTCAACTCCCCATCACTGTCTTCCATAGTTGACATATATGTCCATAAAGTTTCTCTTCTTGTATTATTTCTATGGACCAGAGGATTAGTCCATGTAAATCATACCAGGGGTAGGTATGTAGTATGTGCTCTGCAGTCTGCAGTGTAGTCCGCATGTACACAGGGATGTGTTGTCAATCTTTAAATATGTGTACATGTTACTACCGAGTCATTTTGTATCTTGTTTTAAAGTGCAACACAAGCGTTTTCTCTTCTCTGTTTATCTCATTGTAGTCGTCTTGTGTTAATGTTGGTGGCTTTCTTTTTAATATTATATACATTTTATTTTTAAAGCACTTTTCAGACAATCTTGGAAAGTCATTCTGACATATTTTGAAAAGGGTGGAATAGAGGGAAACTGTTGAAGACTCCTGCCTTAAACCATTAGTGTGCAAGTTGAGCGACTGAAATGCTTTTCTTTCCTGGAAAAGGGCCAGTTTCGATCCTCAGAAGCAACTTACTCCAATCTACCCAGCTATTAATAAGTACATTGTTTACAATAAGGGAAGTTCAAACTACACCACATAAGAACAGTCCCTAATAATTTCTGTAAAAATAATAAACACAACAAGCCAATGCCCACATTTCCTTACTTATGCAATGTCAGTTCTGCAAGTCTGCACGAACGATAAACTAACGCAGCGATAATGAACCTTATATAAGCCGAAAGTAACAACAAAGTGTAGTATTACTGTGGATACCATAACACTGGTGCATACCAGGTAACGAGAGAACAAACAAAAAAGCTAAAGAGGGAGCAGCACTGGAATAAAAAGAATAAACAAAACTTTTCATGCCATAAGGAAAGTCGACGAAACGGAGACAACTATCACTGTCTTGATAATGCGGAGCACGTGACCGTGCTCTGCTTGAGAACAGGACATGAAAAGATTTAATTTACATGTATACAGACTTAAATTAGCCCTGTTTCCCATGGGTACGTGAGGACAAGCAACATAGACAGCCGAACATATCCTACACAACTTTTATGTGGTTAAGCAAACGTATTCTGATGACTGACACACAGAAAAGAACCTCCTCACAGAACTAGTAGGGAGCCTTGAAGAGCTGTCCACTTCAGCAACCTTTATCCAGAGAAGTGGCTTCACGCGTAGGCATAATGCAAAGCATGGCGAATGAGAAAAAAAATAATACTAATAATAAGAATAAGAAGATGAGGAAGAATAAAAAAAAGGAAGACGAAGGAGAGGAAGAAGAGAACGAAGAAGAACAAGAAGACAAAGAAGCCGAAGAAGAAGATAGTAAGTGAAAGCAAGGCGTCCAGAAAGGAAACTGATGCAACACCTGAGGAAACAGCTAAGATTTAGTAACATGAAGAGTAACATTTGGTACCGGGAAAATGACCGCTGAGCATTTGCTGCAAAACTGCCCGACATACGAGGATCAGAGAGAGCAGATGTGGCCATCACCAGTGGCAACACTAGACAAGCTCTATGGCAGTATCGACAGCCTCAGGATGACCGCTGCTTTTTTCGAAAAAATAAAGGTTGATGTCTGGCTGCGTACGATGAAGAAGAAGAAATCTCCACAGACCCGCCTCCCCCCCCCAGCCCCCTTTTCGCCCCCTCCGGTGAAGCCGAGTACTCTACTGCCTCGGGATTAGGGCCACGAGGAGTATGTGATCGACCAATGTTTGTGTCATGCTTTCTGTGTCTGTTCGTGTCTGACTCCATGTTTTTTCGTGTTTCCCCCTCGAGACCTCTGGATTGTGTCCACCTCAGCATGACTCTTGCTGTGCTAAGAATACGAGGTTGGGAGAGGTATCGTGTAACTTCCGGTAAAGGGGTATGAAGGCGGATTCAGTTGGTGCAGGGAGGTCCTTGAGTAGTGATAACCTGGAGTGAATTCTAGGTGCAGTCAACCGGAACGTCGAAAGCAATCTTGGACGGGTTTCCCATGGTTTAAGCCAGGCATGAAATGCAGCGAAATGCAGCATAACAAACAGGATAACCGATCGAAAGCACACCAATTTCGCAGAATAAAGTCCTCGATACCACTTGGTGAAGGAGTTATGAATTATAATCCGAACAGGAACCAGCAAACATCAGAAAATGACACAAACACCGGAGCGAGTCGAAAGCGCAACTATTCAGGCGCGGTCATCTTACTTTTTTTTAAAGACTTCATAACGCCATTTAAATTAAATAAAATGTAAACATATTTTAATATACTGAAAAAAATTATCAAGATACAGTGTATAAGTTGAAGCTGTCAGTGACTCAAAGCTATCTGCTAGCGTCAGGGCCAGCGACCCAGAGATGCCAGGACCCTTCTACACCTCCCCGTGGTGATTCTGGATAGCATGCTGCAACATGGCAAAATGGATAAGAAGATGGGATCGAAGAGATACCGCAAAAATGTCTGCTGAAGCCAGATGTGTCAGACCATTAGATGCACATTTAGCAGTCAAGCTGTAAACTACGACACAACACATTCTGTTCTCCGAACAACATCTTGCTGCTTGCAAAGCCCTTTTTAGGGCTTGGTAGAAGGAGTTTGAGAACGAACAAAGAAAGAAGAAGAAAAAGAAGAAGAAAAAGAAGAAGAAGAACACGAAGAGGAAGAAGAAAACTGAAGAAGAAGAAGGTATACTGGAAACGCGGTGTTTAATCATACACTTCACAGGTAATTGAAATCTATCATTTTGTTCTGCAAACCTAATTGGTTGGTCCTTTTAAGATGACGTCTCTGGCTTGCCTTTCGGACTCACATTTGACTATTAGTAGTAAGTATGTCGGGGATTTTCATCTTCTGACTTACTAGCCTGCAGAAGATGCAGCTTTGAGATGTCCAGTCCCTTGACTTTTTCGTGCTCACACTTCGCCAACCAAAATGTACAGGCCCTGAACTCTGTCTCTGCCGATGATGATAAAACATAAAGTTGTTAATGCGTGAGGTCGTGCTGCAGGGTGTTCCCCATCATCATCATCTCTAGGGCTTATGGCTAAACGGAAGGTATTTACAAATAGTCACATTATTAAAAACGTATTTATTTTAAATTTGCCGAAATTAAATTGCATTTAGCAATGAAATATGCCCCATGGTTTATTGTACGGTAAAGAAATAGTATGTACGATATATAAAATTACAAAAACAATAAAAAAGAAAACAAAATTACTGGATTACTTGATTACTGCACGACCTGTACCTCAGAGGCGGTTACACCTCTGCGGGTCCCAACCTCGCTTCCATTGTCTTCTGGCTTGGTCACGGTGGACCATTGGTGAATAAGTTTTCCGGCTGTAGCATCGTGGATGTTGTTTCTGAGTTCGAGGGAGTCGGACCAGCGCGTAGGTAGTCTTCTCCGTGGTTGTCTTCTGTCTCTTGCGTACCAGACTGCTGTCGCTGTGCTCCAATGGCCAACAGTTCCCAGAAGCAGGTGACCAGCCTAGCGTGTCTGCGTGGGTAACTGCATCCTTCACAAATGACATTTGCCGTACGCCGATGTTGTGAAGAACTTTCAAACGTTGTGGAGCGTGAGACCAATCAAACGTTTCTCGAGGGCGACTTGGGTCACTTTGAGTTTGAACTGCATTCCTTTTGCAAGTGCCCATGTTTCTGCGGCGTAACCCATTGCAAATAGAACTGTGGAGTTAAATAGGGCAAGCTATGGTGGAGATATGGTCTAGCGCCGTCTTTATGGACGAGAAAGCCGCCCAGCCCGTGCGATGACATCTTGTTAGTTTTGGGTTTGGGGCGTTCTGCATGTTCAATAAGTGTCCAAGGTATATATACTCATCTACGTCCTCCAGTTTCTCGCCATCGAGGACATCTGTGTCCTTCGTAGTGGAACGGTTACGCCTGACTTTTGTTTTGGAGGTGTTCATCTCGAGGCCAGCTTTTCTCCCCACTTTGTGAAGCATAACTACCATACTGTTGGAGTCTTTGTCTGTTTCTGTGAAATACCATCTGTGAAGTGGAAGTGGTAAAGTCGCTTGCCATTGATGTTGACGCCAAAGTTGGGGGGGGGGGGGGGGGGTCAAGTCGTTTTAACTGATGATGGATTCCAGGCATGCGGAAAAAAAACTTAGTGAGATAAGATCCCCCCGACGAACATCTTTCTTGACGTATTATAATACTGGTCTTTGGAATGGTTGGTAGGTTGCCGTACGATAACGAAAAAATAAATAAATGTCAGTCAAATTTGGCGGAATTAAAAATATTGCAAACTTGGCTTGGCTTCGTTCTTTCTCAATCTCCCGTTACCAAACTCTGAAAGTACTTAATTAGCAGAATGTAATCCAGAGAACGGAATGCGTTGTGTCGTAGTTTCCGGTTTGACTGCGTTATTTGCACCTTTCGGTCAAACACATCCGACTTCAGCAATCATTTTTTGAGTACCAGGTTAGCATTCCCTCTTCGATCCCTTCTCCTTAGCCAGTCTGCCCTGCTGCAACCTGTTATCCAGGATCACCACGTGGAGGTGTAGAAGGGTCTTGGCAGCTCTGGTTCGCTGGCCCTGACGCTAGCAGTCAGCTATGTGTCGCTGACCACTGAAGCTCATGCGCTGTTCAGCATCTGGATCCCATATGTCGCAAACTAATCTTATTTGTATTCGGGAGCCTTAGACACCTTTCCATTGGGGACCACGGAGAACCATTTGAGACACATTGGTCCAGATTGTATGTGCGTAATACCGTCACTGATTTGACTATTCTAGTATGGACTTGTCATCTGGTACAAAGTCTAGTAGTAGAGTGATCTATGAGGTGCATCTGTATGACTTTAAGAGTTTGACTGACTAGTACGAAGTCAAGTGTGAATATCGGTGACTGGATTACAGCACTTGTGTTTTGTTTCACGTGCAACGTATGCCATGGGTCAGACCATCCCACGCTCGTGTGTTTTCGGGGCCGGGAAGTGAAGCAACAATTAGTAACACTGTAAATTACCAAGCATGTGGTAGAAGGCGACTAAGGTGGACTGGTTATGGGGTAGGCCACCAGCCCCTGCCACTGTAGAACTTGTTAGCCACAAAAATTTTAAAAAATAAGACATCTAATCCCCATGGTAGGAGAGAAGCAACACTATTTAAATTAGGCTAAAGAAGGTTGTTCATGGGTCCAGCAACCCCATCATATAGAAACTATGGGTCATAAGAATAGGACAAAAACATATCCAAGCTTCAATTTAGAAGAGGAGTGACAAAGTTTAATAATAGTTAAGTAAAGTTTTGTCAAGTCAAGCTAGGTCAAGTGGAGTCAGACCAAGTCAAGTCAGATCAAGTACTAGGCCAAGCCAAATCAGGCCAAGTAAAGTCAAGTCAAGCCAAGCTAGGTAAAGTCGAGTCAGGCCAACAAGTCAATTCAGATAAAATCAAGTCAAGTCAGACCAAGTCAAATTAGATCAAGTCAAGTCAAGTGAGGTCAAGTCAATCTAGGTAAAGTCAAGTCTGCCACGTTCAGTCAAGTCAAGGCAGGCTAAGTCAAGACAGGCTAAGTCAGTTTAGTCAAGTTAAGTCAATTCAGGTCAGGCCAATTCAGGTTTAGTCAAGTCAGATATTCCTAAGCCAATGTTCATCCATTGATTCTTTTACACGTGTTCTTGCTCCATATACACCATTCTAAATAGTGTATTTTGATATCTTCTTGCCTGTGTCACCGTTTACTTCTTGTTTGTCTTCCTTGTCCATCCTTGAATGTGATGATCTATGTTTTGCGCCTCGCGATATAGCATTACCGACTTCAGCACGCATTTTACAAATGTATGTATATTCCGTAAGATATTCTTTGCTGAATCTTAACATATGCATGTACTAACAAACACACAACAAAAACGAAAACACCCACAAGTTCTTTATTCAATTGTGTCTTTACACACAAGAAAATCATATTTATTTTCCACACCGCCTTGTAGAAAACCAATAGATAAATAAGGCCACCGCAAAAAAACAAAAAAAAACACAACATATTTATTTACCAACATACAGAAAAGTTACACATTTTGAAATTCAACTACCATAGCGAAAATATAAAGTTGTAATAATTTTCAAAAAACAGTAGGGCGTGCTAAAGGTATTGTGAGCCATGTCCACTTGTGTTCATTCGGGCACAGCATGCGCCCTATTCCAGGTAGAGAAATGTCGTTTACACTCATCTCTGTCTATTGCCTTTAAGTATCATGCCGGACCAAGAATGTGTCGCAGACCATTTTTCAATCTCACTGGTGGATATGATTATAGGTGTGGGGCCACCAGGACGTCACTTTACGTGTCCATCTATTGTCAGGCATGCGTACCACCTGGCCTGCTCATCTGTACTTTCTTATCAACGCCGTATCTGCGACGTCTTTGAAGCAGGTTTCTCCTGATGGCGGTGTTGTGGACGTGGTCTCGTAGTGAAAGTGACAGTATTCTACGCTCCATCGCTGATTGAGTAGGTTGGAGCCACGCCATGTCACTTTTTCGTAGGTTCCACACCTCGTAGTCATACACCACGGCTGGGATGACCAGGCTGTTGAAGGTGTGAGCTCTCGCCTTGTTGTCTTTCATCTGTTGAAGTACGGCCTTGATGCGGTTGAAGCTGAACCGCCACGCAGCTAACCTTCGTGAATTCTCTTTATGCAAGTTTTGTGAGTTCATAATTTATTGGCTCCAAGTAGATGTACGAATTCACGTTTTTGACGTGATCAGTTTCAATCCGCATTTCCTCGCAAGGACATAAACTGTTCAACATGCATTGCATCTTTACTCTGTTTATTTTGAGACCAACTGCTTTGCTTGCATTGTTGAGCTCATTTAAGCATTGCTCAGTTTCATTGATGCTGTGACTGATGATGACTATGTCATCCCCAAACCGGAAGTGATTGACCATTTCTCCGTTGATGCTGGTACCTTATCATTCAAATTGGCTTGGCTTGGCTTGGCTTGGCTTGGCTTAGTTTGGCTTGGCTTGGCTTGGCTTGGCTTGGCTTGGCTTGGCTTGTCTTGGTTTAGCTTGGCTTGGCTTGGTTTGGCTTGGCTTCGTTCGTTCTCAACCCTGAAAGGGCTTAAGTAGCAGAATATAGTCCAGAGAACGGAATGCGTTGTGTCGTAGTTTACAGCTTGACTGCGATATTTGCACCTTTCGGTCCAACACATCCGACTTCAGCAAGCATTTTTTTGAGTACCTGGTTAGCATTCCCTCTTCGATCCCTTCTCCTTAGCCAGTCTGCCTGTTGCAGTCTGTTATCCAGGATCACCGCGTGGAGGTGTAGAAGAGTCTTGGCAGCTCTGGTTCACTGGCCCTGACGCTAGCAGTCATCTATGGGTCGCTGACCACTGCAGCTCATGCGCTGCTCAGCATCTGGATCCCCCTCCTCCGAATTTAGTTTGCGGAAGACTATCTCAAGAAGTTGATATTAATATTATCATAACCAGTTGTTTGTCTATTTCCGGCCCAAACTTTACGACCAATAGAAAAGTTAGGGTAGTCATGCTCTTTTACTCTTTTGTTCTAGCTGGGGCACAGATCCGATGTTCGTATCATTCTTGCAGCGAGGCCGCATTCTCGAGAAAATAAGCTCGTTCCTGGAGTCGGGTAAAGACGCAGAAGTGAATGAGCTTGACCAGCACCCAACGTCTCACATCTGGCTTTTTGCGACAGGGTCAGCAAACTATAGTTGACAAAGACCCTTTTCTGCCGTCTCCAAGTGACGGCCCTGGAAACACACTGCAACCATGCAGCCTGGCAAAGAGAGTAGGGATCGAAGAGGGAATGCAAACCGGTTCCAACAAATTCAGAAGCCTGATGTATCGGGCCGATAGGCGTAGATATCGCAGCCTCGCTGTAAACTGAAACACAACGTCATTTTCAAGACGAACGACGAAGAAGAAGTTCCCTGAGTGCCTGACATGACCTGACCTGGCTTGACTTGGTCTGGCTGGACCTAACTTGACTTGGTCGGACTTGACTTGATCTAGTTTAACATGACCTGGTTTAACTTGACTTGATCTAACTTGGTCTGACTTGGCTTGACCTTGGTCTGACTTGGTCTGAATAGACTTGACTTGGTCTGACTTGACTTGACTTGATCTAACTTGGTCTGACTTGGCTTGACCTTGGTCTGACTTGGTCTGAATAGACTTGACCTGGTCTGACTTGACTTAATCTGACTGGATCTAACTTGACTTGGTCGGACTTGACTTGATCTAGTTTAACATGACCTGGTTTGACTTGACTTGATCTAACTTGGTCTGACTTGGCTTGACCTTGGTCTGACTTGGTCTGGATAGACTTGACTTGGTCTGACTTGACGACTTGATCTGACTTGTTCTGACTTGACTTGACTTGGTCTGACTTGACTTGGTCTGACTTTGTCAAACTTGGTCTAATTGAACTTGACTTGGTCTGTCTTGATCTGACTTGGTCTGACTTGACTTCACTTGGTCTGATTTTACTTGGTCTAAATTGACTTGACTTGGTCTGACTTGACTTGATTTGACTTGACTTGGTCTGACTTGACCAGACTTGGTCTGTCTTGTCTTGATCTGACTTGACTTGGTCTAACTTGCCTTGATGTTACCTGACTTGGTCTGACTTGACTTGGACTGACTTACTTGACGTTACCTGACTTGACTTAGCTTGGTTGACTTGACCTGGCCTGTTCTGCCTTGATTTGACCTTGCCTAACTTAACTTAACTTTTTACTGTTGTGGCGTTTGTGTTTTCCATGACTCGTCTTTGCGCTGTTATAAAGAAATAACGAAAGTAATAACATATACAAAAAACCCAAGAAGAATAGGGAACACACGTATTTTATTACATGATATGTATAGTTGCTTGTTCTGGGTCTAGATATACTGGATTATTACATTCCAGCTAAACAAATATACACATCCGGGTCTAAACTATGAAACACTTATGGGATCGCACTCAACAAAACTGTTTTTGCGACAACGATAAAAGAATATATATATATATCTTTATTGCGCTTCACAGATATTGCGTTTTTACCTTCAACTTGTTCATGTTTAATCATTAGATCATACATATTTTCTTCAGCTTGATTGGGAGTATCGGTGTCATTTTGTTTACCCAATTTGCACGCTTCGTGACATTGTTACATTACGCCAATTCTTACAAAATTACTTTTTTTCTTGATGCGATCGCTAATCCACGTAAGTAATGTCAACCTATCCCACTGTTTGCTACCAAAAACAGTATAACAGCCAAATAGATTGGCGGTTGTGAGAAGGAACGTTCTACAATGGAGATTCTTACATTAAAAACAACTTAATTACAACGGCTTCTCAGTGTTCAAGTGAAAGGAAGAGTCGAACGTCTCATATTTTAAAAAATGCATAAAATGATTAAGTTTTATGGGAAAAGCATGCGGAACATAGGCAGAAGCTACGCCTCGGGTATCAAAAAGGACAAGTTAGAAACGCAAATGGAAAGATTACGATTCGCTGAAGGCACAGCTGATGAAGAAAAGCATGTTGTTTAGCATTACAAAACAATACAATACAATATTCTCAACGTCAGTCCGCCGGGTGTGCTGTTAAAGAGGTGGCCAACAATGTCATGTATGCAGTCCAATCTTTCGCCATGTCGTACCATTTCGGACCTAGGTCTCTCAGCAGACCATCTCGCCATGATATAGGTTGGCGACCCCGTGGTCGTGTATAATCATATGGCCACCAGAACGTCGCTCTGAGTGTCCATCTGTTATCTGTAATGCGCACCACATGGCCAGTTTAGTGGTATTTGCAAGACAACGCAGCCTCCATGACGTCTCGAAATAAAGTACGTTCTCTTATCGATGTATTGTGATTCGATCTCTGATCTAGATCCCAAGGATGCGTCTTCCAATCGCTCGCTGGGTAACTCGTAGTTTCTCTGCATTCGCGTTGCGTAGATTCCACACTTCACATCCGTAGATCATGGCTGCAGAATTGAAAAGGTGTGCCCTTGTCAAGCTGTCTTTCATCTGCAGGAGTATAGGCTTTTTGGTATTGAAGCTAGACCAGGCTGGAGCACTTCGTCTTGAGATTTCTTGGTCTAGGGTGTGAGCGGCGATTATTTCTTGCCCTAAGTATATGTAGGCGCTGACATCTTCGATAGGTTCATTTCCCAGCTTGATCTCGAATTTGTGGCAGTATGGGTTTCGGAGACATTGCATTTTCTTTTTTGTTCATCCGTAGTCCGACATCTCAACTGACCTCATCTAGTCCATTCATGGAGTGCTGTGCCTCCTCGGGCTTGTGCTGATGAGCACAATATCATCCGTTAAGGTGGGTGAGCCTTTCCCCATCTATATTTATGTCTCTATCTGCCCACCTCAGCTATTCGAAGATGTCCTCAAGCGCCGCTGTGAAAAGTTTTGGAGAAATTGTGTCACCCTGCTACACTGCACTCGTCTTGCTAGTGGAAAAGTTATTGGGCGGTGGTACACAGTGATGTCCGTACTGCAGCCTACGTTTATTTCCTCAATCATTATAGTTTAGCATTAATGTATTTTTTACTTCACATGACTTTTTGTTTGCGTGTGTGTGGTGTGAATATTGTTCAAACAGGATTTTGGCAGCGCATGAGCTGCAGTGGTCAGCGACCCTTAGCTGACTGCTAGCGTCAGTGATAGCGAACCAGAGCTGCCAAGATCCTTCTACACCTCCACTCGGTGATCCTGAATAACAGGCTGCAGCAGGGCAGACTGGCTAAGGAGAAGGGATCGAAGAGGGAACGCTAGCCCGGTACTCAAAAATTGTTTCTGAAGTCGGATGTGTTGGACCGAAAGGTACAAATATCGCAGTCAATCTGTAAACTACGACACAACGCATTCCGTTCTCTGGACTACATTCTGCTACTTAAGCCCTTTCAGGGTTAGGTAGCGGGAGATTGAGAACGAACGAAGCCAATCCAAGCCAAACATGATTTTAAGTTTTTCTTTGCATTGACAATTTTTAAAATGGGCGTGACTCGCTTTTTGTGCGATATTTAGTTTTCATGGAGCCTGAAACCGAACTTCTTCTTCTTCTTCAGCGTACGCAGTCAGACAGTAACCATTATTTTTTCGAAAAAAGCGGCGGTCATCCTGAGGCTGTCGCCACTGCCATAGAGCTTGTCTTGCAGTTCCACTGGTGATGGCCACATCTGCTCTCTCTGATCCTCGTATGTCGGGCAGTTCTGCAGCAGATGTTCAGCGGTCATTTTACCAGTACCGCACGGGCATTCGTCGGTACACCCTATCTTCAATTTGTTGAATAGGTGGTACCTCAGTCTATTGTGGCCAGTGCGAAGTCTGAAGACAACGACCTGCTCTCTTCGATTCAACTGGTAATAGGCATCGTTTTTGGTGTAACCAGTATGTTCGGTTTCCCATTTGGTCATGTATCTGGCTTTGATAAGCCGTTTTGACTCTTCGTACGTCATACTAGTATCTGTTTGTGGTAGTCTTGCACCTTCGTTTGCCAGTCTGTCTGCCTCCTCGTTGCCTTGGATGTTGCAGTGTGACGGGACCCACTGTACCACTACCCTTTTTGGTGCGAACTGCTGGCACAGTTTGCAAAGTGCTGCTCTTAAGTCATTAAGCTCAGTGTTTTCCTGGAAACCGAACTCCAATATCTCCGAGGTATTTTTGCACTGTATGTGAACATTATATGGGAAGATCTCATATGAAAGCTGTAAAACATTATTGCCTTTATCATCAGAAACATATTCGATTATGTGACCCATTTATGCTATTTAGTTTGGCTCATAGTGTGAAAATATGTTGGGAGAGTTTGTACTTTGACTCTAAGCTTTAGTTAGTCATCTCAAGGTGTGGTGCCAGAATATGCTTGTTTTCTGACTCTTACGTTCAGTTAGGGATCTTAAGACGTGATTAGGGAGTTTGTCTTAACACTCCAATGTTCAGTTAGTAATCGCAAGATATGACGTGTGAGTCTGCTTATGCTATGACTCCAATGTTTAGTTAGTAATCTCAAGATGTGGCATAAGAGTATATGTTTATGACTCCAATGTTTAAGTAGTAATCGCAAGATAAGATGTGTGAGTTTGCTTATGTTATGACTCCAATGTTTAAGTAGTGTTTGCAAGATATGACGCGTTAGTCTGCTTATGTTATGACTCCAATGTTTAAGTAGTTATTGCAAGATATGACGTGTGAGTCTGCTTATGTTATGACTCCAATGTTTAAGTAGTTATCTCAAGATATGACGCGTTAGTCTGCTTATGTTATGACTCCAATGTTTAAGTAGTTTTTGCAAGATATGACGCGTTAGTCTGCTTATGTTATGACTCCAATGTTTAAGTAGTTATCTCAAGATATGACGCGTTAGTCTGCTTCTGCTATGACCCCAATGTTGAGTTAGTAATCTCAAGATGTGACATAAGAGTATATGTTATCACTCCAATGTTTAAGTAGTTACCTCAAGATGTGACGGGTGAGTCTGCTTATGCTATGATTCCAATGTTGAGTTAGTAATCTCAAGATGTGAATGGGTAGTTTATGTTATGACTTAACATGTCAAGCCACGTCAAAGGGCTGACAGTAATACGAGAACTGCCAGAGTGGCACTTCAGGTGGGGTGAGGGAGCATAATACTTTAGGTTGAATTAATAATCTCAAGATGGGACTGCACCGTGTTGATATCAGGGATTGAACTGGACACCTTTTCCGTTCTTGGTAGGATTTAGACCACTTGAACTTAGTTTTCAACTTTGGACAGTGCACCGTGACTGCATTTTCTTCACTCCTGTTCTATTAATTATTCTTCTCTTTCATTGTCTTTCTTCTCTGTACCTAACCCCCACCATGTCCTTTCCATGACCTGAGATAAACGAATTTTTTAAGTTGCACTTAGTGTACACGCCAGGATCTTACATACAATGTGAGAAAATCCGTGCAAGTAGTCTCACAATCTAGGTCAAAGGCAGTAGCGTATACTTGAGGAGGGTGGGTGGGCGTTACGCCCGGGTGTCAGTTTGGAGGACTGATATACCGAATGTTTGTATCGCAAAGAAAAATGCGTCAGATAATTTTTAGCTATACAAATAAAAAACGAAATTTCGAGAAATTTAAACACCGAGAATTGAAATTCTATATTTAAAACATTGGGACAATATGACATAGAAGAGTAAATTTAACACATAAGAAAAGAAATAAACCACCACTTTTAAACAATCTTTTTGTTAACAGTAAATGCAATAAACTACAAATATATATTTTCTGTCTACAAGCTACTAATTAGCATTAATCGCGATCAAATATCTGAAAACTACAGTTTGTAATTTTTAGACAAAGGTTTAAATGATATTGTCGGATAAGAAAGACAATATTGAAAGAGCTTGAGCAGGACGAAGCAAGCAAGAAAATAGGGATGGATGCATTTTGCTCCACCTATCTACTCATCTTGTCTTAACGATGTGAATCATGGACAATGACCACAACCAACAAAAACCAGCTCTAAACCTCAGAAACGAGGTACTAAAAAAAATATTGTCCAAGTGTCAAGAAAGAGGAATGTTCACGAAAAGACAATACATCACGATCTTGAAACCAATTACTTTTTGATTCACTTATAATAGTTTGGTCAGGCCCGCAACATTGAAGAAGTTCGGCTACCGTAATAATCATAGGAAGCAAAGTAGCATGGCTTCAAGAGACTAGGCATAGAAGAGGGAAATCAAGCCGGGTTCCAAAAATGCTTAACTGTAAACTACGCCACAACGTTACAAAACGTCCTTTTCATGACGATCGAAGAAGAAGAAGAAGACTTACCGAACGACATAAAGTTAATGAGACAGTCTCTGGCGTACCGAAGACAATAATTGAATTAGACAGGAGGAAGCCATCACAGAGAACAAAATGGCGATCTTTCTGACAAGCCTCTAACACTTCAAGGTACAGGAGAAGCGACTTATTAAATTGCTCATTCGAATACCCACAATGAGTAGGTTTACTGTTTTGTACGTCCTGAAAATGGCTTGGCTTTGTTCGTTCTCAATCTCCCGCTACCAAACCCTGAAACGGCTTAAGTAGCAGAATGAAGCCCAGAGAATGGAATGCGTTGTGTCGTAGTTTACAGCTTGAATGCGATATTTGCACCTTTCGGTCCAACACATCCGACTTCAGCGAGAATTTTTTAAGTACCAGGTTAGCATTTCATCTTTGATCCCTTCTCCTTAGCCAGTCTGCCCTGCTGCAACCTGTTATCCAGGATCACCGCGTGGATGTGTAGAAGGGTCTTGGCAGCTCTGGTTCGCTGGCCCTGATGCTAGCAGTCAGCTATGGGTCACTGACCACTGCAGCTCATGCGCTGCTCAGCATCTTGATTCCAACGTCCTGAAAATGACGTTGAAGTGGCGAGTTGACGTAGCTTTCATCACATCCTGGGTCGTGATGATGAAGGTGAACTGGAGTCTTGCAGACGATTCTTCTACGCTTTGCTTCATCTACATGTCGCTCACTACTAGGGGAATCACGTTGATCCGTCACCTCGTTAGGCAGATGCCGTGAAAACAGCCCGTTTCCAAGAAGGCCTACGAGAAAGCCGAGGTAAAGGTCTTGACCAGTATGTTTTGGCTGACCCTGACTAAAATGTCTGATCAGTATATTTTGCTTGACTAGACGTTAGTCTTCGTGGCTCAATTCCGCGTCGTCCAAAGTTTTCGGAAAGCTTTAGTGCCCTTGCTATATGTGTGTTATCGTATTACTCGTAACGTGTACACCTTTGTGTACGGAAAGACACTAAAGTAGTACACAAGGAGGATATTTTAGGTCAGATGTAACCTTCTAAGGATACCGCAAAAGGAAACTAAAGAATGTTGTGACTTGGGATAGCAACCTCTTCACGTAAAATCATTACTAATGATGTGAAGCTGCAACACACCAATTCGGCCACCTGACACGCCAAACACCAGAAAGTATCTATCAGAAAGCAATGCTATACTTATACAATGGATATAAAGTCAAAGGCTGACTACGCAAACGATGGATATCAGAAATAACAGAAGCATTAAAGTTCACTGTGTTCGAAGCAGGTACTAAGATTGCGTCAAAAAACCTCTTCCTAACAAGACGCTGAAAGAAAACAAGCAGTTACACAAACGAAAAGAAGAAGACTGTTGGATACAAGATACCTCTAAAGGACACATATGTAGTGGTGACCCTATGCTTCGCATGTAGTTTAAGAGCGTAAACAAATTTAGAATATATGAAATAGTTGGGGCGGAGAAAGGGGTATACTATTGGATCAATTCAGCCCATGTTCCAGATGTTTTAGGTACGCCACTGGTTACAGGGTGATTTCGGTTTGGGACTATTTAATGCAGCGAATGCACATTAGCTTCCTAGGAGGTAATTAACATGAACACTGCGGTCTCTGACTAATCCTTACAGTCAGAAACGGAAACACCTTTTAAAACTAGGCCACGAGACGATGACCAGGCTTTCCTGCTTTATTCTAGGTATTGCTGGTTGAGACCAGGGTTGTGGTGGGCAAACATAAGAAAGACACTTTAGTTCGATTAAAAAGAAAACACTTGTAAGGATCTTGCGCTTTCTATAATAAGCGTAATTTTTTTTCCTTCTTCCTATCCTGGTGGATCGGCTTGGTCTGGGCTGGTTGAAGCCAGCTAAACTTGTCTCGTTTTTAACGAAGTTTTAACTATTCCGATCGAGATTAAAAGCGTTGACAAACATGTTGCCCAACTAATAAAATTATGGTAAACTTCTATAACTATTTTAAGTGTTACTTAGTGGTTAAGGGACAGGGCTCACAACCAGACGGTACTGGGTTCGATCCCCACCACAGCATCGGCCGTTACCCAAGGGAAGCAAACCCTTAGCAAATGCAGAAGGAAGCAAACCTTTACATAAAATACATGCCGAAGTCGGATGCACTGGGCCGACAGGCGCAAAATAAAAACATAGTGCAACGCACACCATCTTGGGGAATAGAGAAATAAGGCGATCGAAAATAAATAATAAAATATATATCTTGGGGAAAGGAGACGCTAGTCTATTGAGGAGGTCGCATCAGGGTCAGACACAATACACTGACGAAGGCCACCATTTCTCTTCCATGTAGCGTTCTCTGAAAAAAGCTTCCATGTAGAGTTCCATGAAAACAACAACAACGACAATATATATATCGTATTTTTGTCACTCAAGATATCGGAGTTTAGGTCCAACATTGTACTTGGTTTACCGTAACCAGCTTTTAGGGAAACATTTTGCCTGTTGCCAGTTATTATCAATGCTTGCAATCTCAATGAGAGAATGGTCTGCGTTTTTTCAGTCTATATGTTGCCTAGACTGACAAAGGCGACAGAGATCTCAGTCAGGAAACTCGGAAAGGCATTTTATATGTAACCATCAGGGAAGAGGCTTATGTAGACCTTATCACAGAGACGGAGGTCGCAAATAGCCTACATACCAGCAAAAACACTGCCACAGGTCCTGATGGAGTACAGTATTTCGACATTAAGCAGTTGGATGAGACAGAGATAAGAAATATGGTGAAGGAGTTCAGCCACACTTATAGAGAAGTCATCTGTGCCTGAGGACTGGCTTCATAGCTATCTGTGCCAACTGCCTAAATCTGGTAAGGACTCCACGCTTCTTGGCAACTATCGAACAATCACCATACACAATGTATATGGAAAACTGCTCGAGAAGATAGTGGCCAGGAAAATAATGGCCTACCTAGAACGAGAGCACATCCTACCCGATACGCTGGGCAGCTATAGAACAGAAGGAGACCTGGGGTAACGTTGGAACTTTCGCGTAATGATGTGTATGAGGGGTTTCAGTCAACGAAAGAAACAGTCGCAGTGGCACTAGACCTGGAAGACGCATACAACCGTGTCGATTTTAGGACTTTAATTACACGTCTGAAGCAGAATGATTTAAACCCGTGGCTGGTTAGTTGGATATCAGCTGCCCTGATGGAAAGAACAGTTGCGCTACGCGGAGAATCGTGGACATCAGAACCGAGACGAATATGTCCAGGACTGCCTCAAGGGTCTCCGCTCTCACCGGTACTGTTCAACATCTACACAGTAAAAGTGGCCAATATTCAACCCACAGGGACAGGGCGAGCATTGACATTTGCCGATGACATCCTAACGTACATGACTGGCTCAGACAGGCAAGAGTTGATCAAAGACATTCAGGAAACCTTGCAAGCAATCTCACAGTGGTGCGGCGACTCAAGCTCCAAAATCAATCTGAACAAGGCCTGCATGACGTGTGTGCTCTTTCAATAATTCCATAGTAAAGGCTGAACTCCCGGGCATCACTTTTGATGGTTGCGCCATTGACAGGTTGAAATACCTTGGAGTGACATTTGATCGCAGTCTTTTCTATAACTGCCATGTTGACCATATCGTACAAAGATGCAAGAGAGGGTTACGGGAACTCAAGACCATGGCTGCTGCCGACTTGGAACAACACCTCCTGTTCATCTTATTTCGCAAAGTCGTGTTATTTGTTATCGATTGCGGACTAGGCATCATCACACTATCAAGAAGACAGTGTGAAAGGTTGGAACGCACCCATAATGAAGGTATGTGACTGGTTCTTGGCTGCACTAGAGATACCCCGATTGTGATGATGCGGTACATGTTGGGATTGTTATCGGTGACATCCAGACATAGACTGGCACAAGTCAAAGCCTATATGCGTTTAACCACAGACACGCGGCACCCTCTGCACAGTAGTATCTCAGACATCAAGGGCTCAAGAATCAAGAGAGGGTCGTCATGGATGGCACAGGCTGAGACAACAATCGGACACGTCACTCCAGCTGAGACGATAGCCAAAAGGGGAAAAATGGGGTGTCCACACTGGTGATAGAATGATAGAGTACCAGAGAGTCATCATAACCTTAGGCAAGGAATGCAGAGAACGCAGCAGAGAGAGCACAGCACGCGGTAAATCAGCTGATAGCTGAGAACATGCAGGAGAGTGATGACGTCATATACACCGACGGATCAGTCATGCGCAGTGGGACATCAGGCTGGGGTTTCCCGGCTAGAGTGAGAGGAGAGGTCGTTGCTGAGCGCAGTAGGGCATACATGTCAACAACCTCCAGTATGAGAATGGAGACGGAAGCAGTGACATCAGGGCTGAAATGGATATCTGAGACTTCTATAACAAAGGCAGTCATCGTGACAGGCGCGCAGGCCGTACTTCAGAAAGTACAGAAGGGATGGCTTAGGTACGAGTGGATAGCTGCTGTTTAGGCCTCAAACCTCCAGGCGTTGACATGGATCTACTGCCCTGCTCATGCCGGGGTTTAGGGCATTGAAAGAGCTGACATCTTGGCTTCACAAACTCCCAACATGGGCACATTGGTGATGGATAGAAGTGACATTTTGAAATCAATCAATGACCGCCTGCTGGATGAGAACACCGCAATAAATGAAGCAGCAATCCACAGACTGTAAAGTTTCGACATTAAACTAGATTCGAGCGGAAGGGAGCGCATGAGAGGACGGCGCAGAAGAGTGTACAACCAGCGAGCTACAGGGACCATCAGCACCCATACCCTACGCCATTTGCTGAGAGCACCTATGGGTATGCCCGGAGTGCAGTGACGTCGATTCGTAGAAACAGAGTCTCAATGGTTTTCACATCACGGGGTTACTAGTACCATGCACGGTCATCATTAGCCGATACTTAAGATATGCGTGAAAAGAATAAGTGAATCTATACTGTTTACCATGGGATCCATATATATATATATATACACACACACACATATACATACACACATACATACCCCCTTCCACCCCGACCCTACATGTTTCAATCTGGCCCCACCAACATGCTCTAGTCTGGCCCGATCAACGGGATCAAGACGCTGAGCAGCGCATGAGCTACAGTGGTCAGCGACACATAGCTGACTGCTAGCGTCAGGGCCAGCGAACCAGAGCTGCCAAGACCCTTCTACACCTCCACGCGGTGATCCTGGATAACAGGCTGCGGCAGGGCAGACTGGCTAAGAAGAAGGGATCGAAGAGGGAATGCTAACCCGGTACTAAAAAAATGTTTACTGAAGTCGGATGTGTTGGACCGAAAGGTGCAAATATCGCAGTCAAATTGTAAACTACGACACAACGCATTCCGTTCTCTGGACTACATTCTGCTACTTAAGCCCTTTTAGGGTTTGGTAGCGGGAGATTAAGAATGAACGCAGAAGAAGAAGAAGGACCCACCAACATGCTCAAATCTGGACCCACCAACGTGCTCAAATCTGGACCCACCAACGTGCTCAAATCTGGACCCACCAATATGCTCAAATCTGGACCCACCAATATGCTCTAATCTGGACCCACCAATATGCTCTAATCTGGACCCACCAACATGCTCTAATCTGGACCCACCAACATGCTCTTATCCGGATCCACCAACATGCTCCAATCGGGCCTCATCAACATGCTCTAATCTGGACCCACCAACATGCTCTAATCTGGACCCACCAATATGCTCTAATCTGGACCCACCAACATGTTCCAATCTGGACCCACAAACATGCTCTAATCTGGACCCACCAACATGCTCCAATCTGGACCCACAAACATGCTCTAATCTGGACCCACCAACATGCTCCAATCGAGAGTCACAAACATGCTCCAATCGGACCCTACCAACATTTTCCAATAGTGTCCTTCCAAGATGCTCAAATGCGCCCTCCACTACAATTGCGAATACCAGCAAAATATTTGTAAAAAGGTACCAAAAAAAAAAACCCGGGCTCAAGTAGTCATCGAGGATGAAGTGTGTGAGACTACATTGCACAGCACCATAAGTTTTAACTTGGGTGACCAACTACATTCTTGGTCGTGCTGCTGTCTCTAACTTTAAGTCATGTGTCAATTTACAGCTGGGTAAACTTCGCCCCCACCCCCGGTCTCCACAGACTTACACTATACTCTTCTCCCACCCAGACCACTGCTATGTGCAGACAGACAAGGAATGTGACATGCTATTAACCCAATTACACCTGCGGGCGGGACGGAACAGCGCACCAGAAAGTCCAGGTATAAATGCTCGGTTCAGACTCCTAAAATACAAGTATTACAATAACGACCACAGCGAGGTCTCCACGGTAGCGACCGTGATAATCAACACGACGAAGAAGCCACACTGCACGCCTGGACCACAACACTGCACGTGATACAAACGTGTCTATTAAGTTCCCTCCAGTCCGTGACGTCACTGCGTGAAGGGTAATGGCAACATTCAGTAGCGCACTTGAAAAGTAGTCCAAGGCTAAAGTGCCCGGTTTGAGAATTTGAAACGTCCGGGTGACTGAATTTCCATTCAGTAGCTCTCACGGAAAGCACAAAAATAGATCCATTTTGGTTTGGGGTTTCCATTCTTCGACGGACACGCTCTTGGCAGACGTGGACATGTCAGTTTCACGCATTAGCTGCGTGTACTTCTTTTGCTTCTTAGTCGTCTGCTCTCAAATTAGTACATTAAATTTTCTTCGAAAACTTGACAGGCTGTCACAGGAATCTCTCGTCACACCACATCCATCAAATAAGTATATCAATTTTCTTCATAAACATGCATACCGGTATGGGTATGCATTCTCATAACAGCAAGATCGTACCTGTATGTAAAGTAAGCAAGATCGTACCTGTATGTAAAGTAAGCAAGATTGTACTTGTATGTAAAGTAAGCAAGATCGTACATGTATGTAAAGTAAACAAGATCGTACTTGTATGTAAAGTAAGCAAGATCGTACCTCTATGTAATGTTAACCCACTGCTTTTTTTTCTCGGTACAATCGGATATGCGCCTAATACCCCTCTTTAAAAAATGGCTTGTTACCACTCTTTAAATACTTCATGGTATTGAGGTATTGAAACTACCCATAACAAATTCCTGTCTTAAAATTCATGCCCTTTATTTAAAATAATGTACAGTATACCCACACAAATTTCTAGAAAAAAAACACAAAGTAAACCCATACACAATATACATGCTGAAATCGGATGCACTTGGCCAGAATCTCAGTGCACAGCACACCTTTAGTTAGCCTGAGGGGAAAAGGCGGGAAACAAAACAATCAATGTTGCAGTTGACAAGATTCCGTTGTGTTGTCATTCTTCTGATATGTATGAGTTGGTTGATTGGTTATTGATCCAGCACGATGTAGGCTCTTGCTTTTTGATCCAATACCATATAATGGTATCTGGAGGTGTTTGTGAGTTGTTGTTTAGTTCCGTACAGAGTGTTCCATTTGGCTGTCAACGGAGGAAACAGCTCTGTTCTAACACCGTCAAGTCATGGCCATGGTCAAGCGCCGGACACTGAAAAGGATGGAGTTCTCGCAGCAGGGAATCCCCAGACAGTGAGAGAGAACAGCGAGTTTCCCAGAGTGAACGGGTTTGAGTTAGAAACATTTAGTTGGAATTATTCAGATGTAGAAGTTGATAAAGTTCTGAACGTCGTAACTGCTAGAGTGATTGTCTCTCGTGTTAAGAGGTCCAGGTTCGATGTCCGATCTGTACACAGGACCTTAAACATCACTTAAAGTCACCTAGCCCTGAACAGAGCTGATGCATTCCATACTTCGCTTAACTTAACGTCTTTATACTGGCTTAGAAGACGCTATAGAGTCTATATGAAACCAGTTTCTTGGATGTCTTTTATTTTTTTAAACCGATGTATGACTCCACTTGAATAGACTCAAACACTAGAGCCAAGTAGCCCGCAGCAGGTTACGCGCCATCTATAGCTGCTCTTCCTGCGGAAAGGTACAAATAACTTTGGCAGATGTTTAATTTTATATTTTGTCCGGGCAGCAGCCGTTAAAACTACTTTTCTCTATTTCCAACTGACAAGGAATTTTCAACGTGCTCGACACTGGACACGGGAGTCCGATCTCACTACTCAGAGATCATGGAAATGTTTACCAGAAGATCCACGTGAAAAAAAATTCCGGTCTCCACCGTGATTCGAACACGCGACCTCCGGCACCAGAGGTGGACACTTTACCTCGAGACCACTCAGTCCCCCACCCGAGGCGGACACCTTACCTTGAGACTACTGAGTCCCCCACCCAAGATGGACACCTTAACTCGAGACCACTCTGTTCCCCCACCCGAGGCGGACACCTTACCTCGAGACCACTCTGTCCCCCACCCGAGGCGGACACCTTACATCGAGACCACTGAGTCCCCCACCCGAGACGGACACCTTACCTCGAGACCACTCTGTTCCCCCACCCGAGACGGACACATTACCTCGAGACCATTCTGTTCCCCCACCCGAGGCGGACACCTTACCTCGAGACCACTGAGTCCCCCACCCGAGACGGACACCTTACATCGAGACCACTGAGTCTTCCACCCGAGACGGACACCTTACCTCGAGACCACTGAGTCCCCCAGCCGAGGCGGACACCTTACCTCTAGACCACTGAGTCCCCACACCCGAGACGGACACCTTACCTCGAGACCACTGTCTCCACGTTAAGAACTTGTGCTAAAGATAGAATAGCAAACTTATTCCAAACTGGGCGTGGCCAACAAGCAGGAAGTGTATGTCATGCAAAGTCCGAAGCCTCCGCCAAATTAAGTACATAACACTTTCTAGTACTTGAGCTGTCATTTAAAGTGTGAACATTAATAGTGTTGACACACCTCATAGAGTGGATGGTAGGAGACGCCCTGTAGCATGACCTCACACAATGACAGATTAGCGGTTACCAGCACCGTAGGGAAGGAAGACTTACGTCTGGTTAGGCAAAATATACTGATCAGACAGGGTCAGGCAAAATATACTAATCAGACATGTTAGTCAGGGTCGGCAAAATATACTGATCAGACTTGTTAGTCAGTGTCAGGCAAAATATACTGATCAGAGAGGGTCAGGCAAAATATACTAATCAGACATGTTAGTCAGGGTCAGGCAAAATATACTGATCAGACTTGTTAGTCAGGGTCAGGCAAAATATACTGATCAGAAATGTTTATCAGTGTCAGGCAAAATATACTGATCAGAAATGTTATTCAGGGTCAGGCAAAATATACTGATCAGACATATTAGTCAGGGTCAGGAAAAATATACTGATCAGACATGTTAGTCAGGGTCAGGCAAAATATACTGATCAGACATGTTAGTCGAGATCAGGCAAAATATACTGATCAGACATGTTAGTCGGGGTAAGGCAAAATATACTGATCAGGCATGTTAGTCAGGGTCAGGCAAAATATACTGACCAGACATGTTAGTCAAGGTCAGGCAAAATATACTGATCAGACATGTTAGTCGGGGTCAGGCAAAATATACTGATCAGACATGTTAGTCAGAGTTAGGCAAAATATACTGATCAGACATGTTAGTCGGGGTCAGGCAAAATATACTGATCAGACATGTTAGTCGAGATCAGGCAAAATATACTGATCAGACATGTTAGTCGGGGTCAGTGTACTTGGGAGTAGCCTCTTGGTAATATCAATCAAACCAAGATTGAAAGCTGTTGATTATTGCACTTTCATTTCCATTCGATAAAATTGGTTTTTTAAAAATGATTTGAATATCAGGTTGGAAATAGGGAACAAATAAGTCACAGCACATGTTAGTGATATTTTCCAAGTTATGGACCGAAAATAGTTACACGTGAATTTAAAGAGGGCAATTATTCAAGATGGTTTTAAGCTGCGGCGAGGGAGAGGAGGGGGGGGGGGTGGTTTCTATTTTTAGATAAACACGGTTACTATAGACGAATTTAAAAAAAAATAAAAAATTATCTAGCATAAATAAAATTAATTATTTCGATTTAATTAAGTCAATAAATTGTTCTACTGTGCGTGACTGGGGCCCGAGATGTAGCACGTGATAGTTGCACGGTAATCTGCTAGAGGCAACAAAAGAATGTTTGGCATAAAGTCAGTTACTCCAACTTGTAGAAACTCTAAGCCATAAGATACAAAGAAGGAAGACTTTTTCCACTGGCAGAAAAGCAGTGACAAAGTCAAGTTGTACTACGGAGTATTGGGCATGGGGCTGGCAACACCATCCTGTAGAAACTATGTCACAAGACAAATTAAAGAAGGCCTTTGCGCCCGCGACCGACTAATAGTGGTTAAGGCTAGTTAATGTTTGCTACAAGAACAATTTAAACATTGGAAGATAAGATGGCTATACAAATATTTGTTTTTCAAAAACACTTTTGAAATAAATTATTTGTTTTTCAAATGTTTGTCGGTGTTGACACATAAAGGTGTTTCTTTGAGGACATTTGTTTTCTTTTTTTCTTTTTATCTTCGTTAGTTTAGCTATTTTTTGTTCCTTTTAAATAATATAAACTACTTGGACATTTGATATGTTTTGTCCATTGATCTTCCATTGTCCATTGGTCTTCAATTGTCTATTGGTCTTCTATTGTCTATTGGTCTTCTATTGTCTATTGGTCTTCTATTGTCTATTGGTCTTCTATTGTCTATTGGTCTTCTATTGTCTATTGGTCTTCTATTGTCTATTAGTCTTCCACTGTCCATTGGTCTTCTATTGTCTATTGGTCTTCTATTGTCTATTGGTCTTCTATTGTCTATTGGTCTTCTATTGTCTATTGGTCTTCTATTGTCTATTGGTCTTCTATTGTCTATTGGTCTTCTATTGTCTATTGGTCTTCTATTGTCTATTGGTCTTCTATTGTCTATTGGTCTTCCATTGTCTATTGGTCTTCCATTGTCTATTGGTTTTCCATTGTCTCTTCTATTGCCTATTGGTTTTCCATTGTCTCTTCTATTGCCTATTGGTTTTCCATTGTCTCTTCCATTGTCTATTGGTATTCCATTGCCTATTGACCTTCCATTGTCTATTGGTCCTCCATTGTTTATTGTCAGATGCTCGTACAATCTTAAGGCTAAGTTGAAAACAAACGCAGGAAACGTTATCATACAGTAAATGTATTGTGATATTGGAACTTCTGAGTGGAAGAGTGGTGCTTGGTTCTTACGACAAGGACGCCGGGTTCGACCCCTGGGTACAGGGAAAGAAAATGGGCAAAAATGTTTTCTGTTGTCACGGCCAAGGTCAGACATATGTCTTAGCTTCCCAAATATATTCGTTCTATCTAGGACCAATGCACTCTACAATGTGTGCCATAATATGCAGCTATGTGTCATTGTACTTGTCAATCTATACGTGTAAGATAATTCACTATATAACCTATCACATAATAAACATAAAAAATAATTTGGTACAGACTTCCTGCATGTAGATCATATCACACAAAATCTCTCCTCTTTCTCATTTCTGCATTCAAGTTAATTGGTTTTGCTAGATATGCATACTCGTTGTCAGGACATCGTTCATATTCTGTTCATGTCTAAGGTAGCATGACTGTCCCGCATATTCTGTTCATGTCTAAGGTAGCATGACTGTCCCGCATATTCTGTTCATGTCTAAGGTAGCATGACTGTCCCACATATTCTGTTCATGTCTAAGGTAGCATGACTGTCCCACATATTCTGTTCATGTCTAAGGTAGCATGACTGTCCCACATATTCTGTTCATGTCTAAGGTAGCATGACTGTCCCACATATTCTGTTCATGTCTAAGGTAGCATGACTGTCCCGCATATTCTGTTCATGTCTAATGTAGCATGACTGTCCCACATATTCTGTTTATGTCTAAGGTAACACGACTGTCCCGCATATTCTGTTCATGTCTAAGGTAGCATGACTGTCCCGCATATTCTGTTCATGTCTAAGGTAACATGACTGTCCCGCATATTCTGTTCATGTCTAAGGTAGCATGACTGTCCCGCATATTCTGTTCATGTCTAAGGTAGCATGACTGTCCCGCATATTCTGTTCATGTCTAAGGTAGCATGAATGTCCCGCATATTCTGCCTCATCTATGCAGACCGTGGCAAGGCCTGTCTTCGGAGTCTACTATAGGTTGGGCATCTGTGAACATGCATTCCTGGGTCTGGTTCTAAGTCCCACCTGCACATTATCTTTAGGATACCTGGAGAAGATAGACATAACTTAGGATTCTGCAAGGAACAATTCACTACAGAAAACACAACAACAAACACGTTAGAAATGTTTTGGTGCAAGCTTCCTCGAAGATGGCAATGAGCAATGGTTGCCTGATTAAGTCAACACAAGAGGTCAATATGCAATGTCATTATCAGACTTTCAAGGCAGAAAAAAAACCGCGCATAAATGAAAGCAATACTTTCTGTAAAATCAGGAACTCTAAGATAAAGTGCTTATCACAAATTATAAGTATTCTGCTTAATAGATTTTTAAAAAAAAGAAGTTTCTGTAACGCTTTAGTAAAAGTAGGGCAATGATAGAAATATTGCGTCAATCGCTACAAACAGCTGATATTTGAATGAAGGACATGAATTTCTCATATAAGGTTAGCGGTTAATCTGTTTACAGCTTTCTAAGTGAAGAGTGGAGGGGAAATTGTGAATAGTAAAAGCGTAACAGCCTTGATTCACATATCATTCACTGCTCGCATGTTGTTCAGGAGTTCGCTAAATGCACACATCGTTGCTTCAGATTGCGTGATTCATAATTTATGCTTTCGGTAGTAGTAGGAACGCCTGCCTGTTCGTCTCTTAACTGGAGGTAATTGACCCCATGCAGTCTGTCCAGCAGTATCCTGTTCAATATGTTCCCAGACACTGACAGAACGTCATACCCGTGTCGTTGTTGTTGTTGTTGTATGCTCACGATAAGTATGTTTACTCTTTTGTGCTCCCTGAAAAAGGCATTAGTTGGCAGGTTGTAGTAGCTTTCCTCACATTCCGAGCGTACTGGGGAAGGTGGTTGTTTTATGATTTACTTCATCTGCGTGTCACACACTACTACGGGGATCACGCTGAGATCACCCACCTCCTTCATCCGACGATCGTGAAATAGCCTGCTTCCAGATAGAACTGCGTGGAAGTGACGTGGAGGTCTTGGTCAGTACATTTCACCTAACCCTGACTAGAATCGTCCGATTTTGCCTGACTGGACGCTAATCCTCCTCCCCATTCTTCGGAAATTGGTGCAGTGGTGTAGGTTCCCTTTTCTCTAGCAACTTGATAGTTTATCTTCCACTCTTCTGAAATTTCCTCTTTCTATCCACAAATTTGTATAAAATCGTTAGTTGAAGTGTGAAGGTCTGCCTTGATGGCTTCCACTGTGATATTATCCGGGCCAATCACTTTAGCATCCTGCAGGCGTGTAATGGCTCTCCAAATTTCAAGCCTATTCAGTTTCCTTTCGTAATTAGTCTGAAGTTCTTATTCTGCAGACTGAAGAGGAAGAAAAGAAAGTGTGGACAGAATTGGGGGAAGAAAGGGGGTTTGGGGGTTCGGATGGTTTAATGACGATCTAATTAACAATTCCTTAGCAAAATCGTGTTCTCATCTTTGCATCTGGGCATCTGGGCATCTGGGCATCTGGGCATCAGGGCATCAGGGCATCAGGGCATCTGGGCATCTGGGCATCTGGGCATCTGGGCATCTGGGCATCTGGGCATCTGGGCATCTGGGCATCAGGGCATCTGGGCATCAGGGCATATGGGCATCTGGGCATCAGGGCATCTGGGCATCTGGGCATCTGGGCATCAGGGCATCTGGGCATCTGGGCATCTGGGCATCTGGGCATCAGGGCATCTGGGCATCTGGGCATCTGGGCATCTGGGCATCAGGGCATCAGGGCATCTGGGCATCTGGGCATCTGGGCATCAGGGCATCTGGGCATCTGGGCATCTGGGCATCTGGGCATCTGGGCATCAGTACAACTCAAAATGGAAGAAAGACATGGAAGTGCGCAATAGACCTGACCCAATCCGCCATCTCCACAGACACCAACAAACCATAATCGTCTTCCTCAGAACAGGCCACTGCAGATTATTGGGCCACTTACATCGGCTTGAGATATCACACGAAAGTGACTGTCCATGTGGAACCGGTGGCCATACCTCTAAACACTTCATACAGAACTGCCCAAAATATGGGGCCCTACGATGCCAAACCTGGCCAGAGGGAGCCAAGGTGACGCAGAATCTGTAGGGCTGCCACCCGGATCTGGAGAGAACTGTGGACTTCGTCCTAGCGACGGGACCACATATCTAGCATGACCAAAAAGCCTGAACGAAGAAGAAGAAGAAACACTTGTGCACCTGCATTGTAATTGAAGTGAATTTAATAAAGGCATGTGCATGCTTCTATTTCCCTGTGAATCTTTACGTGAGATATTACATGTAATTCATATTCCTTTTTTATGGAGGCGTCCTCGGTCTCTTGCGCAAACCTATCAATAAAGTGTCTCGTGTCATCTCTGTCCAACCTCCATGTTGATGGTTGTGTATAGTTCATCACGATGAGCTCTAGAGTTATTATGTCTCGTGTCATCTCTGTCCAACCTCCATGTTGATGGTTGTGTATAGTTCATCAGCCTGAGCTCTAGAGTTATTATGTCACGTGTCATCTCTGTCCAACCTCTACGTTGATGGTTGTGTATAGTTCATCTACCGGAGCTCTAGAGTTATTATGTCTCGTGTCATCTCTGTCCAACCTCCATGTTGATGGTTGTGTATAGTTCATCTACCTGAGCTCTAGAGTTATTATGTCTCGTGTCATCTCTGTCCAACCTCCATGTTGATGGTTGTGTATAGTTCATCACGATGAGCTCTAGAGTTATTCCCGCCTTGTGGTGTCGTTCCATTTTTCTCAGAATCTACACAAACTCATTTTCCCACGTTTCTTATCTGGTGCCAGAGCACATCTGTATCATTATAGTCCACTAGAGGGGATGGCTAAAGGCTAGTGGTTAAGTGACACGACTACCAACCTATAGGTGCTGGGTTCGATCCCCATCACAGCACCGGCCGTTACCCAGGTGAAGCAAACCCTTAGAAAATACAGGAGGAAGCAGCCATTACAGATAATGCATGCTGAAGTCGGGTGTACTGGGCCGACAGGCGCAAAATAAAAACCACAGTGCAACGCACACCGCTTGGGGAATAGAGAAATAAGGCGAACAAAAAAAAATTGTCAACTAGTTATGGAGCACAAGACACTTGTTAGTAGACAGTGGGACTTTAGACTGATCCTGTATGCCTTTTGTCTCAAGAAACTCCACATTAAGCTGACGCCCTGGAAATATACGTCAACATGCTTCATAAATTTTAACTACAATTTGGCTAACAGGATTTCTCGGTCCGAAACTACGTCCGCCCCTCTATTTAACCTTCGCATCCTGTAAAGACGACATAAAACTCTTTCTTATTTGCATGATATTATCATGTTGGTTCTCCGTCATGTGGTCAGGTGACATCCGAGTCGTCTTATTGGCAAACATCCTCCCATAATTCAGTAGCTGATTCCGAGAACAGAAGTCAACTAAAAACTCGCTGGTATAATTGTTAGTCTCACTGTATGCCTGCCTATAACTGCTTCAAAACCAATGTTACTGCTCCTAACTTTAGCATTGAGATAGCCTATCAGAATCGCAATATCCGTCCTCCAGAATTTCTTCATGACATATTGAAATAGAAACCGAAATGACGCAGTGGTTAGCTCAATAAGTTCCACCAACCGAGCAATCTGGTTCGGTTATCGATTGGTACGGAATTTTTTTTTTCTGATCACAAAACGGCTCCAGTGTCTCACCAAAAGGGGTTAAAGTTGGTCAAGTTATTATTGGCATAACACCTTGTTCCATTTCATTGATGGATGACCCTAAGCTTTATATCGAAAAGCTACCCAAGCATGGACTGGACTCATGCATACACCGACGGTTCTGTAACAAACACTACACAGAACGGAGGGGCAGGAGCATTCCTGAACCTACCAAGTGGCAGACAAATAACACTGTCATTCGCTACTGGTAAGTACACAAGCAATTTCAGAGCGGAGGCAGAGGCACTGAGGGCGGCAGTGGAAGAAATGGTGACACACAAAGAAAATGAAAGCCATATAGTCCTGCTTACAGATGCTCTCGCCGTAGTCACAGCGCTAAAAAGCCAGAAAAACACTGAGCTTAATGACTTAAGAGCAGCACTCTGCAAACTGTGCCAGCAGTCCGCACCAAAAAGGGTAGTGGTACAGTGGGTCCCATCACACTGCAACATCCGAGGCAACGAGGAGGCAGACAGACTGGCAAAAGAAGGTGCAAGACTACCACAAACAGATACTAGTATGACGTACGAAGAGTCAAAACGGCTTATCAAAGCCAGATACATGACCAAATGGGAAACCGAACATACTGGTTACACAAAAAACGATGCCTATTACCAGTTGAACCGAAGAGCGCAGGTCGTTGTCTTCAGACTTCGCACTGGCCACAATAGACTGAGGTACCACCTATTCAACAAATTGAAGATAGGTGGTACCGACGAATGCCCGTGCGGTACCGGTAAAACGACCGCTGAACATCTGCTGCAGAACTGCCCGACATACGAGGATCAGAGAGAGCAGATGTGGCCATCACCAGTGGAACTGCAAGACAAGCTCTATGGCAGTGTCGACAGCCTCAGGATGTCCGCCGCTTTTTTTCGATAAAATAATGGTTACTGTCTGACTGCGTACGAAGAAGAAGAAGAAGACATTGATGGATGGTTTGTGCTTGTTTACATGGATTTGTAGAATGTGATCCACGGTCAAGTTATGCTCTCCAATTGGCACCTGGTATCTGTCCCAATCCTTATTTTGATGTAAATATAACTCTAGTACCTGAGATATATAAAGAAAAATGTAACAAGCAAGGACTGAATGGGCCCATGCATGCATGGACAGTTCCTGAGCCTAACAAGTGGTAGAAAAATTACACTGTCAGTGGCAGTGGGGAAATTCTCAAAAAATTTCAGAGCAGAGACAGAGGCATTCAAAGCTGGAGTAGAAGCAATGCTGACAGGCGAAAGCAATGAAAGCCATATAGCATTTTTAACAGATGCCATGTCAGTTGTTACAGCACTAAAGAGTTAGGCAAATACAGAACTAAATGACTTAAGATCAGTACTCTGTCAACTATACCAGCAGTCCACACCAAAAAGAGTAGTGGTACAGTGGATTTCACCCCACTGTAACATTCAAGGCAACGAGGAGGCGGACAGGCTGGCCAAAGAAGGTGCAAGGTTACCACAACCAGATTCTAGTGTGACCTACGAAGAGTCCAAAAGGTTTATTAGGGCCAGATACATGGACAAATGGGAAACTGAGCATACTGGCTACACAAAAAATGATGCTTATTACCAGTTGAACAGAAGAGAGCATGTGGTTGTCTTCAGACTTCGCACAAGCCACAACAGACTGAGGTAACATCTATTCAATAAACGGAAGATAAGTGCTATTGAAGAATGTATTTGTGGTACAGGGAAAATGACCCCTGAACATCTGCTGTAAAACTGCTCGACATACGAGGACCAGAAAAAGTACAAGTGGCTATCACTAGTTCCATAATACAAGCTCTATGGCAGTATCGACAGCCTCAGGAAGACCTCTGTTTTCTTTGAACAAATTCAAGTCGACGCCTGATAGGGTACGAAGAAAAAGCAGAAGAAGTGTCTATTATGTCAAGTTCTTAGTCTGAAGATGACGACTAGCTCTTCTCTAGTTAAATCACAATAGTTGTCTTCTTTTCGAAAGTGGTAGTGTTTATCAGCCTATGTTACTCTCACGTTGGCTTGTGTTTATCAGCCTATGTTACTCTCACGTTGGCTAGTGTTTATCAGCCTATGTTACTCTCACGTTGGCTTAAATCATGGTCTGTCTCATTATACGTGATGCTCATGGTTGTTTGTGGAACAGCTCCTTCACGCTTTACTAGTCTGTCTGGACCTTCATTGCTTCCATATTGCAGTGTTCGTCATATATGTCATACAAGGGTCACCTTTACAGCTGACCATCTTAATGTTAAGTTAATTACTGTTGCATCTCCCCATTAAATGTTGACTGCAGTGGATCACCAAATACATGTGTCGCTTTCCAAGATAGTACAATATTGTACACTCTCATTATGCCGCGAAAACCGCCTCGACTTGGTCATGTGCCCCACATATCAGATGATCACATCCGCAAACATACTCCCAATGCACATTAGGAGAGGGACGAAAGAACAGTCGGCCAAATCCAACTAAGATGTGTGTAAGCAGAACATAACTTAACGTCTTTATACTGGTTTAGAAGACTCTGCAGTTTCTTGGAGTATGGTTAACCGATGTACGAGTCTATCTCAATAGACTAAAACGCCAGAGCAAAGTAGACCCGCAGCCTGTTAAGCACCATCTATGCTGCTCTTAACAAACTACTTAACCATGACCGATATTATGCCATGTCGCACAGTTAGTCGCCTCTTGCGACACTATCTCTGTGGGGCAGTGGTGCGATTCTTGTCTTTGCCATACACAAAGACCCCGGCGGACCACTCGGAACATGAATGCTCTAAACTTGAATCAAACCACATGAGACGATGCAGCTGCAGACTTAATCAAGTAACGATGTACACGAAAGAATCATCTCAGACTGAGCGAACAGAAATTTACAACTCGGAGAAGTGAGAGTACAACGCGTCAGGTCAGGTCAGATCAGGTCATCCCGTAACTCCGGTGAGGTTATTGGGGCACACACGAAGACATCCTCACAACCCCACGCCACCCTTCTCTGTCAGATGCCGCTGTCTGTGACTCTTCTGGTCGGAGATTGGTCCATTCTTTTATGTTGTCCTCACATCTCTTTTTGGGACGGCCTCTTCGTCGTCTGCCATGCACCTTTCCGTGGAGGATTGTATTTGCAAGACCATTTGATCTCGATATGTGACCGTACCAAGCGAGTTTGCTTCTTTTGACAGTTGCCAATAGGTCTTCAAAGATCCCTTTTGCTGTTGTAATTATATCTCGTATTTCCTCATTTGTAACTCGATCTTTGTAAGTGACGTTTAAAAGTCTTCGGAAACATATCATCTCCAAGGCCTGTATCCTTCGTTGAAGGTCAGCTGTAACTGTCCATGTCTCACGAGCATAGAGGAATATTGACAGGACCAGTGTACGCATTAATCTGATATTCGTGCATAGTGCTTACCGTTTATCTTGCCAGATTTTGTTAAACCGTGCAAGCGCCGCTATTGTCTGTGATATTCTGGTCAAGACCTCAAGGAAAATTAAAACAAAAAACTGAGTAGAGAGTTACCAGTTAGAGAGTTACCAGTTAGAGAGTTAGCATCATTCTATAGGCCGTCATGGCTGTAAGGGACTACTACCACATCTTTAATCCATCTTTCTGTCTCCTTAAAGTAATGTCGCTGCTATCAATTAACCGTGAAATTATGATCACATAACATCAGGTCGATGCTGCAAACTAACAAGGCGTAAAGGTATTTTATTTAAAAAATCAGTATGTCGTTCACTGCCGATGATCGACATAATTTGTGAACGCAAACACGGTGTTTACAATATCAGCTGTGCCAATTCGAAAGTTGAGTAACAAGGTCAGCCAATCACAGCTGCCGAATCGAGACACACCTCCAATGTCAAGGGCGTTGGTTGCCCTGGTTTGCATCAGCCTTGCCAGATTGCAAGGATTTTCGTCAGATTCTCACTTAGTTGGTAAAACTGCATTCTCTTTGGGACTTTGTACCCCGGTCCAACTGATAATGGGAACCGAGTTTCCAAATATTGATCTTCATTGCCTGGTCTGTCCACTTGTGTTCTTAGACTTGTGGGAAGATGCACTTTTCTTTTGGGTGTTATCTTTGCTTCCATCTTTATTTTCCGACTATGTCGAATTTCTGTCCCCGTTAATCCATACTTTTCTTTATTCTTTCTGGTTCACCTAATCCCGGTTGTCTGGTGTTATTCGCCGATGCGGTGGGTAGTTTTTGGAGTCTTTCTTTCCATATATAAAAATCATTTCATTTTCAGACAATATATGTTATGAATGACGTTCCGTCACAAATGAACCTGAGTTGATCTTCTGCGTTTCGCTTTTAGACATGAACTTAAATATATTCAAAGAAAGTTTAAGACAGAGTGATGTTATTGGTATCTTAATATAGTTTGTTCATGAGCGGTACTGGTGATGGACTTGTGTGCTTTTTCTGTTGCTCGTATGTTGGAAACCCTGTAGTGCCGCAGACACATCCATCCGTATGTCATGTGTTTAGATTATCGTTTAGATGATAGGTATCCCAATCTGTTGTGGCTAGTCCAGAGTCTAAAGATTACCAAATGTTGAGCTATAGTGATACGCGTTATTCTGTTATTACACATGTTATAACTACGAGATCAAAGGGTTGTAAATGCGGGTAGCAGCCTCGTCATGTAAAACCATTGCTACGGAAACTGTCTCTGCAAATGCTCTAAATTCAGTTTTTCTGCAGAAGGACCATCTATAGTGGGGAGCGAAAAGACATTGATTTCATTTTGTACAGGATTTGTTTTTCAGTGTTCTCCGTCTCTTCGAATTATTCCGCCCGCTCATCGTAACTATTTCATGTCTCTTGTTGCGTACATAACATTCCTGTGTCTTGGTTAGTGTCCATGTCGGACGCTGATAACAGAGAGTTGTATGACCATATTGTTAATGTTTCTCTTTTTGTCTCCACAGAAATGTTTGGTATGTCCTCAAGAGTTCTAGTTTCTCTCTGTGTCTAATAATAGTTGCCAGTCGCAAGCAAAGATGGCGACATCACCAAACTTTTGCTGCAAAATGTGTGTTCTTAAAGCTGTAAAGACTAATCCTGGAACAGCAACCCTATCAACAATCGGGGCACACGTGTGAAAAGCCTGCTGTTGGGTTGTCGAGCATTTGTTTTTTTTCGGGCATCACGCATTTGCTGAGCCTCCAAGATAAGTTACTCTCTGCGATTTGAGCACCTGCGGTGATACTATCGCTCGTGCAGATGGTACGGTCTTGTGCAGGCAACTCACAGGAGGGGACATCAATGTTGAAGCATCTCAAATACACTTTCGGGGACGGCGTGGACTAGTGGTTACATGACACGGCTCACAACCAGAAGGTGCTGGGTTCGATCCCCATCACAGCACCGGCCGTTACCCCGGGGAAGCAAACCCTTAGAAAATGCAGGAGGAAGCAGACCCTTACATAAAATGCATGCTGAAGTTGGATGCACTAGGCCGACAGGCGCAAAATAAAAACCACAGTGCAACTCATGCCACCTTGGGGATTAGAGAAATAAGGCGAACGAAAAAAAACAACACACTTTCAAATAGTCTCTGTAGGGCGTCTTCTGCCAACAACCCCCCCCCCCCCCCCCACCTGGTAACCGTCTGGCTGTTGTGCGCTCACATTAGGACAGCTGCTGAGGGATGCGTTCATCTGGCTAGCGAACATCATGCCCCGTCCATCTTAACTGAGACCTGCCACCTGATAATGAGCAGCCTATGTAGACAGCTCAAGTGATAGCGATTTAGCTGTCCGACATGTCTGCTATACACTGTCCATGTGTCACAGGCAGGCAGCCGAGTGGTTAACACCACAGCACGATACACTTTTACCTTGGTAGCGACACTGAGGCCTTGTCGGTTTCAGACGTTTGCTTTGAGCTTCCCAAACGCAACGCTATCCTTAGCAATCCCGTTGTTGACCTCACAACCGATATTGGCAACTCGTGAGGGAACTGCCTAGGTAGGTAAAACTATCACCTGCCTGGAGATGTTGGTTTTGTACAATACCTAATTGGTTTTGTGACTGGATGAATGACTGATTGATTGAGTGATTGACTGATTAATTTTCTGATTTAGTGAGGGAATGATTGATTGTGTGATTGAGGTAGTGACTGATGGATTTTGTGAATTGTTGAGTGACTGATTGGTTGTGTGATTGTATGAGTGACTGATTGGTTATGTGATTGGGCGAGTGACTGATTGGTTATTTTACTGTGTGAGTGACTGATTGGTTATGTTATTGAGTTAGTGACTGATTGGTTATGTTACTGTGTGAGTGACTGATTGGTTATGTGATTGGATGAGTGACTGATTGGTTATGTGATTGGATGAGTGACTGATTGGTTATGTGATTAGATGAGTGACTGATTGGTTATGTGCTTGGATGAGTGACTGATTGGTTATGTGATTGGATGAGTGACTGATTGGTTATGTGCTTGGATGAGTGACTGATTGGTTATGTGATTGGATGAGTGACTGATTGGTTATGTGCTTGGATGAGTGACTGATTGGTTATGTGATTGGATGAGTGACTGATTGGTTATGTGATTGGATGAGTGACTGATTGGTTATGTGATTGGATGAGTGACTGATTGGTTATGTGATTGGATGAGTGACTGATTGGTTATGTGCTTGGATGAGTGACTGATTGGTTATGTGCTTGGATGAGTGACTGATTGGTTATGTGATTGGATGAGTGACTGATTGGTTATGTGATTGTATGAGTGACTGATTGGTTATGTGATTGGGCGAGTGACTGATTGGTTATGTTACTGTGTGAGTGACTGATTGGTAATACGATTGGGTGAGTGACTGATTGGTTATGTGATTGGGTGAGTGACTGATTGGCTATGTTACTGTGTGAGTGACTGATTGGTTACACGATTGGGTGAGTGACTGATTGGTTATGTGATTGGGTGAGTTACTGATTGGTTATGAAACTGGTTGAGTGATTGATTTGACGACTGGATAAAGTGACTGATTGGTTATGTTATTGAGTTAGTGACTGATTGGTTATGCGATTGCGTGAGTGACTGATTGGTTATGTTATTGAGTTAGTGACTGATTGGTTATGCGACTGGGTGAGTTACTGATTGATTTGACGACTGAGTGAGTGACTGATTCATTTGACGACTGAGTGAGTCAATATGCAGCAGACTTTCATGTTGGGAGATAGATTTGGACAAAGTGTACAGCACGGAGTTCATCTTTAGGAGAGACGAATATAGATTTTTCACACAGGGAGAATGGCACGCATAACACGGGAGTCAATAACACACCCCACACCCTACACCGCCCTTAGCAAAACGGATATTTCGTGAATGTTGCAAGTCCACGGGTAGGATGGGCCACGAGAGACGGTTCGACAAAAAAGTTGGAAGAAGTAGGTCGAAAGGAGTCGAAGTGAAGTTGGAAGTTGTTAGCTACAATTTTTACAGATAAGAACGAGTGACCGTTAGAGTAAGACAGAAGTTAGCAATATACGGATATCGAGATGAACAGAATACTGTTTCAAGTGAAATACTTCCGCCAATATAAAATAGTTCTGTATCTTTTTTGTTGTTGACAAAAATGAAAACATTTGGAATTCAGCGTTACTGTACTCCCTGCTAAATACAATTTTCATCACTATAACTATAGTCACACCCCCCCCCCCCCCCCCCCCCATTAAAAAAATCTCTGTTGAGTGTAGAACACACGAATTTGACAACAGAGAACAAGTTTCAAACAAAGTAGCGGAACCAATCGCAAAAATATCCCCACAAAAACTGTGTCGATGTTTTCACTTCCCTTACAGTAAGTCGGGTATCAATTTACAATTGGATTAGATACAGCGTGTTGATAAAGAAACTAGAATACGTGCCTTTCGTATGAACAAGCCTGATCGTTAATAATCTTTTTTATCAAAAAAAGGTTCGTATTGTTTTGTTTTGGTAAGATCGTTTATATTTTGTTATTACCTCGTCGGCTCTATTCTCATCTTGTCTAGTCTGACATTATATTGTCTGTTTTCTCTCTCCAAATTTGAGTTATTCTGTAATCATCCAGTCCGTTTTGATACCGTCTTATATTTTTTGTTATCAACGTGTCTGAGTGTTATTATCTTGTTTGTGTGTTATCATCTTGTCTGTGTATTATCATCTTGTTTGTGTGTTATATCTTGTTATCATCTTGTTTCTGTGTTATATCTTGTTTGTGTAAGTTATCAATCATCTTATCTGTGTGTTATTATCTTGTGTGTGTGTTATCATTTTGTTCGTGTGTTATCATCTTGTCTGTGTGTTATCATCTTGTTTGTGTGTTATGATCTTGTCTGTGTGTTATATCTTGTTTCTGTGTTATATGTTGTTTGTGTAAGTTATCAATCATCTTATCTGTGTGTTATCATCTTGTTCGTGTGTTATCATCTTATCTGTGTTATCATCTTGTTCGTGTGTTATCATCTTGTCTGTGTGTCATCATCTTGTCTGAATGTTATCTTCTTGTCTGTTTTGTTATCTTGTTCTTGTATTATCATCTTGTTCGCGTGTTATATGTTATCATCTTGTCTGTGTGTTATCATCTTGTCTGTATGTTATCTTCTTGTTTGTTTTGTTATCATCTTGTTCGTCTGTTATCTTGTTCTTGTATTATCATCTTGTTCGCGTGTTATGTGTTATCATCTTGTCTGTGTGTTATCATCTTGTCTGTATGTTATCTTCTTGTTTGTTTTGTTATCATCTTGTCCGTGCGGTATTATTTTGTATGTGTGTTATCATCCTGTCTGTGTGTTATAATTTTGTCTGTGAATTATCATCTTGTCCGTTTTGTCTCCTTCGCCAAAGTTGTCTGTTCGTTCGTCCTTAAATTGTCCATGCAAATTATATTCACGGACTGAACCAGTTTAAATTCAAGTTATGTTAGATCCTTCTTAAGATTTCAGACTGAATCCATGCCTGTCAGTGCTGACAGTGGCCGTGATTGGGTGTATGGGCATCTAACCAAAATACTGCGTGTTGTCAGTATTCTTGCATCTAGCCCTATGTATAAATCATTTCGTCCTTGGGACTAGGGAATAGTGCAAGCAAGACTAATTATACCTCAGGCTTTGATCTCGACACGGTGACGACACACGTGCCAAAAGAGTGTCTCAATTCTGATCTCTCATTGGTTAATCATGTTTGTTTTTTTTGGTGTGGATACGGACATTAAAATTTAAACCTGTTCCATCTACGGTTATATAAGCCGGATCCTGCACTGTCACTTTACTTGGCAGGCGTCTAACGAGATTGGAGATCGTCAATTTCGTAAAGTCTTGTCACTTTTGTAAACTTTTTACAAGTAAAAACTTGTAGAACCTTTATGGGACGTCTGTACTACTTTCACTACGCAAGCTGATTATTATTATACAGGTGTACTCTGGGAAGAGAGAAACGGCAGTGATTTTGTCAGACATAGTTGCCGTCTGCAAGACTTTTCAGATGAATAAAGCCTCATTTGTTCGCCATTGTGAACATTTGTACCAGTAATAACGATGACATCTGAGCAAGACAAAGCGACCAAAATCAAGCCAGAGCAAAATGCGACCAGAATGGAACTTGATAATGACAAGTAAGTTATTTATGAGAATGTGAAATATCATTTTTAATTTGAACAAAATTTCCAAAATGCTTTTGAGTACGTAGATAGATAGATGCAGGCAATTTAGAAGATATATAGAATACACATAACGATTTAGGCAGTCACATTTGATTGCTACAATGTCGTCGAGGATAAAGTGTTAGATACTGTTGTTCTAATTGTCAGCTTCCTTTTCGTCTTGTCACACTTAAGTCAGGAATTCATGTCTGATGTTCGTCCATCAGAAGTGATGAAGACCACTCTCTTTGTTCAGCCGTCTGGACAGTTTTTTCTCTTGCTGTGTCCGCTAAAATGGGTGACCTGCTCGGTGATTCGGATTAAAGTGAGGAAGAAACTGCGCCTTTTGTCAACCTCACTCTCTGGTCCAGAGCTACCTGTGGTCAGTGGCAAGATATTTATCGAGACGACTGGAGATAGCACATAATGCAGATTTTTCCTCAGGGTTTACTCCTGAACCTTTTCCGTAAACAGGTATCCCGCAAGGCAGCGGAGGGGGGATGCCATCTAACGTGAGTCGTGCCTTTTCCATAATTACAAAAGGTCGCAGGGACATCACTCAGCGTGTGAGTGAGTCTGGCATCTCTCTCTGGCTGTGTTCAGTTCATTATAGTAGTGTCTAAATTTCTCACACGCCACATTTCGTGAAGTTCATCCGTGTGAACTGAACGGTGAAATACGACACAGATTTAAGCGTAGTGCCATTCATATAGTCGATATCCAGACCAGAATAATCGGACGGGAGAAATCACAAACAACGAAGGAATTAACCAGCCCAAACGGAAAACAACACGTTTCCATGAAAAGTGTAAGTCGTCGACTAGTGTGAATTCCAGGCAAATCCATGGTCTGGCGGCATACATAATGAGCCAAAACAGTAGAGCAATATAGACCCGCAGCCAGTTAAGGCGCCATCTGTGTTGCGTATTCATGTAAAGACGTTATTGTTGTTGAATGCCCACCATGAGTAGAATGTTCTTTTTGTTCGCCCTGAAAAGGACGTTTAGTGTCGGGTTGTTGTAGCTTTCCTCTTAGATGGGTAGACTGGAACATGTCGAGATCAGACCCTGTTCCTTTACCGTGAGAAACGCACGCTCTACGGACTATGGGACTGAGACATAATGACACTGAGTAAAATACAAATTTAAAAAAAAAACGATTTTAAATGAACCGGAGAGAAAGTTTACGAACTCTCCCAGTTTCTCATTGTTTTCTGTCTGGGAAAGGTTAGTAAACTATGCATGTTTTCTTCAGTGTGTGTGTGTCTCAATAAACATACTAAAGAAGAAAAAGAAACGGGATTTAACATAAAATAACAAACACTTAACACAATAAAACAGTTAATGAGACTCAATGACACGTCCCTTTAAATAATCACAACAATAAACCGAAAATATCTGTTGGGGCGGAGGGGGGGGGGGGCGGTTAAGAGGGTAGGGTCGGGTAGATTAATATAATGTATAAAAGTGGTCTCGGGGTAAGGTGTCCCCCTCGGGTGCAGGAGGTCGCGGTTCGAATCACGGTGGAGACCGGGATTTTTTTTCCACGTGGATCTTCTGGTAAAAATTCCCCTTATCTCTGGGTAGCGAGATCGGACTCCCGTGTACCGTGTCGAGCACGATAAAAATCCCTTGGCAGATAAAAATCGAAAAGAGAAGCCTAACAGATTAAGATACAAAACATATATAACATTTGCCATGCTAAGGTTATTTTCTGATGTATTCTCGCAATTAATGAGGACTGAGCCACATAAACTCCTTCTACAAAGGACACATACATATTCTAACTTAGGGGTTCTCTGGCAAAGTGGCTAACTGTAGTGATATTCTAAGATCTCTCATAAAGAGAGCAGGCATATTCTATGATAGAGATAAGATTTGTGTTGTCCGATTTATATTGTTATATTAATATATATATATATATATATATATATATATATATATATATATATATATAACGAAGGATACAGGCCTTGGAGATGAGATGTTTCCGAAAACTTTTAAACGTCAGGTACAAAGAACGAGTTACAAACGAGGAAATACGAAATAGAATTACAAAGGCAATAGGGCCTTTCGAAGATCTCTTGGCAACTGTCAAAAGAAGGAAACTCACTTGGTACGGTCACATATCGAGATCAAATGGTCTTGCAAACACAGTCCTCCACGGGAAGGTGCATGGCAGACGACGAAGAGGCCGGCCCAAAAAGAGATGGGAGGACAACATAAAAGAATGGACCAGTCTCCGACCAGAAGAGTCACAGGCAGCAGCATCTGACAGAGAGGGATGGCGTGGAGTTGTGAGGATGTCTTCATGTGTGCCCCAACGACCTCACCGGTTACGGGATGACCTGACCTTACCTGATATATATATATATATATATATATATATATATATATATATATATATATATATTTATATATATATATATAAATAAAATGTGACGTATCAACTATCAGCCCTACTCCTACCCGAGAGACGGTTCGTTTGACAACACACCAACTGATAAACAGTATATTTACACCAACTTTGTGCTACAGACGTCAAATGTGATTCTTATCCAATACACATTAAAGGTAAATTACAAGCTGGAAAATTAAATGTCTTAGAGAAGTTATAGGTCATAACAGGAGAGATAAAATAAGAGATGAGGACGTCAGAAATACGGTGAGAACTACCCCTTTGGGCTGAATACATATCACGACTGAAAACACGATGGTTCGACCATCTCATGAGAATGCGAGCTGATCAGCTACAAATGCACGCTTACAGCACAGGGAGATCTGGATACGATGCGCAAAGAAGGCCATGTGGCGGATGAATAGATGGCATAACAGCAACCCAACAACAACCAACGTAACACGTTTGCCCAGGAAATGAAACTTACACCACCCCCATCTCCACCCCCTCCCCGCGTTAAACAGCCACTGTGGGTGGAAAAATTTGTAAATACGTAAATACCGTTGTACCCCGATATACGGTGCTCTGATCTACGGCGCTATTTTCCTTAATCTAGTGAAACTTGGTTTACTGATGCTACTTATCCACGAAAGTAAAACTAAGCTACAAATGTAAAACCAAAGATACGAATGAATGTAAAACTAAGACACGAATGTAAAATTAAGACACGAATGTAAAATTAAGACACGAATGTAAAATTAAGATACGAATGTAAAATTAAGATAGGAATGTAAAATTAGGAAACGAATGTAAGATTATGATACGAATGTAAGATTATGATACGAATGTAAAATTAGGATACGAATGTAACATTAGGATTCGAATGTAAAATTAAGATACAAATGTAAAATTAAGATACAAATGTAAAACCTCAGCTACGAATGTTCTTTGCGTTCAGGATCTTTGGTCATGCTATATCTGCAGGCCAGTCGCCATGATGAAGTCTGTAGTCTTCAACAGTTTGTAGCAGATACTCCATAGTGTTTGTCTCAGCTCCGCACCCCCTGGCCAGGTCTGACATCTCATTTCACTATTAAGTGGGCATTCTTGTGTTCAAGATTCTGCGCCCCCCCCCCCCCCCCAATCCACATGACCACTCATCTGTTTGGTCGATATAGATGTTCTAGTAGTCTGAAATGCCAACTACAAATGCGAATTGAATGTCAAACTATGAATTACATAGCAGAAGCAAGTGTAATGTAAACTATATAGCTGTTGATGAACTAAAAGTTTTAGTTCATTATGGATGCCGCCAGGCCACTGATTTGCCTTGAATTCACACGAGTTGATGACTTACACTTGTGTACACAAAAACATGTCGTTTTCCATTTGGACCATTTAATTGGTTAATTTGTATGTATTTTCTTCCCCTCCGATTATCCTGGCATGGATATCGGCTATATGAATTAGTACTAGGGTTAAACCTGTGTCGTATGTTCACAGTCTAGTGCACTCGGCTGAACTTCACACGATTGACGTCCTTCGTCTTAGCTGCAGACAGTGTCGGTTTTCGTGTGACTGTGAAATATAGACACGGGACTATAATGGGCTAAAACACGTCGCCAGGGAGAGATGCCCAACATATCACTCACACTCTGAGTGATGTCCCTACGACCTCTTGCGGTTATAGAAAAAGAAAAACACCCAACGATAGATGTCATCCCCCCCCCCCCCGCCCCCCTCCACTGCCTTGCGGTATACCCGTTTACAGGAAAGGCTTCGGGAGAAAAAATCTGCATCCTATGCTTTCTCCAGTCGTCTCAATACTGTCTTGCCAGTGGCCAAATGTACCTCATAATGAGAGAGTGAGGTGGACAAAAGGCGCAGTTTCTTCCTCTTTAATCCTAATCACTGCGCAAGTCATCCATTTCAGCGGACACAGCAAGAGAAAAGACTGTCCACAAGGCCAAACAGAGAGAGTGGTCTTCATCACATGTGATGGACGGACATCAGATCAATAGCTGTTAAACTAATGTAAAAAGTGGACTCCGTATAGAATGACAAAACAATCTACACCTAGATTAGCCATAGCTCTAGTGTTCTTACTTGTGTTGTCATCGAACAAAGTTCACTAAACAAATCATAATTATTTTATAAACTGCGAGAAACCTGAGACAGACAAACTTTATGAGGGAAATAAGTGTGATTATGTACGAGTGAACGGTGAAGAATGGGTAGAAGATAACGTTAATTTCGGAAGATAATCTTAACATGTTTTATTTCATTAGTTTTAATATTGAGTTAAGAAATTCGTGTGTACATTGCACATAAATCCCTATAAGGTTGAAGACAGGCATTACGCGCGACACTCAACAAAAGCTATAGAAACGGCTAAGTATAGTACAGCGAAGAATGAATTATTGTGTTGTATGTGACATTATTCAATGCCACTGCGATGTGCTACGGGGCCGAGACGTGGACACTAATAAAATCACTACAAGACAAATTGAGAGTGATCCAGGCCTCCCTTGAGAGACGCTTGGTCGGAATCATTCTCCAAAACCAACATATGCAAAGTCTCCACAATTCTGACGCAAGCCGATTGTCCCTGGTGAATGATGCGGTAATCCATGCAACGCAAAACATAAATGGGCAGGTCACATGTTGCGACGAAACGATGGTCGGTGGAGCACGGCGATAGCAGTCTAGTACCCCCGAGGAAAGAAGAGACCGTGGGGAAGGCCTCCAATGCGTTGGTCAGACTCCCTTGCTGTACGCTGCAACATCCGATACGCCTATAGAGGAGCACTTATCATGCACTGGACTTCCGTGGCCCAAGACAGGGTCCAATGGAGACGAAGTTGGGACCCGCAGCTACGCTGAGGAACGCGTCACCAAGATCAAGATGTGACATTATGTATGCTTTTGACTAGGCAAGGTTCACTTGAATTGTGTGTAGTAAAGACAACCTTTTGGTTATTTTAGCGTGTGATTGCCGTTTCTTGTAGCCGTTCCTTTATAAGTTGTTAGGTTCTGTGTTAGTTTACTTGACAGTCTATGCTCTTGTTTTAGCTCTGAGAATAAATGTTAGTTTTATAAGTAGTTGTTGTGATTTGTTAGTCTTGGTTGTGTCTTCTTGTGTGCCAACAACCTTGACCTGCGAGCTCTTATTATTGTTCGTTAAGATCTTGTCACTTGTTAGTTCTCAAACTTTTGGTTGGTTTCATTGTAGTGCTTGACTGGCATGTTAGATCTAACACGTCTTGTTGCTGTCTGGCACTTACGTCTTAATTTACCCCAAACAAAAGAAATATATATTTTTAGCACCGAACTTGAGGTAGTGACGTCACAGAATAGTCCACTTTTAAACTGTTGGTGGTATCAAACATTCTGCGAGAATAGACGAGAAATTCCGCTCCTGCACCCGCTTATTCCTGCCGTCTTAGCAATGCATTTTGTAATCTGTCAACGTTGTTCCATGATAAGGAGAGTAGCATCCAGTTTCTGGAATCTGTCAACGTTGTTCCATGATAAGGAGAGTAGCATCCAGTTTCTGGAATCTGTCAACGTTGTTCCATGATAAGGAGAGTAGCATCCAGTTTCTGGAATCTGTCAACGTTGTTCCATGAAAAGGATAGTAGCAACCAGTTTCTACAGCAGCATGGCATTGTCCATGCCCTCAGACGATGTAATAATAACCATATTATCTTACCCTAACCATAGCCCTAAACATAATCCTTAAACTAACCCTTCGCAAAACTGAATACAACCATCTTTTCTACACTTCTATCTTCATCTAAGTCTTCACTTATTTATTTACAATAAAACTATATCGACCTGTCCTCTCCTTAGCCCGAAATAGAATGTCCCGTTACGTAGCATGGGTATCCAGGAAACTGGTGTGAAGTAAGACGCAAGTACCTGCTGTCTTTGTGGACTATTAGACCTGATACTCCAATTGGTACCAGCCTGCTTGGAAGAAAATGGTGAATGATCACTTTATCAGTTGTATAATAAAGGCGTACACGCGAACTAAAACATAGCCAGCACAATGGTATGGACACCTGACAAACCTATTCAAAACACATATAAAACGTGTTCCTCTCAAAGCGAACCAGTTAGCTGTCTGGTGCAGTCAGTTCAGGTCACGACAAAATTCGCCCAACATCAGACGCTGCCGTCGGAGATAAAGTGTGAGAGACTTCATTGAACTTACGGTGACCAGCTCCCTTTATCGCTGCCTTGCCCCATCTAGCAGTACGTAAAGGGCCCATTACCGATTGGGTTGATTGGAATTGTTGACATGAGATCGAATTGCCCTACCCACTTCACGCTCTGCCACTTAGCCGTGAAGGGCGTACGTGCATTCAATAAAGAACAGTATAGCAACTTTTATTCAGAGAACTGGTTTTCACGTGTAGAAGTAATTTAAAACAGACGTGGCGAACGAGAGGAACAAAAATAACTGTCGTCGTCGAGGTCTGAACTCTTCAGAACCCCATTTAAAAAAAAAATAGCTTTGAAAAATGACTGAACTCAAAGCAACTGTTAGAGTTTTAACCTTCACTTGACAAATTTGCCTTTAAAGCTGTCATTCACCTACATACATTGTCTTGTTGGTCATATCCGCACACATATGTGGATGGGCGTGTGTGTCTGTCTGTGATCTGTATGTATGAATGCTGTAATGCATTTCGGAGCTGTCAGTTCAGGCCTGGAATCGATTCGACAATTATTATTCAGCAGTTTCGACTGGTTTTAAGAAACCGGTTCAAAGTCCTCGCTACAGCTGTTCTTGGATAACCCCCGCCTACGAGTGCGTCATTAACCAGTAATCCAATCAGCAGCAAGAGAAAATTGATATCAATCCGCGACCTACCTACGTCACTAGTTCGCGCGCCGATGCTAATTCTGTATAAATTGTGCGTTTTCCCTTAATTCTTCACTAATATGAACGAGCCCAGAAATTGTCTTCAAAACTTTCTGTCGATCACGACATTCAGCCCGTGTACCTTAAAATACACAAGATGCCGGAAGGAACCGAGATTGATAACAAGGCAGCAGAGGATTGGTAAGTTATTCAGTACTGTCTACATGCATTTTAGTCTGGGAGATGCCGAAGGTTTCCATTTTCTGTCATCTGTAACTCAGAGCTGTTCTTCTATTTTTGGTCCATGTCTATAGTGTCTCTAAGCCTGATACTTATCTTTTTCTTGTTCTGAAGCCTTGGTGTCTGGTGTTACAGGCTTGTGTGACGATTAGGTTTGGGGGCGCATGTCTTTAAATTAGCGAATTAAGTCGAACTATGCAAGATTTCGATGTATTTATATTGAAGACGTGTGCTCCACAGGGAACATAACGGTTTCGGTTGATTTGCTTTGTTACATTTCTCATACTTTTAAAAGATAATTTAGTGAACCATCTTCATTCTTCCTTGTAAACTAAGTATTCTTGTATTCTCGTGTTAATCTGGGGTTTTCTAGAATTTTTCCAACCAGGAAGCTTTTCAAAACTAGACGGGTTTCGCCTTATATGTAGCCGTAATGTGCAAACTCATGAATTAGAAAATTTTGGGATTTAGACCGCAGTTCGTTTCCGTGAAACGATTTAGGCGAGATATCCATCTTATCGCTACAAACATATTTCGCACTATTTACTGGGAATAATTTGTAATTGTGTATGGAAGTGATGGACACTGAAATAAACACAAACAGAAATCAGCTGTAGAAAATAAAAGAAACAAATTTGGTTGCCTTATATTTATCGCACGTGGATAGTGAATATATCCAATACTATACTTACTTACTTCCTTGTCCAAGCACCACGTTATACAGTATGCATCCAGTACCCAGTGACGGATTGATTTGCCATTTGCCTCCAGCATGTCGCACCTATTGCACGTTTCCTGGAGGTTGGGGCAGGTCATCGGGTGGTCTGGGTCCTGTATTGCGCCATGTCGCATGCCATCTATGTATCCCCATCGCTTCATATTCCTCTTGCACCGTGATACACCAGTTCGAGTCTGTTCAGCGACTTCAATGTTGTGTCTGGTAGATGATGTCCGGGGGCAGGTTCCTCTCGCAGTTCCATCTCCGGGGCCTGTATCAATTAGTGCCATCTCTCGATGTGGCCCATTTTAGGGTTTGTCTGTATGGGTTGTGTTGATTTTAGGATTTGTCTTGTGCTCTGTACCTGATGTCCAAACACTGGGTGCCTTGATATTCAATGAAATCATACTCCTAAATACTAGCAGTATTCTGAGTATTTGTAATATCGCTGCTAACTGAATGTGTCACTGCCCGACTGACATAAGTATAGCCTTGGGAAAAGATCATTGAACGCATACTCGAATGGAGGCACTGGAAAATCGTATCTTATATCAACTGGAAAAATGGAGAACAACGGGCAAAGGATATTTGAAAAAGTCTGTATTTTTTTGATATAACAAAATAGCTGAAGTACTTAAGAGATGTTAATTCTGCTAATAGATGCAAAATGGTTGAAACGCCAATATTCATCGTTACTTATTTTCATATTGTGTTAAATTGAATTTCTCAGCTGCTTTAAAAAAAAAATGTAAAAATTATATAAACAGGATTGACGGTTCAACCTTATCTACAGTTCGCCGCCTCTTTACAAGACGCATCTATCCGATAATTTGGGTATATTTGTGATCGTTGTTTCAATAGCAAAAGTTTTGTACGAGGTTTTTAACCTTCCGAATCGCGTGCGCGCGTCGCCCAGCTGATCCAGTAGCTTCAAAAATAGCCACCAATCACAAGACGTAAAATACAGAACGATTAACGTATCTGCGTTGGTAGTGTCAGTAAACATGAGCTGCTCAGTAAACAAGAGGATTTTGAGTAGTTTATAGACTTGTATAACTAAAAGAAACATGCTTGCATATCTTAAAAACAAACGTCATAGCTAAAAACAAACGTATCTATTTGCAAAGTTCGTTTTGGAAGAGTCGCATGGAGATCCCGTGCCGTTCGCAAAACAATAATTAGGTTGCCAAGGAGATTGTACGATCATAGGCTTATTTTAAGCATTTTGTGTGTTAAAAGAAAGTCTTCATAATTGAGACATACATTTTGTGCAATCCATACATCCGCTAGTTTACAGCTTAAAGATTTTACAATACATAGGTCCATCACCTGTGCCTAAATCTGCGCCGCCTTTGTCTAGATTGTTTGCCTATAGATTGGGAAGGTAAGGTCCGTTTGCCATTATGAACACAACCTCTGGATCAATATGAAGGACGCGTTTTACACAAATCAACTTTGTTTACATCATGGGTGCATTAACAATCGATTGTCCGGGCGTTGGCCTAGTTACATTTTTAACTTTTTAGTGTTAAAAAAACAATGCCTGCTAATAGACCCGACAAGACACATTTTTTGCCTGTGTAAAATACGATTGGCAAAACTGTTAGAGCGCTTACCTTTAACAGCAAATGAGACTGGTTTGAGACTCTGTTGCAACGTAAATTTGCTCAGCTATAAAAAAACATGCACTAGTTGCCAGAGTAGTAGTTTGAAATAACTGCACACTACACTTGTATGTTTGAAGACTTAAGTTTAATCTCTCTTGTTTCAGTGTTTCCTCACAACTTCTGAAGGGATCACCCCCAGCAAAGAAAGCAAATTTTCACAAACAGACATCGACCCTCACATCGATATCAGACTTTGATCATAAATGGGAGCACAAAATCATCTACGGCAACATCAACCAACTTCCGAACAAGGTTCGCCATTATGTGGAAGAAAATGAGCGGTTGTGCAGGCCTGACAATATTCACATTTGTGATGGTTCCGACAGAGAAAATGAAATTCTCATGTACATGCTTCAAAAAGAGGGAATTCTCAAGAGACTGCCAAAATATGATAATTGGTAAGTAATAAGTTAGGATTCTATGCTGTAATAAGTTAGGATTCTATGCTGTAATAAGTTAGGATTCTATGCTGTAATAAGTTAGGATTCTATGCTGTAATAAGTTAGGATTCTATGCTGTAATAAGTTAGGATTCTATGCTGTAATAAGTTAGGATTCTATGCTGTAATAAGTTAGGATTCCATGCTGTATCTGTTATATTTAGTTTTGTTCTAATCAAACTACAGTATAAAGATGTACGTTATGCAAGTTTCTGTGTTCCCAGAACACAAATAGAAAATGATGAATGAATGGACAGGTGAATGGATTGATTAAACGGGTGAATGGATACATGAATAGATTGGTGAATGGATACATGAATAGATTGGTGTATGGATAAATCGGTAGGCGAATAGATGTCTGGGTATGATATGTTTACAGCCTTATTGATGTACTGATATTACATGTGTATCATTTCTGAAAATCTACACTGGGTAATATGAGAAGCGTTGTACATTTGGAGCTTATTTGATATATTCAATCTTGGGATGGTCAAACTTGGCATAGTTTTCGTAATGCATCATTGGCTATCATTTAACTAAACTTGACTCGTAGTAATTATGTTTATTGGTTGGTTAACTTCCAATTCCTTATTATGTACAGGTGAAATAGCATAGGTGAAAAGGGTAAAGGTTAAAATTATAGTGCTAGAAGCTAAACCATGCAACTTGAACACAGAAAGGTGTATTATGATATTTTCTATGGAAATGATTAATAATTAATAAACCTTGGATCTTTCACTAATGGGACAATGGGGACAAGACAAGTCGCACCTCTTGCAGAAAACTTTGAATAAAAGCATTTATATACTCTTGAGTTATATATTTTATTGCAATATATAATGAGGTGGAAACATGGACACTCATGAAGGAGATGGGAGTCCAAACTCAAGAGTGACCCAAGTCTCCCTCGAGAGATTCATAGTCGGCCTCACTCTTCGTAGCTAGCCCACAAAAGGTCTTCACAACTCGGACATACATCAATTGTCCCTAGTTAAAGATGCAGACAAGATGAAACATCGCTGGGGAGGGCACTTACTAAGAACGGACGATCGTTGGTGCACAGCGACAGCAATATGATATTCCAGAGACAAGAAACGACCACCGATTTGTTGGTCAGACTCCCTTGCATCCCGCAACAACATTCATGATGCCACAGATGGGTGACTCATTACCCACTGGTCCACCGTTGCCCCAAGACAGAGACCGTTGGAAGAGCAAGTTAGGACCTGCAATGGTGTAACCACCGCTGAAGAACGGGTCATCCAGTAGTAATGCAGTAAATATTTTGTTGATAAATTTCAAGTACCTGTGTTGTAAGTTAAAAATGATCCATTTACTTCCTGAAGCTGGCTTGCCAGAACTGACCCTGCCGATGTAGCACGCGTGGAACGGCTGACCTTCATCTCCACCGAGCATAAGCGGGACACTGTTCCAACACCCAAAAATGGAGTCAGAAGTCAGATCGGCAACTGGATGGATCCTGACAGCATGGACAAGGAGTTACATATGAGATTTCCAAATTGTATGAAAGGTGAGCTTATTTGTTAAAAATGTCATCATTTCCATGTTATGTTTTGACTGTCTTGTGGTTCATTCAATGTTTTGTTTGACTGTTTTGTAGTTCATTCAATGTTTTTGTTTGACTGTTTTGTAGTTCATTCAATGTTTTGTTTGACTTGTCTTGTACTTCATTCAATGTTTTGTTTGACTTGTCTTGTAAGTTGTATGTACTTCATTCAATGTTTTGACAGTCTTGCAGTTCATTCAATGTTTTGACTGTCTTACAGTGTGCCAGTACCCATTTTCTTTATTACAAATGTTTTGTCAGGTGCAAGGTGCACCATAATAAACAAAATAAATCTAGAATTACTTAATCCCAGACCGACTATGACTGATATAGTAAAACATTCACATCACAGGTAATGAAAAAAGACCTTTAACTGAAATAGCTATGGTTTATTAAAAAAAACATTAGATCACTACTACAGTTAAGTCTTTTAAATCATTTATGCTCTTTTGTAATAAGTTCTTAGTTTCCATTTATATATTTAGTAGGGTCTAGGATATGCATAGAAATCACAGGATCCCCAGTCCTTTATATTTAGTAGGGTCTAGGATATGCATAGAAATCACAGGATCCCCAGTCCTTTATATTTAGTAGGGTCTAGGATATGCATAGAAATCACAGGATCCCCAGTCCTTTATATTTAGTAGGGTCTAGGATATGCATAGAAATCACAGGATCCCCAGTCCTTTATATGGTCCTAATTTAAAAAATCTGAACAGTACATTTCAGATGGCAAAGGATGTAACTGTATTTGTTTAAAATTGTCCCTTTATCATTACTAATTTGCTACAATTTGTTACACCAGGTCAGACGATGTTTGTGATCCCATTCAGCATGGGTCCAGTTGGGTCTCCACTGTCCAAGATTGGAATCCAGCTGACAGACTCCGCTTATGTTGTGGCTAGTATGAGAATTATGACTCGCATGGGCAGCAAAGTACTAAAGGCTTTGGGTGATGGCAACTTCATTAAATGTCTCCATTCAGTGGGCAGGCCAATGCCACTAACATGTAAGTTGTACGGTTTAATTACTGATATGTAGCAGAATTTGTTTAATGTCCTTCAGATGTCTTTATTCCATGGACAAGCACTTGTGAAAGGTAAAGGTAATCCCATAGACACTGGGGACAGGGATGAAGTTTTAAGACTTCATTGTATGAGGCCACATCTTGTTTATGACACAGAATGGCCCCTTCATAGCAACCTTTCCATTGATAACAATAAGCCAAGTACCCATGTACAGCTAGGATGACTGAATCATGCCATTAACAGCTGAACCATGTTTTTTGAATGTGACAAGTAAATGCTCTAAGATTCCGATGATCAGATGGCTTGCTTGTAGGTTTTATAAAATGGCTCTTGTATATACAAGCTGTTATTCTGTCACTTGCATTTCGTGTATTTTTCTTTTGAAAGTTGGGAGAGGGAGGTGACGGGGGCGGGTGTAGTGGAAGAGCTAATTTCTTGCTATTGTAATATTTATTGTTTACAACATAATTTGAGTGTTTTTGATATTTTAATAATTTCCTGTATGCTTTATATTTCCTGCAGCACCCCTTCACAACAACTGGCCATGCTACCCTAAAATGACACTAGTAGCCCACCTACCCCAGAGAAATGAAATCTGCTCATTTGGCAGTGGTTATGGTGGAAATTCTCTCTTGGGCAAGAAGTGTTTGGCTCTCCGCATTGGTTCAATTCTTGGACATCGTGAGGGCTGGTTAGCTGAACATATGCTGGTAAGTCTCAAGGAAGTAAGCAAATAGTAGATTGAGAAAGTCAAGAATCTTATCTGTGGGTTCATTGTTCTCCCGCTACTAGGTGAATCGAATGGTCATTTTCAAGATTTTTCAAGTGACATCTATCTCATTCCAGAAGTTTGTTAGTCTTTAAGTACATATACATAACTCTTTCCTTTCATTCTAGTAATAAATCTTTCCCTTTCCTTCTAAGAGTACATAAATCTTTCCCTTTCCTTCTAAGAGTACATAAATCTTTCCCTTTCCTTCTAAGAGTACATAAATCTTTCCCTTTCATTCTAGGAGTACATAAATCTTTCTCCTTTCATTCTAGGAGTACATAGATCTTTCCAGAAGTCTATCAGCATTTATCCTGATTCTCATCAGGATTGAATATTTGAACTTGAAAAAATGAAAAATTCCTATCTAATTTAGGTTTAGCTTCTTAGGCATTTGAGTGACCAACATTTATTGAATAATTAATATAGATATTATAATAGTTGGTCATCGTAAGTGAAGATAACTTTTACTGCATAATGTGATGACTTTCCAATCCTGGCACGGCAGCCTCTGCCACACTTCAGACATGCATGTGAGGAGTCTGTAGTTGGGTCGTTGTGCATTATGTCTTTTGGACAAGCAGTGCCAGTGCATCTCTTTGAGCCTGTGATATTTTGCTTGGTGATCTGAGCACCTTGTGTGCAAGCATCTCTAAGGAGGGGTCGTATAGATACCACAAGGAAAGTGAGAATACAATTTACCAAACATTTCCAATATTTGACAAATGGAGAGAAGCAAGAATGTATATTTAGTTTATTAATTTGCGGAAATACAAATTTATAAACAAATTAGTTTCATCCATTATTTGGAGGACAGAAAAATATGCAGACCCAAAACATATTTAGATAACCTCATTATAACTTAATTTTGATGTGAGTGATATAAAAATTGACTTGCTTGCTTACTGAATGTTTCATCTCAATATAGATGTATAGGGATCAGGGTTAGAAAAAATTTTCACATTTCCATTTAAAATTTAAAAAAAACCAGAATAATTCATGAAAGAAATTACTGGATATTTAAAGTTTAAGTTAAGTGTAACATCAAGTTAAATTGAACCTCAACTATAAAAGATATTAAAAGTCAAATCCAGAAATTTCACACTGATATAATAAATAAATAAATAAATTAAAAAATTAAAGACCCTTTTTTTGATTGAAAAGCATGTACTAAAAGACAGCAAAAGTCCTGATCAACATAAGTAGATGTTTCACCTGTAGATATGAATCTTTTTTGTTAATACCGATGTCCAATATATTTTTTCTTAAAAATTGTTTCTAGTTTAAATTAGTTTAGTGATGAAAAATATAATTTTCTGATTTTTAAGATCTTGGGCATTGAGAACAAAGAAACTGGTGTGAAACGATACATTGCTGCTGCTTTTCCAAGTGCCTGCGGAAAGACCAATCTGGCAATGATGACTCCATCTCTTACGAAGTACAAGGTCACATGTGTAGGTGATGACATTGCTTGGATGAGATTTGATCAGCAGGGTCGTTTGCGTGCCATTAACCCAGAGGCTGGATTCTTTGGTGTAGCTCCAGGTTTGTTTCTGCTCTGATTTGGATAGAAACAATTTCTCTGTTTTGATTATGAAAGAAATAGTTCATAAAATAATTAAAACAAATTATGCTCATAAATATAAATTTTCAATACTAAAAATTGCTATATTTGATAATGAACTCTTGTTCATGGTACATGATTCTCTTGCTTTCTGTATTCCATGTATTCTTTCTGTACCATGAACTCTTGTTCATTAACTCCTTAAATGCTTCTGTATTTTATATACATTTTATTTTTTGCAATTAATGGTGGTGCATATGTAGTATATTTTGTTGTATATTTTAAGTAGCTACCGAATGTAATTTAGATCTAGTATGGATCCATTTTACATCACAAAATTGAAAGTTTCCAAAAAGTCTTCAAAGAAAGTTGTCATAATAGATTAGTTTTAGTTACTTATGTAGCATTGTTCTTGCATACATTTTCTTTTCTTTGTTCTCACACAATTTTTCTGTCTTTTTCTATCTCTAGGAACATCCAGAAAGACAAACCCAATTGCCATGGACACAATCAAAGCCAACACAGTCTTCACAAATGTGGCTGAAACTAGTGATGGTGGTGTTTTTTGGGAAGGACTTGAGAAAGAAATTGATGACAATATGAAAATCACATCTTGGTTGGGTGATGAGAATTGGAAGAGAAATGAGACTGAGAAACCAGCTGCTCATCCAAACTCAAGGTCAGTATGAGTGTGATCCTGTTGTGGATGTCTAATTGTGGGGGATGGGACCATTTATAATTGTGGGAGATGGGACCATTTATAATTGGGGGGGATGGGACCATTTATAATTGTGGGGACCATTTATAATTGTGGGGGATGGGGCCATTTATAATTGTGGGGGATGGGACCATTTATAATTGTGGGGGATGGGACCATTTATAAGTGTGGGGGGATGGGACCACTGTAAGCGTTGGTGCGGGGAGAGACTTCGTCTGGTCAGGCAAAACATACTGGTCAGACATGTTTGTCAGGGTCGGGTAAAATATATTGATTAGACATTTTAGTCGGGGTCATGCAAAACATACTGACTAGGACAAGACTCCCACCTCGCTTCCATGCAGGTATCCCCGGAAAGAAGCTGTTTTCATAGCAGCCTAACTAACAAGGTGGGGAAACGGTATGATCCTCATGAGTCACGCAAATGAAGCCCAAGGACAGTACAACTGCCTGGAGGACCCCAGCTCACCTTCATCAGGATTTGAGCGAAAGCTACTGCACCATTATGTGAAAATGGCACTAGTTGTAGGCCTGCAGTTTGGATGTGATGCCCTAATCATGTACTATGTCTCTGGGTCATATAGTATCTTATTTTCCATGGAGAATTCTGAGAAGAGACGAGTAGTTTTATTTGCCTCCTGCAACTTAGCATCCAATTGTTATTTTTTTGGCTGCTAGTATTTTCAATGCAAGCCTCTGTAGTGTTTCTTTAACACTCAATCCTTAATCCTTTTTGTTGATCTTCTTAGACCGAGGCCCTTGCAGTTAGCATTATATGCTTGTGCTGCAAATATATTTGGGGGCATTTTTGTCCAATTACAGCTTATAAATATTACAAAATTACTAGCTGTCTTAGCAGTTATATTACAAAATTATTTATTATTAAGCGGGCGGAAGTCAATACTTACTCAGGCTATATAAATGCTCATTTCACTACGTTGGAAATTTGTTTGTACACAGGTTCTGTACACCTGCCTCCCAATGCCCAATAATGGACCCTTCTTGGGAAGACGCTGAAGGTGTGCCTATTGATGCAATAATCTTTGGGGGTCGTCGACCTGCTGGCGTGCCCTTAGTGTACGAGGCATTTAACTGGCAACATGGCGTGTTTATTGGAGCATCCATGAGGTCTGAGGCAACAGCTGCTGCAGAATACACAGGTAATAAATTGTTTTGTTGTTCACTTGAAATGCATCATACACAAGTACAAATAGAGAAAAGACAAGGCATGTTTTCACAATGATTGGATTGGATAGATCATTTACTAAGAAGAAAATCAGCAGAACTGCCTTGATATGAACTCCAGAGGAAAGGTGAAAGGTGCAGACTTAAGACAACTTAGCAAAGAATGGTAAAGGCTGAAATAAAAATCATGAATCAGAGCTGGGGTACTGTATGAAGGATAGGTGAAGTGGAGGGAGTTTAACAGTCATTGACCAAGAAACTAAGAAAGAATTGACAAGGTTGAAAGATGTTTCTGGGAAGAGCTGGGTTAGTCTGAACCATAGTTGTAGAATAAGCTCTTCAAGGCTTGCTTTTGCACAATCATTCAAATGTCATACCTTGTGACATTGGGCCATCTTTCCTGTCACAACCAAATGTTCTTTGAGACATTCTGCAGATGCTCTGGTTTTCTCTAGTTTATCATGTCATAACAGATCTTGGGCCTTCCTCTGCCACTCTTGCATTGACCTTTCCCTTTGATTTTCCAGGCTGTCCACTGAATCTTCCATTTTAGTAGCAGTGTTTTTTTGATAAGGTTTTTAATATCTCCTTTTAGATAGTGTAGAGATAACCTCCTTAGTTAGATCTTATGCGATGCAGAGATGCCTCTTTATATATTTAGTTAAATTGGGTCTGTTTAACCATGAATGAGTATGAAATCGTTAGGTAATCATATTCTACAATTTTATGACAAGCAAAAAGCTGAAGCATCAACAGATGGCCAGAATATCCATGGATATTGGCATATTTTAAATTCATTTGATGGAAATATTTTCGCTAAAAAATTATTTATGCTATAAAATTGTATTTCGAATCACCTGTTGCTACTCTGAATTTTGTGTCTGAGGCTTTATTCTTGTTTTATTAATTGCATTGACCATTTTCTTTGTGAAATTTTGGTCAATTAGTCTGCTTTTACTGTTGACTTAAATTAAACAAGTTAGCTGATTTAAAAGAAAAAAAAAAAAAAATTGTAGAAAAATATTTCAAATTGTACTTTTAACATCCCAATTTTTTTTTTTTTTTGTCAACAGCCAAACAGATCATGCATGACCCATTTGCCATGCGTCCATTTTTTGGCTACAACTTTGGGGACTACTTGAAACACTGGTTGAGCTTCGGAAAACAAGAGAACCTTGTACTGCCCAAGATCTTTCATGTCAACTGGTTCAGGAAGGGGCCAAACTTTCTCTGGCCAGGCTTTGGAGAAAATTGCAGAGTTTTGGACTGGATTGTCCGCCGATGTGACAATGAAGATATTGGTAAGAGGACTGCCATTGGGCTTTTGCCAAAGTTTGACTCTCTGAACCTTGAAGGATTGAATGAGTCTGTAGATCTTGAGGCTCTGTTCAGCTTGCCACGAGATTTTTGGGAGAATGAGGTTGCTGCCATCAATAAGTACTTTGATGAACAAGTCAACGATGATCTTCCAAAAGAGATCATGAATGAACTCAGAGATCTTGAACAAAGAATCCAGGAAGAGCTATAAACTGAAGTCATCTAAGAGTCACTTTTAAAGGATGAAAATAAATTGTGCAAATTTTGTTGTTTACATTTACCTAATTGCAAAATGGCAAATCAGTAATACATGTAATGCAGCCTGCATCTGGGAACTGTTTACCTTAGAGCGATTTTAAAAACAAAGTGCAGTGTTATTTTGAATGCTTTTAAAATTACCCAAGTTTACTCTATCTGCATACAATTTAAATCAAATTTACCCTAGCCATAACTCTGGATATATTCTTTCTTCTAGTGTATTTTCGTTTAATGAAAATTTGTTTTCAAGAAATGTGCGTTGCCTTATTTTTGAATGACAGACTTTATGTACAGTCATTTGTTTTACGTTAGTAAATGGAAGTAATAAGGTTTTCTTTCCATTAATTTAACTGCTATAGTTGAGGCATCTTCCAAGCTATTCATTCACTCTTATTTGCAAATCGTGCAACATTTTGTTTGTTGTCACTGACTGGTGTGCTGTTTTCATAGCTAATCTCATTCATGACTTAGTCTGTGATATTGTTTCTACACATGTTAAATAATTGTTTCGACTTTTGTATTTACTATAACTTTGGAATAATTTACACATTTTTGAAGACTTGTCTGAATTAGTTCATATCACACATCACATCAATTTTTTGTTTATTACATTTTTAAAAATTTAAAGCATTCAACACCGAAAATATAAATGCAATCACTACATTTGAGGTTATATGCTTGGGAGAAAAGTTTTGAAGATTCAGTGATTTGTTTGTTTGTTTGCTTGCACTACACACAATGTAAAATTAATTGATCAGCTGTCACTTCATTCAAGATTTCGTGTTTTAGATATGAATCATTTTTACTCCTGACACAGCTGAATGGTTTATAGAAACTGCTTATATCCACATTGATTTTTAGCTTCAAACATAAAAATATGATTTTGCTCCCAAGACCTTCACTGCAGTTGGTACAGGTAACCTGCCCCAAAGCACTTTGTGGAAATTTGCAGTGGTGATTTCCATAGCAATATTGTTTATGAAGTTGCTGACCCTATGCACAACCCTTGTTACTTTGCCATCTGGCAAAGATGGCGCCATAACTGGCTGCGAGTCTACATTTCTCTACTGTTTTGGATCATTATGGATGCCCCAGACCACGGATTTGCCTGGAATTTACACTAGTCGATGACTTACACTTTTGTTCACGGAAACGTAGTGTTGTTTTCCGTTTGGACTTGTTATTTCGTTCTTTTTTGTGATTTCTTCCATCCGTTTATCCTGGTCTGGATGCCGGCTGAATGGCACTACGCTTATACCTGTGTCGTATTTCACGGGTTAGTTCTGCCGGTTCACCTTCACGAATTTGGCGTGTGGGAATTTTAGATGCTACTATGATGAGCTGAATACAGCTAGGGAGAAATGCCAGACTCACTCACACGCTGAGTGTTGTCCATACGACCTCTTGTGGTTATCGAAAAGGCACGACAAACTGCGTTAGATGCCATCCCACCTTTCTACCCTGCGGGTTACATGTTTACGGAAAGGCTTCGGTGGTAACCCTGAGACAAAATCTGCATCCTATGCTATCTCCAGTCGTCTCGATGAATGTCTTGCCACTGGCAAAAGGTAGCTTAGGCTCTGTGAGTGAGGTTGACAAAAGGCGCAGTTTCTTCCTCACTTTAATCCAAATCACAGCGCAAGTCACCCATTTCAGCGGACACAGCAAGAGATACGACTGTCCCACACGGCTGAACAAAGAGTGGTCTTCATCACTTGTGATGGACAACTATTATTATGTTACTTTAAAAAAACAAAATTGGATTGATTGTGGATTTATTTAACTATTTACCTTTGTGATATAAAAAAAAGCCAGATATATTTTTACTCTTGAACTAAAATTACATGTTTGCTTTAAAAATTATTTTCAATGTAAATCTTTGATAAAGAAGGTAATTTTTATTATCCCATTCCAGCCGCATGCAAGTGCAGCTTTAATTGATGTAAATGAGGCATTTTGAGTATTTTAAATAGTTTTTGAATGATGTAAAACAAAATGTGAAGTGAGTGATTTGTAAGCAGTTGTTATATGTAGTCGGATCTGAAGTCAGTTTACTTGTACTCTGTTTGAAATAAATATGTTTTAAGGTTTCAAATGGGCTGAAACTACAGATCAATGATAACCTGCTACGTTGATAATCTGTTCTTGATATTTTGTGGTTAAGTTATTCTATTTTCTGGCCAAGTTGATTGTTTTGTAAACGTTTTCTTGGAACTTGGCAAATTGTCTTTTATGTATTTTGTGATGTTCATATTTTGTGAATTTTTGGAACTGGATAATGTCTTCTTGGTATTTGTTTTACAATCAAACACTGTTCTGTAGTTCTGACAGCCTTCGTCTTATTTTTGTTGTGTATGATGCATTGTGCAACCATTACAGCTGGAAACTTGCAGGAAGCCTGTATCAAACACTTCACTTTACATGGTGAGGTTGCCAGCTCCATACACCACCTTTCTGTAGTTACCTATTGCATGCTTTGCAGGTTGTGTTGGTCTTATTTTCTCCTGGCGCACCACTCTAGTGGTACCATTGCATACTATGTAGATAAAAGAAACTGCAATACTGTACCAATATTTTGTAGATAAAATATTTAGATGGGACTATGTCTTACATGTAGATATGTAAATATGTGCTATGTGAATGACTTAGAGTTGACTGTTAGTGTGTGGACCACTTTGGGTTGGACCACTTTGTTGCATGTCCACTGATGAATGCTTATTTTATGGAATGAAGAAAACAAAATAAACATGAAAATTCTGAAGTTAAAGTTTCTAGTTGTGATTTTCTGTTTTATTTCTGTGTCATGTTTATAACGTGTACAAGTCTTACACAAGCGAGTCATGCATGCACATGACAGTCAATAAACACCTACATTCAATATATTGATTGTGTTACAGGACTCATTATGTTTATCAGACGACAAAGCAAATGGTTCGCCCATGTGACGCGACAAAACACCAGATAATATCCCACAGAAAGTAATGCGATACAGAAATACTGGATACAAGGGTCGACCACACGAGATGAATAACAGAAGCGGTAATTATCCCCGTGTATGAAGCACATACTAGGGTCCGGTCAAGAAACTTCATAACCTGACACGGGCACAAGCGAAAAGACAATCATACACCAAATCCAGGTCAGCACTTAAGAATTTCCATATTTGTGAAATGTGCAAAGAATGTCCAGGGAAATGAAAGCAACAATTCAGATGCTGAGACGCACCAGTTATCGCCATGTCATCTAAACCTAACGATGAACAACGTATCCATAGCAACTCTTGTTGGTATCGATATGGACACGGCCAACGTACAAGAACGAAAGATTTACACGTGAAATTAGATGTGTGCAAGGGATCAATGCTGAGCAGCGCATGAGCTGCAGTGGTCAGCGACCCATAGCTGAATGCTAGCATCAGGCCAGCAAACCAGGGCTTCCAAGAGAACGAAAGATGCCAAGCCAAGATGTGTGCAAAAACAGGCTGGCTCACTAGATCAAATTCTACACGATGCACGAACACAACGCCAGAGAGCAGGGCATCAGAGAAAAAAAAATCCAGAACACGATAAATAGATTTACTGGGTAAAAGAAACTTCAATAACTACTGGATTGAAAATACCAAGACAAAAAGATGAGATTGATTTTTCAAAAGCCAAATAGCGACATTCATGACATACGAGTTGTACATAAAATACTATTCATAGATAAGTCGTGATCTTTAAAGTAGAGTCCCCCAACATATTGAGTTGGCATCTATTCCATGGATCATCAACCAGCGGAGACATATCCCCTCCCGGGGATATCATTATACATCAGTTTAGTCTCTTGGTAGGAATATTTCGGTAAAAACCAAATTTTTCGAAGTTAAAAAATACATTACCATTTTCTCTTGCTATTAAATATGTAAAACTCCATGAAGGTAATCCAAGTGAATGTATATGTGCAGTACTAATATAGAACAGGATTAACGATTTTCAACATATGCAAATTTCGAGTTGGAAAATATTGGAGAAGGGGCATTTTGACATTACGAAATGAGTAAATGGGACAACCCACGTAGAAGGGTCCTAATCTATTCAGCAAATTAAAAATATGACCTGCTCACGAATGTAACTGGTACTTTGAACGAATGATGAAAATCATAGATGGTATCACAGAAATGCTACTAGCCCACAGGACAACTGCAGTGACTGGCTAAATAGAATATTCAATGTGGCCTGGACGTCGAGAAAGGTACCGAAAGACTGGAAAAGGGCAATTATTGTTGCTATTTGTAAAAATAAAGGCGACAAGCGAGAGTGCGAAACGTATAGGAGAATCTCTCTTCTAAGCCACATCAGTTCAGTTCATCCCGTAACCCATCAGGTCGTTGGGGCACACATGAAGACATGAAAATCCCACGCCAGCTCTCTCTGTCTGCCGCCGCCTGACGTATCTCACCATGACGAAGGCCTGACCACTCAGCGATGTTGTCCACCATCTCTTCCTTGGACGTCCTCGCCCTCTCTGTCCCGGTACGGATCCAAAGAGTATCGAGTTGGGAATTCCGTTGGACCTCGCGACGTGCCCGCACCAGGTCATCTTTCGTCTTTTGATAGTTGTGAACAGATCTTCAAAAGGACCAATGGCGTCTTCAACTCTCTGACGGATGTCTACGTTCGTGACACGATCCTTATATGTAACATTTAGGAGTTTTCTATAGCACCGCATTTCCATTGCACGCATTCTGCCCTGGATATCTGCTGTAATGGTCCAGGTCTCGCAGGCATACAGAAATATTGACAGCACAAAAGAGCGCAGTAGTCTGACTTTTATGCCGAGGGCGAGGCGCTTGTCTCGCCAAATAGGTTGCAGCCTAGTCAGCGCCGCTGTTGTTTGTGCTATTCTTGCAATTACCTCTGGCTTCGAACCTTCTTCGCTGATCAACGATCCAATATATTTGAAACGTTTCACCACCTCAAGTACCTGCCCATTTGCCTCTATGACAGATTGAAACCCTGCAACGTTATTGGTCATGAGCTTTGTTTTATCAGCATTTATTTCCATACCAAAACTCAGGGCCGTTCTATCCAATCTACCAATCAACTCCTGGAGTTCCCTCTCTGTGCCTGCCAATACATCATGATGATGATGATGAAGGCACATAGGCAATATATATGCAAAGATTCCAGAAAGAAAAGCAAGGCCGATACTGGACCCCCAACTAGGAAATGAGCAGTTCAGGAGAGGAAAGAGCTGCATTAACGCAAGATTTACAGTGAGATAAATATGCGAACAGTTTATAGAATAGGATGAAAACAGCAGCCATATATTCATAGATCAAGAAAAGGCGTTCGATAGAGTCAACAGAAGTAAACTATGGGATAGTGGCAGATATGTACAGGGGTATGGAACCCACTGTACCACGACTCTTCTGGGTTTGGACTGCTGGCATAGTTGGCGGAGTACTGATCTTAGATCATTTAGTTCTGCATTTCTCTGGCTCTTTAGTACTGTAACCACGGACAGTGCATCTGTAAAAAATACTACCTGGCTTTAATTGCTTTCGCATGTCAGCATAGTTTCTACTGGGGCTTCCAATGCTTCTGCTCTACTGCAGCTTCCAATGCTTCTGCTCTACTGCAGCTTTCAATGCCTCTACTGCAGCTTCCAATGCCTCTGCTCTACTGCAGCTTCCAATGCTTCTGCTCTACTGCAGCTTTCAATGCCTCTGCTCTACTGCACCTTTCAATGCCTCTGCTCTACTGCAGCTTCCAATGCCTCTGCTCTACTGCAGCTTCCAATGCCTCTGCTCTACTGCAGCTTCCAATGCCTCTGCTCTACTGCAGCTTCTAATGCCTCTGCTCTACTGCAGCTTCCAATGCCTCTGCTCTACTGCAGCTTCCAATGCCTCTACTGCAGCTTCCAATGCCTCTACTGCAGCTTTCAATGCCTCTACTGCAGCTTTCAATGCCTCTACTGCAGCTTTCAATGCCTCTACTGCAGCTTTCAATGCATCTACTGCAGCTTTCAATGCCTCTGCTCTACTGCAGCTTCCAATGCCTCTGCTCTACTGCAGCTTTCAACGCCTCTGCTCTACTGCAGCTTCCAATGCCTCTGCTCTACTGCAGCTTTCAATGCCTCTACTGCAGCTTTCAATGCCTCTACTGCAGCTTTCAATGCCTCTGCTCTACTGCAGCTTCCAATGCCTCTGCTCTACTGCAGCTTTCAACGCCTCTGCTCTACTGCAGCTTCCAATGCCTCTGCTCTACTGCAGCTTCCAATGCCTCTGCTCTACTGCAGCTTCCAATGCCTCTGCTCTACTGCAGCTTCCAATGCCTCTGCTCTACTGCAGCTTCCAATGCCTCTACTGCAGCTTCCAATGCCTCTACTGCAGCTTTCAATGCCTCTACTGCAGCTTTCAATGCCTCTACTGCAGCTTTCAATGCCTCTACTGCAGCTTTCAATGCCTCTACTGCAGCTTTCAATGCCTCTGCTCTACTGCAGCTTCCAATGCCTCTGCTCTACTGCAGCTTTCAACGCCTCTGCTCTACTGCAGCTTTCAATGCCTCTGCTCTACTGCAGCTTCCAATGCCTTTGCTCTACTGCAGCTTCCAATGCCTCTGCTCTACTGCAGCTTTCAATGCCTCTGCTCTACTGCACCTTTCAATGCCTCTGGTCTGAAATAACTTGAGCCTCAGTAAACTACCTACTAAAGAGATTATTGTTCCGCCCTCCACCTCGCTGAGTCTACCGCGATGACACAACCTGTTTCTAGGGGCATGAACAAAGTTGTCAATTGGGGCTTGACCAATTTGATCGATCTGTTGGGAGCGTGTGGTTAAGGGGTTGTGAGCTTGGTTCCCAAACTCAACATTCCAGGTTCAAATCACATCGCTCTCGGTTTTGCAGACCGAGCGTGTCGTGGGATTTTTTTTTTTTTTTTTTTTTTTGCGTTCGCCTTATTTCTCTTATCCCCAAGGCGGTGTGCGTTGCACTGTGGTTTTTATTTTGCGCCTGTCGGCCCAGTGCATCCGACTTCAGCATGCATTTTATGTAAGGGTCTGCTTCCTCCTGCATTTTCTAAGGGTTTGCTTCTCCGGGGGATAGAACCCAGCACTTTCTTGTTGTGCGCCGTGCCTCTTAACCACTAGATCACGCTGTCCCCTGTCGTGGGGTTTAACAAGGTATGCCCATTTCTCACAGTCGGCCCAACTGTAAATGGGTACACTTTCGGAGTTGCCCTAGAGACTATGGAATTCGGGCTCAGTCACAGGCACGTTCAGCGATGACAGGAACTGAGTACAAATGGGGGTGACCAGGTGCAATGAAGTCAGATGTCAGTCATTTTCCATTTTTATGTTTCACCTGACCCTGATTAACCTTTGCTGCCTCCTTCTTTTGTTTAAATGTATCCCATGTATTTAAACTTGGAGTCTGTTTAAGTTTGACATTTCATACTTGGACTCGCGTCACGTGCAGCATACTGACCAAAACCATATCTCACATCCTCGCCGTGCAGCTTAAAAGAGACTGTGTTACAGTAGCATGATCGACTGGGTGGAATTCGAGATCTCAACCCCCATAGTTATGATTATGATTAGAAACTTTGCATTGCACTACAACGAGAAAGACCGTTATCCACCTTCTGCAGTAATCAGGGGATGTAATCCTACCAGAGATAATTCCCTAAGAGTGAAGAACTCAGATAGCAGTATCTCCGAACAAAATGTACGCGAATTAAACCAGCTGTTTCTCTAGTGCTAAAAGTTACCCTCTTTGGTGTGATAATCTTTATATGATATCTGTAACAGATTTTCAATACGTACATTCATGTTTTGATCTTTAAGCCTGTATTAGTACTCGTGAATTCTGGGTTAATCATCTGCAGGTATTAGTTTATGTAACAAATAATTTTCGCATTTTTTATATCGGATTGGTTAAGAGAAAAAAAACACACCAGTTATACAGCATATAGTGTTTTTAAAATAGCGACAAAGATGCATAGACAATTATATATTACATAATTAAGTGTGTGGGCTTCCGGGGTCTTTGTGTACGACAAATAGATCGATAGCACCACTGCCCAACAAAGAGCATGCCGTAAGAGTCGACTATAGTAACCATAGTTACGTGGTTTGCATAGATGGCGCCTAACAGGCCATGGGTCTACTTTGCTCTAGTGTTTGAGTCTATTAAGATGGACTCGCACATCGGTTAACCACACTCTGTGGGACTTGTTCCAACGCCACGGAGTAATCAGCTGCTCGAGCCTAGCCGGCTACACAGGAAAACCTCCTCCCGGCTGCAAACAGCTTACGCAAGAAGTGGGACCTGAACAGAGGCACCCGCTTCTCTAAAAGTACAGGTCCACTAAGACTAAAATAATTAGGAACTTAACTGGCCATCTTTTCTGTGAACAGGGGACATAAGTTGTTTAAAAAAAATGAAACATGTATTTTTATATATATTCCTTCCCTTATAAAAATTTCAAGCAAGTCAGGTGTTAACCCATTACACCCTACGCCTTTAAGGAATCGTCTTTATCAGTGATCACACTTTGTTTCAGAGTAGATGCCTTATTCAGGCTCATTTTCTTCATCAGTCATCGCTGTCCTCACATTTTTGGCCCGCCTGCCCTCGCTGGTTGGTTAAAGGGAAAATACACAACCCGCTGGTGGTTTCAGACATGTTAGAGTGTAAAGGGTTAACTTCAGCAGGTGTTATTTGTAATTTGTACGGGGGTTTCTCCGTATTTGTCAACATACAGTTTTTTAAAATAGGTTTTGTCACATACGGAAACTTGTTGCTACACAGTGTGTACATATTTGTCCTGTCACCTTAAGCGGATTCAGAAAGCCTAAATATTAATTGCAACATACATTACACGTCCGTCTGAGTGTTAACGGGGCCCGAAAGGGGAGTAAAGAATAGTAACACTGTAACCTGCCAGGAATATCACAAGAGGTGACTAAGGCTGGTTGGCCGTGGCGCTGGCTAACCCATTCTGTAGAAACTTTTAGCCACATACGTCAATTAGCAGGTCAACATTTGATGACTTCGCGTGTATTTGTTGGAGACTTATGCCCCGCAGGGAGCTAAGAAAGGTATTGACGATGATAGTCGTTACTGCAACAATTCATGACACATGCGTCATCAACCTCTTTCTGAGATTGTCGAACTCAAAAAGGGGCATTCAAAATAAAATGTATATTTTATGGAACAATCTGTTATTTTGTCTATATTAGGGCATCAACATTTATTTGGATTATGTTTTACAGTGTTGTGCAAATTAAATATCAATAGAAAATGTTGATCGCATTTAAACTTGAATAAAGCAGTTACAAAATTCATAACTATTTACACAACAAACTAAAGCTTTTTCTTCTTCTTCTTCTTCTTCTTCTTCTTCTTCTTCTTCTTCTTCTCCTTTTTCTTTTTCTTCATCTTCTCCTTCTTCTTTTCTTCTTCTTCTCCTTCTTCTTCTTCGTTCGTTCTCAAAATCACTCTACCAAACCCTGAAAAGAGCTTAGCAAGTAACAGGATGTAGTCCGGAGAACGTAATGCTTTGTGTCGTAGTTTACTGATTGACTGCGATATTTGCACCTACCAGTACAGTACATCCGACTTCAGCATGGTATTTTTGGGTACCGGATTAGCCTTCCTTCTTCGATCCCTTCTCCTTAGCCAGCCTGTCATATTTCAACCTGTTATCCAGGATCACCACGAGGAGAGACGGAGAAGGGTCTTGGCATCTCTAGGTAGCTAGACAAGACGCTAGCAGTAAGCTTTGGGCCTCTGACCGCTACAGCTCATGCCATTCTCAGAATCTTGTTCCCAAACTAAAGCACACTTCAATAAGCAAAAATTTCAACAGAATGCCAAAATATTGGATTTAAATTTATTTGGCTGAAGATTACAGTCATTAGAAACATGGCGTTATTATTTTTTCGCCAACTTTTGAACATACAACGGAGTACCTAAATAGACGCAATGATTTCATTTTCATCACCTATTTCATTTTCATCACCCATTTCATTTTCATCACCCATTTCATTTTCATCACCCATTTCATTTTCATCACCCATTTTATTTTCATCACCCATTTCATTTTCATCACCCATTTCATTTTCTTCACCCATTCTACTTCATTTTCACTTACAACAGCGTTTTAAAGCATGCCTCACAAAGATATGTTGATACAATTGGTATCAACGCACCTGTAGCACTCCAATGTCCGATCCCTTTGGACCAGCTCGGCCTGCAAAAACGGTGTGCGGAAAATTTTTTGTTGTTGTTGAACGGAGTCACTCCTGACAGCCATTTTTTACTGCTGACTACGCCCTCCATATATACACGATATTTTGCCGGTTAAAGTATCGTATGTGCGATTACAAATGGCTTTTGAACAGTTTTAATTTTGTATACGCCGTTTGGAGCAAGCCGACTTTTTGCGAAAGGGGAAGTAGGTTGTTGAGAAAGATTTTTATCGCGTAGATCTGTTTATTTTGTTTGTTTAAATGAAAGAACTACGTTTGAATTGGAAACTAACAGTTGTGGCGATATTGTAAACACAGTATCGATACGTTGTTGTGGTTTCCATGGTTTTCTATCGGAGCGACTAGGCCTAGTGGTCGAGTCCAAATTTTTTCCGAGATTTTCATAAATTTTCAACTTCATCTTTTTAAATCTCAAAAACTAACAAACATACAACAAAAACAATAACACCCACATGTTCGTTATGCTATTGTGTATCTACACACCAGAAAATCATATTTATTGACAAACAAATATAAAAGTTACAAATTTTGAAAGACGACTACCACAGCGACTAATTAAGAAAATTAATTAGGTCAAATCTTTTTCAAAAATATATTGGAGTGCGTAAGGTCTTTCTGCCACTACGAGTAGAAGTCACATATCGAAGGTCCCAATTCTGTGATTGATTTTTCATCGAACATGTCTCTTGCTCCCAAATCAATTTTAAATTCCTGAAAGTCATATTGACAATCATTGGCAACTTTTTCACCTGAAAATTTGAATTTATTAAAGCAGCAAATCCAATTACCCCTCATTAAGTTCCGTGAACACTTTCCACCATTAAGTTCAGCAACACTTTCCACCATTAAGTTCAGCAACACTTTCCACCATTAAGTTCAGCAACACTTTCCACCATTAAGTTCAGCAACACTTTCCACCATTAAGTTCAGCAACACTTTCCACCATTAAGTTCAGCAACACTTTCCACCATTAAGTTCAGCAACACTTTCCACCATTAAGTTCAGCAACACTTTCCACCATTAAGTTCTGTAATACATTCCACCATTAAGTTCAGTAACACTTTCCACCATTAAGTTCAGCAACACTTTCCACCATTCAATTCAGCAACACTTTCCACCATTCAATTCAGCAACACTTTCCACCATTAAGTTCAGCAACACTTTCCACCATTAAGTTCAGCAACACTTTCCACCATTAAGTTCAGCAACACTTTCCACCATTAAGTTCCGTAACACTTTCCACCATAAGTTCTGTACTACATTCCACCATTAAGTTCTGTAATAATTCCACCATTAAGTTCAGTAACACTTTCCACCATTAAGTTCCGTAACACTTTCCACCATTAAGTTCAATAACACTTTCCAGATCTGTCAAATACTGATATTCAACAAATTCAATTACTCACCATTAAGTTCAGCAACACTTTCCACCATTAAGTTCCGTGAACACTTTCCACCATTAAATTCAGCAACACATTCCATCATTAAGTTCAGCAACACTTTCCCCCATTAAGTTCCGTAACACTTTCCACCATTAAGTTCCGTAACACTTTCCACCATAAGTTCTGTACTACATTCCACCATTAAGTTCTGTAATAATTCCACCATTAAGTTCAGTAACACTTTCCACCATTAAGTTCCGTAACACTTTCCACCATTAAGTTCAATAACACTTTCCAGATCTGTCAAATACTGATATTCAACAAATTCAATTACTCACCATTAAGTTCAGCAACACTTTCCACCATTAAGTTCCGTAACACTTTCCACCATTAAGTTTCTCTATAAGATTACACAGTTTTCATGAACCAACAAGTCAAAAAACACATTCTTGCAAGCACAGATAACAGAGCCACCAATAGCGAAAGCAGAATGAACAATCCAGGGTGGCCTTTGCTAGCTTGAACAGCGGTTGGAAGTCGTCATTGCAGTACAATACATACACCTAACTACAAATATACTAGTTGCCTGCTTTCGGTGCTTCTCATTGATGTAAAGTGCTAGGGATAATGGAAAGAGAGACATCAAAGTTGTCATCTTCTCATATAACGTGCGCAAGAAAGATTCACATCATTTTCTGGACACACACCATCACAAACCGAGAACTGCCTGCACGAGGCAATCAGGAAGATATGAACACCATTATAATCGGTTGACGGCGGAGGTAGATGGGTTATTTTCTAAGAAAAGAACCAGACATCATCACCAGAACTGAGGTGGGAAACCTAGAGGGAAGAAAGAAGAGAGACCGGCTTAAGACAACTTGGCGAAGAAACGCATAGGCTTAGATGAGAGTTATGAACCGCATAGGCTGAGATCAGAGTTATGAACCGCATAGGTTGAGATGAGAGTTATGAACCGCATAGGTTGAGATGAGAGTTAGGAACCGTATAGGTTGAGATGAGAGTTATGAACCGCATAGGCTAAGATGAGAGTTATGAACCGCATAGGTTGAGATGAGAGTTATGAACCGCATAGGCTGAGATGAGAGTTATGAACCGCATAGGCTGAAAGGAGAGTTAGGAACCGTATAGGTTGAGATGAGAGTTATGAACCGCATAGGTTGAGATGAGAGTTATGAACCGCATAGGTTGAGATGAGAGTTATGAACCGCATAGGTTGAGGTGAGAGTTATGCACCGCATAGACTGAGATGAGAGTTACGAGTTGCATAGGATGAGATGTGAGGTATGAACCGCATAGGTTGAGATCAGAGTTATGAACCGCATAGGCTGATATGAGAGTTATGAGCCGCATAGGCTGATATGAGAGTTATGAGCCGCATAGGATCAGATGAGAGTTATGAATCAAAGTTGGGGCACTGTACGAAGGTTGGCTGCAGACCGGGTGAAGTGGGGGGGGGGGGGGGAGTTTGTTGCTGCCTTTTAAAACACCATCAGACGACATGATTTCTGACCAAGGAACTAAGAAGAGAACAAATTCATACAATTATCGTTCTACAGGTCTGGTTTTTGTTTTGTTTTATATGTTTAAAGGGCTACCTTTCTGAAGGCACAACCCTTACAACATCCGAAGTTTTTTAGGTTATATCAGGACGCAGTGTATGTATGCATGCGTGTACCTGTGTGTAATGTGTTGTTACTTGTGTTCTATGGTAGTTTTGTAGTACAGTGGTTTTGTCAATATTTTCGGTTCGTGGAGAAGTGGTCATACTAAGAAAAATCTCCAACATGACCATTCAAACAGAACACTAAGTGGTTTCGAACCCGGTATGATGGGATTGCAAACCAAATTTGCACTCGATTCACGCTACTACACTACGCGCACCCTCTACTGGACCAGAACCTGCAACGTTCAACATTTATACGACGAATGGCGAAATACTTTGGCATGGCAGGAACAACGTTGCACTGTTTCTATAAATAAACATTCCATCACAATTTGTCTTTTTGAGAATTATATCATGAATTATTCTGGGATTTTAAAATCTCAACAAAATTAATGGAGGATTTAAACTTTCTAGAAATAAAAAGGGATATGTCAAAAGCACTTGTCGAGTCAAAGCCGTTTGTTAAGTGCATAACTGACAATTTTTTAATTCAACATGTAGATGAAGCTATCAGAGGCAAAAACACACTCGACCTAGTATTTACTATAGAGGAAAATATGGTTGAGAATGTTCTTGATGTGGAACTGTTTGGCGCAAGCAACCATCAGATCATCCGTTGGGATTTTTTAGTAAGGAAGGAAGTAAACATAAACACGCACATATACGACTACTCTAAGACATGTTAAGAAGATGAAAGAGTCAGCGAGCCACATAATATGGAACGATATTGTCGGACGAACAGAAGTTGAGCAAGAAGTGGGAGAGTTTCAAAACAGTTGTAGAAAAGCTAAAAGAGAAATGTGTTCCATGTAGGTTGTAAACCCCAACCATTAAAAGTGGATAAATAGATTTGTAGTTCAATGTAGAAGAGCTAGAAAAAAGCATGAAACAAATATATATATAGAAGCACGTAAATCAAAAGAAATATATGGCTACAAAGGCATAACTACAAATTAACTAAAGAGAGGTTCAGATTTGATATTAGAAAATATTTTTTAGTCAGAGAGTGGTGAATGCTTGGAATGCACTACCACATGAGGTAGTGGAGGCAGGGATAATTAATGCATTCAAGAATAAATTGGAAGCGCATAGTCTTTAGAGCAAGGTAATCTAAATGAAACTGGTTGTATACAGACTCTGGAGAGTCTTCTAAACAAGTATAAATACGTTAAGTGAAGACGTTAAGTTACATTTATATTATTTAGACAAGCAAAACATAGCACAGAAACTGAATAAAGCAGCACAAATAGACTTCGAAAAAAAACTTGCTCATAGAATCAAACCTGTTAGAAAAATCGTCTTTTCTTATGTTAGAAATAAACAAAGAAAGAAAGACAAAGTATGCCCTTTAATAGATAGCACAGGAAAAATAATAAGTGGGAATAAGGAGGCAGCTAATCTACTAAATCAGTACTTTGATACAGTCTACACAAAAGAAGACTGACCCAAGATCCCAGATACTATTAGATATGAAAAGAGACAGAGGATTAAGATCAATCTGCATTACAGAGGAAATGTTGCCAATAGCCTATTCCCCGAGCGGAGCGACGGACGTTAATTGATTGGTTGATGAGGTCATGAAACAGTGTTTTGTACGAGGGAAGATTCACATAATTATTGAACATTTAAATCTGAAGTTCATAATTACTGTCTTCTATCATCTTTTCTGTTCCTGCTGACAGTATACTTGGCTAGGGCTTGGCTTCGTTCGTTCTCAATCTCCCGCTACCAAACCCTGAAAGGGTTTAAGTAGCAGAATGTAGTCCAGAGAATGCAATGCGTTGTGTCGTAGTTTACAGCTTGATATTTGCACTTTTCGGTCCAACACATCCGACTTCAGCAAGCATTTTTGTAATACCGGGTTAGCATTCCCTCTTCGATCCCTTCTCCTTAGCCAGTCTGCCCTGCTGCAGCCTGTTATCCAGGATCACCGCGTGGAGGTGTAGAAGAGTCTTGGCAGCTCTGGTTCGCTGGCCCTGACGCTAGCGGTCAGCTATGGGTCGCTGACCACTGCAGCTCATGCGCTGCTCAGCATCTTGATCCCTAAACTGGGTTATGAAAGAAGCTACAACCTATGTGAGAAATGATATCCCGTAGACCTTATTTAAACAGCTAGAATAGCTGAACTTTTAAACTTTGCAGACGAC